>JARFIW010000003.1:3882500-4482500 GCA_036346225.1 Platerodrilus igneus | reverse complement strand
ACTGGTCGTCCGTTATGTACCTAACATCATTTCCGTTTTAGCTCGTTCTAAGAACAAATTTTATGGCTGGACCTATGAGCAGAGGTGATGTTTAAACTCAACCGTGGTTGAACACCATGCGTTGCTAACAATTCGTGCTGAGAAAAGCTAGCTACCCACAGCCGAGGATCATGTGTTTGTTTTATATCTTGTTTCTCTGAACTATATTTTATCACTTTTTTTTTCTATTGACTGTCCTTGTGCAGACCTAGTTGATTCTGCATCATCTTCCTATAGTATGCTTTCTGAAACTTTTCCCTTTTCTTCTGTTGCTGCGACTTTGTAAACTTCTTAGTTCTATTAGCTATTTTCTCTTAGTTGTGATCGTTTGCCACGACTTCTGTTACCACGACTTGAAGTACACTTGTTTTCTACTAGCTTTTTTGGTTCGTCGTCGGCATACTTGAGGCTAGACAGTTTTGTCTTTGTTGTGGCTGTTACTGTAGGTTTTTATGCCTCATTCCTTTATCGTTCTTTTTGGTATCTGTGCACGAGAAATAAATCTATTCATCGAGGTTGAAAACGAACGTATTTTTTTATTGGAGGCTCAATTGGACCATGTTATGCAGAAAGCTTCCAACACACAAATATATTATTTGGACTAACAGCTGCTTAAAGTTTAATACATTCAGTAAAATATCTGGTATCATTTTCAAATATCTATCATATAATTTGTTTAGGTTTGATTAATACTATTTTATAACACTTCGTGTTTTTTGATACCGAATGCGGTTTTGCAAAAAAATTATAGTTTGTGGGTTAGTAGTTTTTTGCATATAACCAAATAAAAAATAAACGGATCAAAAGAAAAAGTTTATATTTTTCTAAAAATATAAGAAAGTAATACAGAGTAATTCGTACAAATAAAAAACACAAAACAAATAAAAAATTTCTTAAAAGTGTAAAAATAGGTATTTTATTAACTTACTTCATCTACCTCAAAATCAAGGTCCTCTACATTATATCCATCGATATGTTCTAAAATTTGTGGGTCGCTCGTTAAACTTTCATAAAACAGTAAGGAATCTGCTGGTATAAGTTGAAACATTTCTTTTAAATTTTTTAGTTTTGGTTCTGCTATAGATTTTCCATTTGGCCATAACGGAATAAGAACTGAAATAATAGTTTTGTCAGATGGCCTCCGCGCTTTCTTTTTAATATTAATATTTTCGTACATGTTTTTGAAAACTATCGTACTTGACTTTAAGAATAAATGGTTCTTTTTTTCTATTTTGATGGAATGGTTTTAATATTACGACTTTGGCCTCCACAGGCATCGCTCCAAAGAATTAAATGTTTGAGTGCTGCAGATAGGTGAGTTTGAATATGCTTCCGTAAACAAGAGCCCACTTCTCGGGACCCCCGTCCAGCGATGCCTTCCACCCACACATAACAATAACTGCGATCTTTTTTACCACTATGTACACCAACATTGTATACCCATAGCTGGCGTTTTTTAAATACCATATTTGTGAGAATACGAGGTAGAAGTAGAGTCTTCTGCAAATCAAAAGTCAGACATTCGACGTCTTCATATGCTTTAGCTTTTGTAAAGTCGTCTTTGCGCAACTGCTGAGCTTCTTGAGCAACTTGCACATGTTGATCATTTTGTTTTTTCAGTTCTGCTTTGCGTTTTAAACTTATTTCGGTAGCTATTTTTATCATAAAGCAGTCACAAATATTACACGTATTTTTTTTAATTGGTTTTATTCGTTAGTTAAAATTACGATACAGGATTTTCTAGTAAGAAACAATGGTAATTTTCGGATTATTTTCTTGAACGCAGTACATTTCGTACATTTTTTGTATTGTGGTTCCCGGTGGAAGGAATTTAGCGTCAGTTTTAGCGCAACAGTAGTGCGTAATATATCGTGGTATTTTATTTATCTCATCCATCACTTTTCCGTTAGTTACTTCAGAAATTTTATTGCGCCTTTCTCCAGTAGAACCTCTCTGGCCAGATATAGGAATTCGCCCAAGGAACTTTTTTAAAGCCGTATTCACTCTGCAAGTACTTATTCCTAAGGGTTTAATAAATATATTCTTACATACAACTTGATGACTGACTTTGTATATTCTGGTAAAGGACCTTTCAGTAGGATTTCTGTCATAAAATCGTTTCTTTGGGTACTCAAGTACACTAGCTGCTATAAAACTGGTTTGAGCATCGTACGACGGTAAACACCAAAACCGCTCAAACTCTTGTTTTCGAATTTCAATTGGTAATTCCTCAGCACACTTTAGAGTACAGCTGCAGTTAAAGTCGACAAACAGTTTTTCTTCTATTCTTACGTTTTTGTACTTGTAGTAAGGATTGTTGCTATTTTTATTAATTTTTTTGGCTCTATTTTGATTCTCAAATTTTCGCTTACGTCCTTTCTTTGGTCTTCCGCGAGATGTATTTAAATTTCGAAATTCCTCCAGTTCAACATCGACAACTACATGTCTTGGTGGTTCCTTAGTACCCTCTTCCTCTTTCTCCAAATCCGAAATTAGTGGAAATGCATTATGCCGCGAAAAATTTTCAGGACTGTACAAAGGATCCCAGTCGGAATCGTCAAAATTTTCTGACCCGAAATAACTAATGACTTGGATTCGGGTTCTCTCAGGTTGTTCACAACTAGGCCCTGGCCGAGAAATATCAGAGTTTTTCAAGCAGTGTTGATATCTATCAGTTAGTGTATGAACCATTTTTGACCTAAACAAAGAAATTATTAAAACACAAATATTGGTATTTGTATGGCTGACTACCACCTTTTTGAGCACTACAACACAATGGTATAATTCCGTTTTGTACTTGATTGCTTTTCACTACATTTAAGGTATTTTCATTTAAAGAATGATCATATTCCTTACTAATCTCAAGTGGTTCATTTAGAGGCATGGTTGAATTATTATCGTTTGCTTCAGGCAAGTAATCTATTGTGGCTGCTTCTGTTCCATGACCCTTGACAGTTTCTTGTACTTGAAACATTTCCCGATCTGTAAAAAAATTAAAAACGCAGATTCTGTAAGAAGCTTCCAAACCACAATAATTTTGATTCTATAGACCTTATTCTATGCCATTTTAATTCTGATCATTGAACACTGTCGTATTTTATAAATAATTATTAATTAATAAACGCCAACAATTACTAGATTTAAATATCAACAGTTAAAGAACTTAACCTAGAAATTAGTAAGTATACAAGAACTTATCATTTTGTTCAATACTACTTATGACTGCTGCCATAATTTTCTCGATACGGCTTCGGAAGATGTTTGTTCTTTTGAGAAAATTGCAGTTAGTATCGTGCTTCTATGTTTATTAACCACAATCATACAACACGTGCGGGATTCTCAGACGAAAGAAAAAGAAAACTAATAATGTACAAAACTACCATCTCACTTACAGTATCCACTGTGACTATAACTTTCAAATTTACAATCTGCAAAAATTAACTAAGTAGGTTGGAAGCTCTTTACTGAACATAATACGACACATTTTACTAATAACGGGTTGATCGTTTGTATATTTTCAATGGTAAATATGAAGAATTAGCTTGGTAGAATTGTACAGAATACAGATTACTACTTTTGTAGTCCGCCGGCAAACATATCTAAAAAATATTGTTCTGTGGGTTGGAAGCTTTATGCATAACACGATTCAATTTTATGGACGACTTTAGCAGTGTCAACGCCATTCTATCTTTGTATTCGTGGATTGTTCACTCTACATCTGTTCTACCCTATTTCTTCTTTTGTTCCTTTATTGGGGGTTCACGTCTATAGACGACTCTTAGCAGTGTTAACGCTGTTTCATCTTACTCGTGAATTGTTCATTCTACACCTCTCGTGCCCTCTTTTTTCATTTGTTAGTTGTCTTTTTTGTGAGATCACTTTCGCTAGGGTTCTGTTCGACTTTCTTGGGTAGGAATAAAGTTAGGTTACTGTTGTTGATATCCCAAACGAAATATTTTTATTTTGTGTTTGTCCTTATCCCTTGTTTTTTTAGATCCTTACCATCCGTATGGTTGGTAAGTTAGATAGTTCCTTGCTTTGTTTACTACCTCGACCTTTTAATTTTGTTTGCGGTGGGGGGATTTGTTGCGTTAGTTTTCTGTTATTTGACAATTTTAGGATACTCCGAAATAACTATTACGCTGCTTGGTATTTAAGGGGTGCAAGTTAGACAATCTACTTTACCTGTTTCGCATGTAGATCGATTTTCGATATTTAGGTGGCTTATCAGTAGCTGCTTTGGCAAGTTATTTTAAAAAATCATTTGACATTACTGGTTGAATTTTTGTTTTCGTACTTTGTTCCGTCTGGGACTACACAATTTCCTTGGCGAGATTACCTAAACTTCAACGAGGGGTTACGAATTACTCTACTTAGTGTTTTTTCGGCTTCGGTAGCTGTGTGTATCTTCCGTTGTGACGTTAAGTCACTAATAACATTTCCGTTTTAGCTCGTTCTAACAACAGTTTATAAACACAATTGACGGTTAAATTTCATTTGCTACAACTTCATACTCAGGAAAGATGGCTACCCACAGCCGAGGTGCTTCATTATGAATTAGTAAAACACTATGAGCGTTGACGACTTTATTTCACTAATATTTAAGAATTATTAAAACTGTCTTTGATTAGTCGACGAATGCTTTTCAAAGTGATAATGCCGCAGTGACTGAAAGTTTAGCCGAGTTGATTTCTAAGTGTGCCGGTTTTGACGGTGACGTATCTATGGCTGTTGGTACGCGTATTTTTGCATTCACTATACGTCTAGAAGGCAGAATTAGCCAATGAAGACTTTCTCAGATGACGAGACGTCTGCTCAGCGTAATCTGTTGCTGACGATTGTCAATTTACGTAGTTGCTACGATCAGTTATGTAATCACTTCAAGTATTCTACTACTCTGCTGCGCCTGCTGTTTCTACTGCTTCTTTACTTCTGATTAGGAAACTTGTTGCCACTGAATCTCCTAGTGAATTGCCAAGGTCAACGCATACTCCTCCCTTCGGCCCTATTTCTAGTTATGGACATTTAGTATTCCAGTAGGATTTAATATTCTCCGGGAAGGGTCAAATGTCTTTGAACGATTTCTTGTTGTGTACTGATGAGTTGGTTTAACGCGCAATGTTTTCACTTCTTAACTGTGTGCTTTTGCATTCGATTTATCAACTGGTAAGACTTTAATTATACATGGAGCTGATAAAAATTCTATAACTGAATGGCGCAACGTTGTCCGTCTGTTGCAGGAAGAGTTTCAGCTGACGAATTTCGATGAGAAATTTCTAGAAAAGATTAGGCAGCGTGTTATGTGTTCATCAAAAACGCTCGGTTTATTCTTAGGTAACACAGAAAATTTATTCGTTCGGTTGAATGTTTTGTTATCGGAATCTGAAAAATTAAGAATTATTCTACGTAATATTTCCTCCGATTATCAAGCACATCTAGAATTAATGCAGTTAATTTTCTTTCTGGGTTATTACGTTTAGGTCGCAAGCTGGAATACAGCAAAGACTGCTGAGGCGATTTTAGATTGTTTTCTCCTTCAAACCGTTTTTCACTGTTAAAACCTGATCTTGATTACGGAACCGACCTTATGAAACTCTCTATGGTCACGCTGCGCTGTTCGATGCCTACTAATACTTGTGCAAAACCCGCTAATAGGAACAACCTCTCCTCTGTCGCAACCCCTACTCCTTTTACTTCTGCTAAGCAGGTAACTTACTTCAATTGTGATCTACTCATTGCACTCGCCCTCAGGTACTACACTGCTATGGTTGCGGTCTGAAGGGAGTGACCGACGTAGATGTCCTAGTAGTTGTGGAAATTCCGTAAACTGATGTTCGGGTTCTTAGACCAAGGTGAAGACCCAGTCTTTTCTTTAGCCTCGAATACTTCTTTTCGTGATTTTGACAATCAATTTCGATTTCAGATCAGCTGCTGTTGGAATTTCAGGTAACTGCGTAGGCTCGTTAAGAACATATATAAGTGGAGGGATGTGTCCAACCAGTTTTAAGACGGAAAACTTAAGGACGAAAAAATAAGTGCACTTAAGTATGATGATTATTACAAACAACTACAGGTGTTGGCTGTGAAATATTTTCAACTAATGTTGATTGTGCGAAAGGATATATTCGACAAATGCTCAAGTGCTGGGGCAGCTTGGCAACCGCAGGCTGCTTCCCTCCTCTACATACCTTACATGTGATTTTCCAATGCTCCACCCGAAGGTACTGCATTGGCCAGGAAGCGAGTTTTTTTACCTGGAAAATTTGGAATTTTGCCGAACCCTTGCTGTTCCAAGCAAGGCCTCCTTTACATATCACTGAATATCGGGGAAATGAGGTATATAATTGTAAAACAATAAAAGGTGACCGAACTGAATCTAACAAGAAAGAACAGCGACTATGTTCAAAGACAACAATCATAGAAACAAGAGGAAAATTGGTCAAAGCATATGTGTGGAGCACAGCACAATACGTCTATGAAATAGAGGCAGTAGGAAAAGCAGACAGAAAGAGATAGAAGCCTTCTGGAATGTTGTGTTTCAGATGTATGAGGATGATAGCATGCATAAAATTAAAACAAATAGTTTGTAGAAAACGTAGAGGAATAAAGATAACAAAAAAAATAGGAGAAACAGAAGTGCAAGATACGTTCTGAGGCATTTTTTGGGAATAGTACGGCATATATTACAAGCAGAGATAGGAAAAGAAACGTACAGGTAGACCGAGATCAGACTCTCGCACGCAGACAGTGATAGATGCAGACTGCAAATTTCAAGGAAATGTGTAGTTAGGAAAAAAAATAGTGGCATGTCCTTCAGCTGTCGAAATTGTAAAATGTTAATAAAAAAGAATTATTTACTTACATAGTCACAACAATAAAAAGAAACCCTTCATAGCCTGAAATGCATTTCCACCATAAACGCACCCGGAATATGTACTAATATCACGCTCTAAAAAAATTATACAAAAAAAATGTTTTAGACAGTCCATATTAATATTAGATTCTAAATAAATATCCAAACCATATCAGTCATCGTCATAAGCACATTCCCTCTATTAGGGCGGAGCAATTTACACCGGAACACCTTCAGCTGCGCGATGAGTAATCTAAAAATTCAGTCCCGAAGGAAACAATCTAATCGCCGTAGAAAAGGAACAGAAATCCTCTTGAAAGTAACTTAGCGTCACAGTAGATAGTTTAGTTGTTGGAAAAATTCAATCTCCCAAAGGAACAAATTTGATCAATTTTTAGAACCCCGCCTTACAAATCCATTAACTGTAGAGCCCACTACATTTCCAATTTCGCACACCTTTGCATATTTTTACGGTATTCGCTTAACGTTAATTACACAAATGTATATATTTCCAATCAACATTGCAATACGTTGACACTGTCCTTCATTAAAATAAAAGATCAAACGAATAACTAATTAGTAAACGTTGTTAACGTTGTATAGAAAAAACTTTCACAGACTTTATGTGTATGTCGTCAACACCCTGCCGACGTATTTTTTCTTAACTGAAGAGCAAGCTGAGTACCAGATAAACAAAATCCGATTATGCTCTTAGTTCACGTTATTTATTCAACCGGAATTTAATACCATCTTCACATAAAAAGCGAGCCCGTATGTGTTTCACTAAACATTGCACGATTTTATCCCTTCTTGTTAAAGGACGCAGAATATCTTAAATTTTACGCAAACGAAACTACGCGAAGAAATCATTCGTGGTACCCGTAGGCCATCACGTAAAACAATTCAGTTCTGTTCTACAATCGATAAATGAAAAATTCCCCGTTTACCTTATAGTTGTAAAACGCTCTAAGCAACACGAATTCAGATAAAGTCTTAGAATGCTTACCTGACAACATGAAATGCAATAAAAATAAAGTAGAGAAGCAACTTTCACTGCTGTTATTGAACTATTACAAAACCCGAGAGGAGTAGAACAAGTTATACAAAAAAGAAAAAGAAAAGATTAAATGTTGCCGCCGGAAGAAGTATTTCCACAGCTGATTTAGAACCTGAGAATGAAGAAATGATACATGCAAAAAATAACCATAAAGAAAATGAAATTACAGAAATAGAAACTTTGGTCGCTGATAATAGCAGCTGCAGTTCAAGTAGCAGTAACTCAGAAATCGAAAATGAGTTCGATAGTGACTCTGATAATGATAGTGATAATAAGGACATAAATCTACAAATTGGAAAGTTTTATTCAGCGAAATTTGAAGTCAAAAATATTATTAAACACTTTGTGTGAAAAGTAATCTCGACTGCAGAATTGAAAGATAAAATGGTAGAACTTTCTTTCTTGCGTCATTCGCGCAAAATAAATTACAAATTTTCCTGGCCACATGTCCCAAACGAAGGCAGTATTCCTGTGCATGAAATTGTGAAAGCGCTGCCAAATCCTATCGCCGATCGAAGAGGAGCGTTGGTTTTTTATCAAAAAACTTAAAAAAATGCTTGAAGACGTTTGAATAACCTGTATCTTATATTTTTTTTCAATTGAATGCTCCTATATTATTGTTTTTTTTATTTCGTATGTAAAAAAATAAAGTATTATGCCATATATATCAGCAAATTTTAATTTAAAAATCTCAGGTGACAATAATGAATCCATTGAAGTATACGAGTTTACGTGTTCAAAGTAGGCCTTACAGTGCCATATAATTGAACATAAATTTAGTTTTCACGTGTGTTCAAAGTAGCCCCGAGGGCGAGGTAATATGGAACGCCCATATTTAAAAAACAAAAAATAGAAACAATTATTTTATCAAACTCAAATTTTCTAAATTGCTTCTCCTACTTGATGCCCAAAATTTAGCGTTTAAACGATAAAAAAACTTAAGTCAAAAAATTACGGTATTTATAGTAGGTATTAATTTAGTAGTTGCGCCAGACATAGTTTAATAGTCGTCAGGGGTTAGGTGTATAAACAGCATGATGCTGAACCTTGCCTTGTAATTCGAATATTATTTTTTTGAATAAAAGTCATATTTATTATTCTTATTATTATTATTATTCCTATAAGAAACACCCACTGCACATTCGGAAACAAAAAATTACAATTTGTTGTTCAGTGTAATTTATCAACTTATAGTTTATTTCACTACAAATTGTTATTTTCACGATGGTTCATAGAAAACCTTGTAAAAAATTTTACCCACTACCGAACACAATAATTTAATACATAACATCAATAATTATACATCAATTATTAAAGCCGAAACACTGTACTATTAAATCTTTGCGGAGCACTTGAGATACGGGGGACACTATTTATGTATTGAGAATAGAAAAAATAAACAAATGAATTTGATGAAAGATACTTTTATTGCTTTTCAAAATAATTGTCTTTAAGATCTATACACTTTTGCATGCGATCGAACCACCCTTCAAAGCACTTTGTCCAGTCAGAAAATGGTAGCTCTAAAATATGCGTTTTAAAGGCCTCAACCGCTTCTTCGGGCGATGAAAATCGTTGTCCACGCAGTTTATCTTTAGTTACTGAAAACAAGAAGAAGTCATTGGGTGCCAAGTCGGGGCTGTAAGGCGGATGATCTATCAATTCAATCTTGTGTGTGTCCAAATACTCCTTTGTTGCACGTGAGTTGAGTGAGCTCGCATTGTCATGCTGCAAAATGATTCGTCGTTTTGGGTTGGTTTCTCTCAATTACCTAAAACTTCAGGCAAACAAATGGCCGTGTACCACGCTGAATTAACGGTCTTTTGATTTTTAAGAGCCACAGTTGCCACAGGACCGGTTTTCGTGAAGAAAAATGCCACAATTTGCTTCTTAACGCTTCGAGAACGAACAACTTTTGTTGAATTTGAAAACACCCAAACTGCCGACTGGCATTTTCTTTCTGGCTAATACCCTTAAATCCACGACTCGGCACCTCTGACGATGCAGTATACTGCTTTGGATGCACCACAGTTGTATTTTAAATCATTTTACGGCACCAATCGACGCGAGCATTTTTGTGAGTATCTGTCAACAAATGTGGAATCCAACGCGCACACAGCTTCCGAACACACAAATGTTTGTGCAAAATCTTATATATGCTGGCCATACTAATGCTTGAACATCTCTCGATTTCTTGGTATGCCACATGGCGATCTTCTTCAATTAGTTTTTGCACAGCATCCATATTTTCCGGCACAACGACCGATTTTGGACGACCTTCTATAACTTTTTCCGTGAGCGAACTACGTCCACGTTTGAATTCAGTGTACCAGCGATATACAGTGGCTGTGGATGGCGCATCATCGTCAAAAGTTGAATTCAGTTCCTGAGTTAGACCACGTCGAAATTCATAATAAATAATAGCTCGAAAATTTTCGGAGTTAATTCCATATTTTGGCTGAGATGAAATTTTAAACACTGCAAAAAAACACAAATAGTGCTTGTACGTCAAAACGTTCTGAGTACCTATAATCTCAAAAATGTCAAACTTTACGATGGCAATTTCAGATTTCACCTGGAATACCAGTGTTGCTAGTTCTCAATACATAAATAGTGTCCTTCGTATACGTCCGCACTTTCAATGAATGATGTATTATACAAGGTGTTTCTAAATTAGGTGGTCAAACTTTATCAACGTAATGTATATGAAACAAAAGTGTAACTAGAGTTCCTAAAACATGTGTCCGAAAATGCTTCCTTAAAAACGGACGAATCTCAAAATTCATACAAGCAAATAACAAAGTTGCTACTTCAGTCTTTTATAAGTATTTTTTAGGTGTGCTAAAGGCGAGTTGGATTTTTATGTCTTAGCAATTTACCAAACTTATGCATAATTTTAGATTTTTAAAGTTAGTTATAAATTTTACTAACGAAAAAATGGTAGATATGTATTTCACAAATGTGTTGGCAAACTGCAACTGTAATTTGACTCGACGGTTTTGTTAAAAAATTTCAGTATCGAAGATATCCGGCTAAAGTGCTCATGCAGCCATCCACCAATGTCTTCGTGAGAAAGGAACTTTTATATGGAATTGTGTAGTTTGTGGAGTTTAAGAAAACACGAGAACGCCAGAATTTAAAGAAGATCAACTCGATAGAATTGCGATAAACCATAATAACAGTACGAAAAAATTATCTTTGGAAGTAGGTACTTTGCATAGTGCGGTATGAAAGTGTCCTGCATAAACAGCTACTACTCGTAACATACAGTGAGTGCAGGGTCTTAGTGAAAATAATTTTTGACAGCGAATGCAGTTTTGTAACCTGTATACAGGATGTAAACAGTTTCATGTCATTAACTTTTAGGGTCAATAGGAGATCATAAAGCAAGTAAAATTTCTTAGACAACATATGTTCTAAAAAAATTACCTAGCGAAATACGAAGCACACAACCTTATCAAAAACGGTTTTTCTACACTTTGTGAAATTAGATCTTTATTATTAATATTAACCCGACTAAACTAGTAGATAAAATTAATATTTATTCAAATTATCTAGAAATTAAAATTTACAAAGTTATTCTACAACAACTGTTCAAAGTGGCCCCCACCAACTTGAATACAAAGATCAGCACGTCGCAGTAAAAAATTTCTAACACCATTTAAAATGTTTTGCAAATTCCCGTCACGTTTAACGTCATTAACACATTGTAATATCACTTCCCGTAACTGTACAATAGTTTTTATTGGCTCACTATACACTTGGCTTTTCAGATGTCCCCAAGAGAAAATATCTATCGAGTTGAGGTCTGGAGATCTTGCAGGTCAATTAATCGCTCCATTGCGACCTATATTTCGATGAGGATAGTATTGATTTAGATGGACTCGCAATTGCCTACTAAAATGTGCTGATGCATCATCGTGCATAAACCACATCAACCAGCGTACTTCCAGAGGTACATTTTCCAGCAAAATGGGAAAGGTTTCACGTAGAAACTCCAAATAAAAATTACCTGTCAACGTGGTTGGTAATTCAGTTGGTCCCAGTACGTCGCCTCCAACAATTCCCGCCCTTAAATTTACTGAAAACCTGGTTTGAAAGTGTCACTTTCGAAGAACGTATGGATTTTCCTCCGCCCAATAATGCATGTTATGAATGTTATACGTGCCATTCCTTGTAAAGCACGCTTCATCAGTAAAACACATTGTTTGTTAAAAATCTGCATTTTCTGCGTGTTGTTGTAAAAGCCATTGGCAAAATTCGACACGCGCTTCATGGTCCTACACTTCTAAAGCTTGAACAGGCTGGTGGTGAAAGTGATAAGGATTCGTTCCTCGTAGTATCCTTCATACAACAGTATGCAACACACCAACACGTTCAGCAATTGATCATGTGCTGAGAGTAGGAGTCTCTTTTAATAAAATAAGAACATTGTACCTCTGCCTGCAGTACACGGTTTTCACGCTGCGGGCCACGCTCTCCACCATACCTCTGGAGACGACCGGTTGTTCGTAGCCGTTGAGCAATTGTCACAAATGTTCGTTCACATGGATGACGTCGATTAGGAAATATCATCCTATAGGTTGGTACTGCTGCAGCACCATTTCCACGATATTCACCATACACTAAGTGCTTATTTGCAAGTTCCAATTCGTATAACCCTTTGCCATTGCAATAACTAACAACGAACACCGATCATCTTTAACAATAACAAACAGCACAAACATAAACAACAACAATGAACAAACATTAATAATAACCAACAACTATTAAGAAACACCGATGTGCGAAATCAACTTTCTTCTACGCAATGTTAAACTCAACTAAGAGAGCAACGAGGATTAAACGCTTTTCCTGATGTTGCACTGTCATTAGCTACCGTCAACGGGGGTTAAGTGGATCAAAATTTCTAGTTTTTTTTTTACAAATTTCAGTCTCCCTATGCACAGAAAAATCTGAAAATAATATATGTTGCAGACATACTATTCAGTTATCCAAAACACTCTTTTTTTATTATTTTAATTCACCAAAGTACTTCATGTTTTTTTTCAAAAGCTGATCCGCTACACCTCTCACGTAGGGGTAAAGAGGATCATTCATTTATTTTCATTTAATATTCATTCTAGACCGGCTATGGGGTTGAGTGGATCAAAAAATATATAAAAATAAAAATTTTGAATGCCTTTTGCGCATAAAACAATTAATAAACGGCTAGAATTTAAATATTATGTGATTTATTGTCTTTATTTCTAATAATACTTGCATACTATATACAAAATAAAGAAAATATAAGAACTAAGTCATAAGTATTAGAAAAATAAGTCGGACTATTCTACATAATAATCTACATTTTTAAAAATGTATTTTCCACTTCTGGATAAGTGCCCCCTAATTTTCCTCATTATCTGAGCTGGTTGAACAATGGAAATATCAGCGACATTTGGATAAATAAAAAATAATTGTTTTGAAGTATCTTTCCACGTTTTTTGATTTCCCTACTACATGTTATCATTTGACTCAGATGCTCGACAACTGTACTACACCATGCTTTCTGAACTTGATCGCCAGCTTCTTCTTGGGCTTGTGAGGTTTTAAGGTGTTCTATTTTTTTCAAAACAACATCAGGGTTAAATGATACAATGCAACAGGCTTTAAAACCAGCAACTGTGTTTGATTCAGATTTTGCACCAACTTTTTCAATAGATTCACTTAACAATTGTGGAAAAGACGTTTTAGGTAAGACACCTCGATTTCTCAACTTCCACTTTTCTAAAACCTTACGCCATGCTGCTTTGAATGGATGAAAGTAGGCGACATCCAATGGCTGCAGCATGTGAGCAGCATTAGTAAATAGAAGGACAAACTTTATATTGTTATTTTTCCATTGTTGTACTACACTCACAGTTATGTGGCTGTTCAAATTATCGCCAATCATTACTTTTGGGCGATCCAAATATCTCAAGTACGGGAAGGCAATCGTCAAGAACCAGTCCTCAAAACTCTCACCTTCAAACCATCCATTTGTTGTCCGATTATATCAGGACCCTGGATAACCTCTTACCGTCTATCCTGGATATAAATGCTTTGCTTTATAAACCACACATGGTGGAGGTAAAGTGCCATTACCTGTTACTGTAAACATTACACTTGTACTCGATTGCGACGTGTCAATTATTCGGTGAGCATGCTTTACACCTCGTCTAACTACAACTTTCACGGCACCTGGGTCATCCGTGAAATTTGTTTCATTAAAATTAATTATGTTTGAAGGTGGTACGCCATCAAGAGACCTTTTCAGGTGAGAAAAATATTCTCCCACTATTTCATATGTGACGGCAGCTCCAACCCTTTTGGTATTTTCTGTTAATATTATGGTTAAATTGTCGTGCCTTGATATAACAGCTTTAAACCTGGTAGATTGTCATTAAACCTTTTCTCTTCTGCCACATTTACTCAGATATTGTTGAACCATAAACCTAACGTCGTAATTTTTAAGGGGAAGGCCCCACTCGGCACATAACAAAAGTACTTGTGTCAACCTAGTTTCTTCCTCGGCGCTTAAAGCTGTCTGGCCCCTATATATACCTGTCTGCATGACATGATAATGTCGATTTATTGTAGTGTATGGAACCCCATAAAATTCAGATGCAGTTCTCATAGTCATCTGACCATTACGAACCGCCGCCACTGCTCTCTGTAAATAAACAGAATCATACGTCCTTTTAGCCTGCATCCCCAACTTTTTTTTTTAGGTTTTTGGCATTTTTAACTGAAAATCAATAGTACTCATTAGAATATTTAAGTAATATTTAGTAGGTATTCATTATTATTAATTTATAGTGTTGGTAGTCAATCATTAGTTTCAAAATTGTACATATTAGTCGATATTATTTAGCAAACTCGTGATCCATTTCACCCCACAAAATACAATTTTTTCTAATAAAATTACTCAGTAGAAAGGGAATTACCTATCAAAACAGTTCGAGTGGAGGCAGGTCGCCAGAAAGGCATATTATGTATCTATGACTACTACTACCATACAAAGTAAACCACTTCGTCTGTGGGATAGTTTGCTTTCAAACTTTGTAAAATAATAGTGACTTAAAGATAATAATTCATAATTTTTGAAGAGAAACTTACATAACGAATAACAATGTTTACTACAGAAAACTACTGATGGTAATGTCTACTGACATGTCCATCGGAGTTTGTGGTGTCTGGGAAACCATAATCGGTTATGCAAGACAATATTCGAAAAAATGTACGGGTGATCCATTTCACCCAAGGTGATCCATTACATCCCGGATGAGGGTATTGATCATAATTTCTAGAACATTCCTTAAACACTAATTATCAGCTATTAGATTGTTAATAATTTATTTATAGAACTTTTAAATTCATCATCATTTTGTTCTCACCCTTACTTAGGGTCGGTTTGAGGCAGCTCTAACTTCTTTTCTATTCTATACTAATCTATACTATTAAATTATCTTTACTGAATTAAGTTTGAAAGAACTAACAAAGCAACTAAAAAGTTTACAAATGTAACCTCCATAGGGGACCTATTGCTTTTATTACTGATAGCATTCTCAATACCATTCGCCTCAGTCATTCCTTGTGGTAAAATCCTCAAACACTTACCTTTAAATGACAAGAATTTTAGTTAATTTCAGCAGCAGTGTAAATTTTATCTACTAGTTTAGTCGGGTTATTGGTTTAGTTTAGCAAATTAGTTTATAGTCGATTAATACGTTAATATTACTAATAAAGATCTGATTTCACATAGTGTAGAAAACTGTATTTGATAAAGTTGTGTGCTTCGTATTTCGCTAGCTAATTTTTTTTAGAACATATGTTGTCTAAGAAATTTTACTTGCTTTATGATCTCCTATTGACCCTAAAAGTTAATGATATAAAACTGCTTAGACCCCGTATATAACGGTGAATTAATCCCAACTTCCAATTTGTTGTGCTTTTTATAGGCGAAGTAAACTTTTTCCGGGATGCAATTATAATTTTTACAATTTCTATCAAAGATTTGAAAAGAACCTCACGCGACCAGACAATCAAGACTCTAACAAACTTTTTTTGGCAACGTTTGGGCCGGCATCGTTGTAGATTTTTAATAGAACCGAATGTTTTTACAAGACATTATAGGAATTTCTTGGAAAATAATTTACCGATCTTAGTTGAAGACATTCTGCTGAAAACGCGTCGTTCGTGCAAAACCGTGCTTCGCTACATTTCAGTCCTTTTACTACGGAGTACGTAAAAAATAATTTTTCGAATCGTTGGATCGGCAGAGATGGCATTGTTGCCTGGCCACCGTATCTGCTTGAAAAATGGCAGGTGAGCATTTTTCACAAAAATTACGCCCTCGTTCGGATGAGAGGTTAAATGGAGGTCCCGTGTGTGAGTGTTGTCACGCACGTTAAAGATCCCTACCTTGCCTGGAACGGCAAGGGTTCGGCAAAATTCTAAATTTCCAGGCAATAAAAAACTCGCCTCCTGGCCAATGTAGTACCTACGGGTGGAGCATTGGAAATGTAAATGAACGGCCACCGCATCTTCTAGGTTACAAGCTGATAGATTTTAGGGCCACCTAAAAAAATCTTGTTTACTCTATACCGATTCTTACCTTTTTAGACTGCAATCGAATGCAACATAGTTTTTGTGTAGTCCGAAATATTCTCGTAATTCTTGAGCATGTTCGACGATACACAAAGCTTGTCGTGCTGCTGAAAGGTGAAATTTCGAACACTTACTCTAATGTCTAACCACAACACATTTAACAAACCTTGTTAATAACACATTGTAACCTTTATAATTATCTACCTTTCTAAAAAAAATTAATAAGGTTAAAATTTTCTTGATAAAATATAAATGGACTGCACTCTTATATCAAGGACTGCAGTGGGTTCTTTGAATTGTTATTCCTACTAGTAAAATCATACACTTGATTTAATCCAAGTTCAATAAACAGTAACACATTGCCACTAATTTAGCGAGTAAAAAATATATTATTAATAATTCTTTAACCAATGATATGTACAACCAAATTTATACAGAAATAACTGTTATTACAATATTTACAGAATGGAAATGTTGCCACTTGAACAGTAAGAATAAAATAAAAGAATAAAAAAATTGCTGCAATGCAAACTGCATAAACAAATTGTAAATTCTTTAATATTGAATGAAGTCGTCAAGTATTTTAAATCGAGCTCATTTTAATTGTTTCAGACTTGTACAAAATTGAAGTTTCTAGATTAGTAACTAATTGAAGCAAACAATTTAGGCTAATGAAATTGCATGTGCTGCTTTAAAAAAATTTTACAGTACAGTTTTAATTACTCATCTAACTAAAATTTTGCTATTATAAGAGGAATAAAATTTGTAATGCCTGTTTGCGTGTTTGGTATGTAGATATTTGTTGTCACCTGATTTAATACATTGATATCGATGTTACCTAGTTGCCTCAGCACCAGAAGTTCTTCCTATTATTGATCGACCAATGACAACACCTGTGAAGATAACAGCTTCAAAAACAAAATGGGACAGCGTGCAGGATTACCGGCTTTCCATATTCTACGATTACATCACCAAAACACATTTTTGTGGATTCCATGCAAAATAACTTATTAAATTGTAGATTGGTTATACGGACAATTGCTAAAAATTACGCTTTAGAAATGATGGCTGCATTGCAGGGTGTGTTCAGAGTGGCAACGAATAGTGTTTTAGATGTCTCAAACTTAGTGGTTAGAATTCACCATGTGCGAATTCTATTAAAATAAAACGTATTTTGGATACCATAATAATTACGCCAGGATCGAAATTATTTCCACGGGCTCCCGGGAATAATTTGGTATTGCGTGCTTCTCGCAATAATTTAGTGTCACGCGACTCCGTAACTAAATGCTGAAGTGAAACACCCTGATTGGATTTAACAATTTCAAATTAATAAAAGCGAAGTATACTTACCCACTTTCGGCTTTGCACATTATTACAAGGTGAACCAACTAGCTTAGGAGCACCTACGTACTTGATGCTTTTCAGGGTAAGCTCAAATTTACAAATAGGAAGACCCATTTTCGTGCAGTGCTTAAATCAAAAAGGAAGACAAAATTCGCGTATCTATAACAAGGTAGATAATATCCCTTTCTAAGCACAGATGGATTTTAAAATGTTTTCAACCAAACACATTCCTACGAGGTTTGTATGTATGGTTGTCTATCTGTCAGAATAAGTAGAATACATTGCCTAACCAACAAAATTGGTAACAGAAAAATTTAAGCTGTTACAATATGTATACGATATGATATTTGTTCTTGCATAATTTAATAAAAATGTTATTCAGCAATTTTGAAATTCGTGCGTAACTTCTTACAGAAGCATTTTTGGACGCATGGGGAACTTTTGTTACAATTTTGTTCCATACATCACTTTGGTAAAGTTTGGCCAAGATTCAAGTACACCATGTACAGCAATAGAGTAATGCATATACATGCGTGATTTATGTTAATAAAAATTACTTGCAAAAAATTATAACATTGTTTTTAAGATGATCAGTGGCTGATAAGTTTCCTACGTGGCTGTAAGTATAGCTTAGAAAGAACCAAAGAAAAACTGGATCTTTTGTGTACTCTGAAAACTAGGATTCCAGAATTTTTCCAAAGCAGAGATCCGTACTTACCAGAAATTCAAGAACTGCTCACACTTGGGTATGTATATATTAAATAGACGCTATTTAAAAATAATGTTTTAAGTATTTGTTTACCTCTACCTATACCAAATGGTTCAGCATTCCCGCGAATAGTATTGTTTCGGGTGAACACGGTGGACGTCTTTAGACACCGTGTTGAAGATTGTGCTAAATTAATACTTATGATCTTAGATATTTTGTTAAATGAAGACGATAATTTTGTTGTGTCTGGTTGTCACGTACTAGTTGATGATTCAGGCGTATCAATTAATCACATGACTCAATTTACACCCAGTATTGTGAGAAAACTTGTAACTGGTTTAAACGATGCATATCCACTGCGTTTGATGGGCATTCACGTTATAAACGCTCCCAGTTTTGCAATAAAAGGGTTTGATATGTTTAAACCATTTATTAACAATAAAGTTTTGGATAAGGTATATAATTCCAAATTAAGCTTATGGTATTACCTATTAATTAAATTGGGTTTTAGATACGCATATATGATGATTCCGAACGTGATAAGCTCTATAATTGCATTCCGTTATCATTACTACCAAATGAATATGGAGGTCATAAAGTCTCACTTTTAGAGTTAGCAGGTACAATATTTGTCACAGATGTAAGTTTGAAAGTAAAAATATTTTTGTAGGAACGTGGAAAACTAAAGTGGAAAGTTATAAAGAGTGGTTTCGAGAAGATACGAAATACTCTTCTAACGAAGCACTGCGTCCTGAAAAACTTAGTAAGGTCGACGAGCTCTTCGGCTTTGATGGATCTTTTAGAAAGCTGAATATAGATTAAAATACTATGCTACTTTATTGGAGTTCATTAGGAAAACTGAAAGCGCAATAATCTTTCAAATAAACGATTCGTTATTTCATGTCATCCAGTGTTCCGCAAGATTTTTTTTAATTCATACAGGAATGAAACGTTAGAGCCCCTTAATATTATTAATTATAAATAATACTAATAGTGTAGAACTTGGAAGTACGTTAATATATCCTTAGAAAAACACTTGTCTGTTCCTAAGCCGATAAAACTGATAATTCAAATACCAAGGGGTTTGCGATTGTAAATTAAACAGTTGAACTGAAAACCTACATTAACCTAATACCAATATTTTTTATCTTTAAGGCATATTCTAGGAAGAGCAATCGGGCAACTGACATTTATATACTTCTGCCGCAACTGTTTGCTACATTTCTCGCATAAACCAGTGTGATATTGTTGCGAAAACGACATGCTCTAAAACCAACTATTAAATAGAGATGTTGAGTAATTGTATAAGGACCTTGTATAGCCGTGAATTTGAGCGTCGCTTCCTGTCTATATCTGCTATAAGTCAAAAACTTGACACCGTCAGATATGATTGATAAAAATAACAAACGTCATTGAAAGTTTGGTGGATGTATGGTTACATACATAATTGAGATTTGTATAATTTTCCAATTGCCATCACCCGTTCGGGTGGTGCAGTTGGTTAGCGTATCGATGGCCAAAGTAAAAAAGACAGGTTCTAATCCTGTCTGGGACCTTGTATTTTCCATCTTTTAATTGCTAACTCGACTGCAAATGGTCATTTAGGCTTCGCATAGGCTATTATTTCATCTTATAAATTAATATTATGGTATTATAGTCAACTTGCCTTGTGCAATTACCCAATATCTGTATATATACTGATGTGACAATGAAGTCACAAGAGATCATTGAGCCCCATCTTGTGTGAGAAAAAACCGACCCGAAGAAAAGCAAATAAAATTTTCCAATATTTAGATAATATAATATAATATAATATTTTTTTAGCAAGATAGGTGTATTCCCAAGTACATATAGCGTTGATACATACCATTTAAGAACGAAGCTCAACTTTAAAATTAAGCATTCATTGATTCAAATCTGCGTCTAAATAATTATTTTCTAGAAAAATATTTTTAAACGAGTTTTATTGCATTTATAAAGATCGTATAACGAGTCTAAAATTATATCTATTTTAAGCATACTAAATGACTTTGATGTCAAGCTATCTGCTTTCAGAATATCATTCAATAAACGTAATACACAGTTTTGAAAGACAGTAGTTCCAGCCGGCGCAAACATAAAATCCACACTTTGCTAAAATGTGAATTCTTTCATCCTTCCTCCTTTATATATATATATATATATATATATATATATATAAAAGAAAATTTTTAGAATGTAGTAGTATTTGCAAGATTCCATTTCCAATAATATACGCCGATCTTACGTGATGTTTTGGTAAATCCTCATTAGATTCAAAATGGCGAGTTTTATTACCTCGTTATTTCGTTCCAGTTATTAGTGACGTGCGTTGCTCCTCTTTGTTTAACACCCAAGGTTATTGTGGCGTCGTATACTAATCTAGTAATTGCAAATGGTAATAAACAACTTTTACCAATTTTTATTACATTTTATGGTTCTTTTTTATTGTTCCGTACGCTTCGTAAAATAAACGTTTATTTATTAACAAGTTCAACAAAGTTGACGTATTTCTTCTCAATTCCTCTCGAAAATACGAGAACAAGTTTTATTTAAAATATTTTTATATAATACACAGGGCAATTAATTTAAACTTTAATGGTTTGTAATGCAAATTAGTTGCATTTTATAGCAAATATTTGCATTCACGGCAAAACGTGTTTTAAGAATAAAATTATGGTTTTAAATACAAGATTGATTATAGTTTTTATACTAAATGCGTAAAGCTAGCACTATTCTATGCTATTTTCAGCAAATAAAAAGCATTTTTATCGAAAATGTATTAATAATTAATAAGTGAAAATAAATGTCTTTGTATTTATCTTAAAATGATCGATTTGCTTTTGCATTGAATGCGTTTTTAAGGTATCTTAAAATGAATTATTTTTACATATACACCTTACGTTATTTGCTATTTATTTACAATACGCTTATATCATACAGGGTGATTATTTATACACTTGCAATTGCATTTTACTTGGCACTTTAATGAATAAAAGTACACTTGTATTATTCAGGGCAATAATCATGAATTTAGGGAAGTTTCTATTTCTTCAGGATTCTTTTATATCTTGGTGGGATTTATTTGTAGAATTTGATTTTCAATGACCTTTCGTGATCCCTTATCGCGTCAATATATATAACTCAGATAATTGGCGAAATTTGCTCTTTAAAAGACCGAAAATGTTTATAATTTTTATTCGGACTTGACAAAACTTTTCGTTGTAAAGCAACTGCTTTTGACTTAAATGAGTCATATTTTTATAAGATGTTAAGCACCATTCGCGTAATGGTTACGCATTATCACCAAGGATATGGTAATTACTTTTACATATAAGGGGCAATTTTTTTTAAATATGCGATAATTTAAAACCCTTGCATCGTAAGTTTTTCCTGAAGGACCTGAACATACATTAAGAAAAGTTTATCTGATCCACAAATAGCTTGAAGGGTTTTAGATGAAGTATCATGTCGATCGACACAAGTAGATTTAAATTTATGAGCAGCTGTAACAAGTCGCACAGATGTTTTGTTAATGCTCCCTAATACTCCTAAAAAGTTTGATATCTGTGCAATTAAACAATTGATGTATGGTAAATATAATGAAAAAGTACTTCTTGCTGCAATTTCAATTTTTTTTTTAGTTCGGTGTTTGGAAACTTTATAACCAATTGAACTTTGTCTACTAAATAATTTATTACCTTATCAATAAATCTACGAACAGCATTCTCGCATATATCAAATCTTTGTGCAACTTCCCGAATTGTTGTCTTAGTGCAAGCAAATCTATAGGAAAAGAGTAGCTTTATTCAATGATAATAAAGCAATATCGTGGATAGACAGAAGACATCGTAAATGAACTAAAATGCATATAATATTCCATAATTTGTTTCTTACCACAGAAATAAAAGAATGTGTTTTGCACCAGTTTCCATTCTTTTTCTTCTTCACCACGTCGTGCTTAAATAAAATTGAGAATTCCCATACTCTTCAATGATATTTTGAGAGGTATTTCAATATAATCTAAAATGTTTTTTAACCTAAACTTTATATACAATCTTTATACAATTTTTATACATTCAAAATGCACAGACTCACCTTACTTCAATATCATCAAATGTAAACACTAAATTAACAGAATTTTTTATTTTTGTTGTTATTCTACACTCACAAAAGCATGTGTGGTTTTCTAACGTGGTAATGTCCTCTTCACCATCCTCTGAACTAGACGATAATTGATCGGAAATTTGCAAAACAGCATTTTTAAAATCAGTTTTTGTTTTTCCCGCCATAGTGAAACGAGTGGACTTGGCAGCACGAGCTACTGTATTTAGTCGGAAATTTATTGCACCGAGTGCAAACTGGCAGAGTGTGACGCATAAATAGAACACGCGACACCGAATACCAGTACATGCACCAAGATTAAATAGAATACGCGGCACGCACTGAGCGCAGCACTGGTGCAGAAAATAG
The DNA here is from genome assembly GCA_036346225.1 of Platerodrilus igneus. Classification (NCBI taxonomy): domain Eukaryota; kingdom Metazoa; phylum Arthropoda; class Insecta; order Coleoptera; family Lycidae; genus Platerodrilus; species Platerodrilus igneus. Next base: position 4,459,373 of record JARFIW010000003.1, on the reverse strand, counting down.
AATACGCTATAATATTAATTTACTTGATAAAGAAGTAAATGATGAACGAAGAGCTTAATGGAAATTATACACATTCAAAAAAGCTCGGCCGATTTAAATTCTGAAATAGATTAAGACGGTTTTGTTAATGTTTATCAAACTTATCTACATCAAAAGCAAATAGACCAAGTCTATATAAAAATATATTAAATACTAACCTCTAGTGCTTAACGAATTTTACATCTAAAACCCATTAACTATAGTTTACTGATAAATGAATAGTTACTTGTAAATTGATTTAATTTACTAAAGAATGTTCATGTCTTTAATATGTAATGGAAATTCTTCTGTAATTTCTGATAAGTATTTTTAAGTTTTATTATGTTAATGACTGGGTGTAAAACTGAAACGTGCGTTATGGTTTCAACACATTAGACTATTTTATAAAATTAGAATTAAGAAGTGTTAATAAAGTATGCTTTTCAAATTGTATAATAATATTTATGAGGAAGAGAACACTATTGAATTATCTTTAAGTACAGATTGATGTGTTATAAAATATTCTAATAACACACAAGTAGCATTAGCGTAAGGAAGGAAATCATTTTCAATTAATTTTAAGCAACAATTAATTTGAACGAAAAGTCTAAACAAATTTCAGATTTTATTAATTATGTTTAATAACTAACGGTAAGACAAATATCTCCACACTTAACAACAAAGTTGATATTAAACACTAATTTTTGTTTCAAATACTTAAGAAAGAGTTTCCTATTGTTCTGTAATAGAGCATAATAACTACAGTGTATCATAAATGTTTTGTTCACAAGCGCTTGCTGCAGTTTATCATATTCAAGCAAATTATAAATAATACCACCTTATTGTGCTAAAGAGACAATTGTTTAAATACAGAGTAGAATTTGTTACCTTCCTGCAAGTGCATCCAACTTGTGTAGGTTTGGAATGTCCTGCATTATCATTAAATTGCGATACAATGTACTAGAAATAATGCGGTTGCTTTTCCAATATGTAACACATTATATCAAGAACCTTATGTACAAGAACTAACAACATTAGTCATTAGGAAGATTGCACTTGCACTAGCGGTTAAGAAAATAGAATTCAATTGTTATTAGCTATATAAAGAAAGCTATGCGCGCCAAAGATTAATTCAGTAGAATCACAATTCAAGTCCAGCCCTAATATGTTTTCGTAAGTTCGAGACCGCGAATGGCTTAAGTGTAGTTAAGCAATGTAAAAGTATAGTTCAAGTTCAATTACTGTGATTGTCTCTGTTGCATACTTAGATAAACGAAATGGAAGCTTACATTCATTAAAGTTAAATTAGCAGTGAAATATAAGTTAAAAGAAAGATATATTGAAAAGAATCTTAATTTTGAGTTTTCAATTTTCTGAAGCGATTAGAATTATAATAAAAATTTTTAGTATACCAATATTAAAAGACGAAAACTTAATTCGTGTTATATGCGACATGGAAATATATTTTAAAATTTTTAAAACAAAGGCATTTATTCTTGTATTTAAACTACAGTAAAGAAAAAAAAAGGATTTCAAATTTAAATTAATTGCTTTTGTTACAAAATAATACGCTCTTTCCAATGTTAAAATTCATGATGCACAAAATTCTTACAACTTTGACAAACTTCAATTTATAGAGCGACTAAATAAAATATGGAATGTTGTTACCAATTAATATAAGTTTAACTAACATGATCCAGGATACCCATCTAATTTGTTCTTCAAACCAGATTTAAAACTGAACTACTGCTGAACCCCAAATTGCAAGTAACCACATGTTCTTGCCGGAACTTTATTTTTAAAAGACTTCTTTCCAAATCGTGTACATTTCAGTCTCAATTATTTCGATTTTTAACCAAAATATAGTTTCTTCCCTTTTTAAACAAAATATGATTTTTTCTCTGGTTACACTTTCAAACAAAATAAAATTTCTTCCCAAGCATACACCTACAGCATGCTATACTCTAAATTCCATTCTCTTAAAATTTTTGTTTCTTTACGAGTGCATGTTTATATCGAAGCCCTCTCAATGCCACGCCATTATTCAAAAGAACCTCGCCTGACCAAAACCATCCGTATCTCATTCTTTATCCACACCTTTTTAGTTTTCTTATATCTGTTGTTGACGTAAATTTTAACATTAAACCGCTTTTCCTTTCTCTTCTGCCAGGCCTCTTTGGCCATGTTTATCTAATGATAAACCCACTCAACGACCTTTAATCTAACGAAATTAAATTAAAAGTGACAAGTCTTGTCACTTGACAAATGCTTGCAAATTATTATTGTACACACTTAGATGTAGAGAACTCTAGATCCTAACCTAATAATGATGTCACCATGCTATATTATGTCACCACAGTGTTACTAAAAATGTTTATTTTTATTGAAATAGAATTGTTAAGTGTTAAGAAATATTACTGTCCACTTGTAATTTAAATCGTTCTTTAATTTATTTAGCCAAATACTAACTACTATTATTTATATAGCATTTTAATGGTTTGAACCGCACAAGCTAGAATAAGCTTTATAGTAAAGGTCGTTTAGAAATGAGAAAACATCATAGGAAGCAGAAAACTGCATTTATTTAGTAAAGAATTGAGAAATGGAGATAGTTTGTAAATAGTAAGCAGTCAACACCCTGTATATAAAGTATAAATAGTTTTAAGCGACGCAAATAGACACAGGAAGACGCATAGTTAGCGTAGGAATAAGGAAGACATGCATTAAGTAAATAGTAAATATTTAACACCATGTAGATAGCGTTTTTGTTAATTTAGGTAAGGCGAGTAATGATATTTTTCAGTGGAAGCACGCGTATTTTGTAAGTAAACATAATAAAGTGTAATTAAACACGCATCCAAAAGAATTCCAAAAATTAGGTTAATACGGAGATAAGAAATAGAGCTTCAGGAAGCATAGTGTAAATGCGTACAAAATTGTTAACCATTTTTAATAAGAAAGGAGATTAAAAATTGCGTAAATAACATGCATATATGAAAATTAAAAGTCGAATTGCATCAGTTGTTTATGGAAAAGCGATTAGATTCGTCAAAACACCGCATGTTTGATAACGAAGCACCTGCGAGCAGGCCACAATTATTTGAAAGCATAGAAAATTACATCAGAAACTACCTTAAATGCAAAGATTTGATTGATTAAAATGAGCGACGAGCTTGTAGACCATACCCACTGACGGAGTAGGAGATCAATAATATATTAACAGGTAAATTTGTAACGGGCATTTTTGTAGTTTAACATTTTACGCTATTTCCCAATTAACAAATACCTTTCTGTAATTACGATTTCTATATTTTATATTTATTAACTCCTTAGGCGAGTGCATCGTATTATTAATACATAAATTGCAACGAAGTTTTAAATTGGATTATTCGTAAATTGCTTTCCGGCTTATCAAAAATGATAAACAACGGTAATTAGTTATTAGATATGATGGTGCATTCACGTTTTGTATGTGCCTTATGTTAGGAACAAAGTCGTGATAGTCGTCGACCAGAGCTCATGGTAACAACGAGTTGAAATAAACAGATGAGAGTGAGCAGTGGTAGTTCGTTCTTGGTTCCTATATATTAATTACGTGAAAAATACTGTTTCTTTTTGCTTTGACAATGTTGAGAATTAATGCGGGATCAATTCTCAAATTGTTTATGAACAAACACGGCACGATTTTAGTTGTTTTCTTATGAAATAAAAGTTGTATATTAACGTGTTTGGTCGACGCACGTGTGTTTTTAAGGTCATTGACGGACGGTTTTAGTGATACGCGTTGCTTTACTAATTGTGTTTTTTTGTTGCTTTTGTCTTTTGATACTTAAACTGTGTGTGCGATCTAGTTTCGCAGTCCTTTTTTTATCAGAGTAGTGCATACTTTGGATTATCTAAATACAGTTGATACGGTAGTTTTTGAATTTTCTAACTCCAAAGAATCTAAAACAGATCATTGTTTGCGCAAATTTCGTTATTTGCGAAATATAACAGATTACCGGTTTACAAAGGTATTGGTTGAAGTTTCTCACTGCTTTTTGGATGTTTATGAAAATAATATACATTTGTTCCCAGTTGAGATTAAACTAGTGCTACAAAATATTTCGAAATTATTGTCTCAGGAAATAGAATTAACAAGAAATTTATCAATGCTACATAGTTCCGTCGCGTGATAATGTCTACTGCTAACACCAGTGAAATACGTAGGTGTGATTAGGGTAAAGTGTAAGAAATTCCATCAACACCCTCACAGTCCAGGGTGAAGTGCTACGTTAGCGTAGGACATCGTGAATCTCACACTTCCGTTGCAAGGAAGCGTTGCTGAAGGACTTTTGTAAGTTGAACTATTTCCTACTTGTTATTACTTTAAATATCTATCCGTTGCTTTACCATATCTTTGTCGTTCTGATACCTTTTACAAAAGACTTGCCTGATATTTTAAAACATATGAAAAGAAAAAAAAAGAGAAAGAAAGAACAATCAATACTACTGCATTACTCATACCAATGGTGTCTTATCTATTTATCTTTTGTTAACATTTTATCTGATTTATGTTTAATTGGTGTGTGAGGAAACGTTTCTGCTACTCCCCAATATTACCTCACTTTGTAATAAAAAATTTTTATAATGCTTTTATCGTGATTATATTATATAGTTTATCTAAACAGTTTTATTTACATTCTACAAAGTACTGAATAACTTAGACTTATCATTGCTGCTATGCTTATTCTTTTTTTTTCAGGTTTGCTTAACTATTTTTCTTGCAGGTATTATCACTAACTACTTACAGCCGCGTACATGGTATGTTGGTCTGCTTTCTACAAACCCCCTACTCTCCGATTAAGCCCGGTCATTTCTTTGATTTTCTTTGTATTACGTAACGTAACATTTTTGGCGCCCAACGTGGCTGCCACGAAAAAAAACACGTAACACAGTGATAACGAACTCAGTTTTCAACTCAACAAAGGCCAAGGTGCGCCACTCTGAAATAAAGTGTGATACGTAATAATAAGTTAAAGTAAAAAATTCTATAAGTGCGAAGATGAAAATTATGATTGCCGATTAAACTGCTTTGAGTCCAGGAAGAATAATAATACAATTTCTGAGTCCGGGGAAGAATAACAATGCAATTTCCGAGTCCAGGGAGAATAATCCAAGTTCGGAGGAATAGATGGTATTCAAGTTTGGGGAAATTGATAAGAAGTAATAAGTCTGAATGAGATGACAATAAATTGGGGCGCATAAGTATAAGTTAATAATGGTAGTCCAGAGGGTGATGGCAATAATTTAAATGCAAAGGTTCAAGCGTGTGGATAGACAATATTTCGAATGGGCATGTAATAATCCTGAATTGGGGGAAAATAATTTTTATTCAAATGGATGGCTTAATGCATGGGAAATATTAGCTGATTATGGATGTGTCAATGCGAAGAAAATAGACCAGGTTAGATTTTTAGTTATAAGACATTATTTTTCTATTTTTTTATTTTAATATTGAATTTGCTTAATATAAATAAATGTGAAAAAGTCAACAAAACAGAGGACTTGCATACGTATAAAGTGCGTGATATAATAAGAGGTTTTAAACGTTCCACACTTCTTTTATAAAAATAATAGGTTTTTTTGGTGACTTTGGGCTTGATTAAAAAGTATATGATTTTTGATAAAAAAGTATTTACAACATTAATTAATTGAAAAGTGTATTTTGAATAATTTACAAAAACTGTACATAATATTTGTTTCATTATATAAAACTGAATTTTATAATTCTAAATAAATGTTAGTCGAGGTCATAAGATAAAGTTAATGAGAGTGATTTGATAATTTAAACAATCAAGGAGGATCTATAAGTTGAATACAAAATTGATAACGAGTAAGGCGGTAACATATCAAATTTTGTTATTGGTCGACAAGGTAGGTTCAAGATAAAATCCACTTAAGTTCCTGGAGGGAGTTTATAGCAATATTAATAAGACAGCCCAACGCCGGAGATCGAAAATTCCAATTCTTGTTTAAACATAGCAATATATGTATATATATATATATATATATATATATATATATATCTTGTCGTGGAAATTATAGGTTAACAGGTATAAATAAGTAAAGAAAATAAATTTATAACGACTGTGTATATAGGAAATAGGGATAATTTATTTACGCGCCAAATTAATTAGTTTTGACATTGTAAACGGACAGATAATAGCATACTTTTGTATTTATAAATCGGAATGTTAAATTTGCATAACGCATAGAAGCTTTTGAAGTACGTGAAACTCAAGGATACGCATAATTAGCTTTAATATTTTTAAAAGTTGTAAATCAAGTACATCATATAATAAAGACAGCTTTTGGGTATATAAAATCAATAATGTAAACGCATATTTTCCATTTAACCAAACAAAGCGTTCGTTAAATACAAATCCTAAGAAATTCTATAACTTGGAAAATACGATTTCAAACGTAGTTGCTTCATACAAAAGCCTAGCAAATAAATGAACAAGTTCAAGGAACCTGAAATGAACGTTGGAACATAATTCTGTAGAAACTTAGTTAACGGTCAATGTAAAAGCTACTAAAACAACAGATGGTTTGAAAGCAAAGGGAGACAGAATATCCATAGCGTAAAGCAGACAGAAAGCACATATAATAGACGTTGGATAAAACACTTGTTTAAAGCACGCGACAAGTTTGGAGGTCAACCACAATATCGATTTTCTGTTGCTTGAGTGGGATTGTAAAAAAAACAACAAATATGTGTTAGATGAGGTTAAAATAGTGAAGGCTGGACATAAGAATGGAGGAAATGTGTGTGATTGGTTGAATGCTAGAAAATTTCAACGAAGCTCGCGACCATTATATTTTGTTGACCAGTTTTCGGGCTAATGCGACAATGAAATGAAAATTCTCAGTTTTACAAGTTCGTTACGTACAAAATTTTTAGAATCGGTTACGGCAGGGGAGCTTTTCGACTGAAATAGGGTATACGAGGGGTGTATCGACCGATCTAAATACACTAAGAGACGCAGTAAAGCTCTCTTACTTTGCTTAGCCGTTTAACTTTCCTCAGCTTGTAATGTAACATCTAAGTTTAAAGTTTTATAAATCGGTGTTAGTACAGTCCGCCGAAAGTAAAATAAAAGTGTGAATTGCACAAATGGGTACTTTTTAGTAGACGGTGCTGTAACTACATTCGACGAACTAACGAGGAGGTTACTAAGGTAAGCGTGCTGAGAAATGTTTGGAACGAGGATGCTTGGTGTTTGGTAGTTACGGAAGGTGATTAGCTTGGTCTGGACAATTATCTGGGTAAACACATTGAAGACGTCTGCAGAGATTTGGATAGAGAGTGGAAATGGGTTTGATCTACGTATAGCAGAGAAGCGTATGGAAGCAACGACGAGGTTTTTTTGGACAACATTTTCAGGGGTGACGATGGATGGAAAACAAAATTAATTTCTATTGCTATTGCTTGAACATTTTGTGCTGTCATTTTGTGCTTGAGTGATTTGACACATTGGGGGTGTACTTTATAAACATAAAAGTTCATTTGAAGGGTATATGTAAAGAACAATATGTATTTATTATTTAAAGGTATAAATAAATGACATAAAAATTTTGATGTCAGGAGTAAACGGGTCTTTAAGGTTGTTTTAAACAAAGATGCGATGTATTTAGGCATTTAGAGTAACTGGGTTTATACTGAGCTCGCCATAGACCAGAGTAAAAGTCAATTTAGGGTTTCAAGACGGGCCCATTTACTCATATAAAACAAAAACTGTCGAAATAGAGTAAAGTCATAAAATTTAAAAAAATTAATGATTGAGATTGTAATATTTTATGAAGCTGTATATTCGAATGTGTAAATATTTACTTGGTAATAAAAATTTTTAATTTGTATGAATAAAAGGTGGTATGTTTTTTTTGCATTATTTGAGTGGTAATTTTATTTGGCAGTAAATGTGAGAAAGAGCAAAGTTAGAATGGTAAGTATCTATAAAGAAGCAGATTTTAGAGCTAGCCGTGGTATGCTGAACTGAAAGAGGGCGTTCCAGAGATTGGAAGCTTTTTTTTATTTTCAGAAAAAGATTATATGATGCCCAATTCGTGGGGCGAGAAGAAAAGGGTTTCCTTACAGATTTTCTACCGGAATACACAGTAATATATATAGCTCTGCAGTTTTGAGATCTAAGCCCCTCATATCACTAATTCGAGCCCCACCTTTGGGGCAACATGAATGCTGTAAAGTTTACAGGATCTAAGCCCGACGCTTGGTCTGCTATAAATGTTGCAAAGTTACCTGTGTAATAACTCCAAAAACTAGTTTGCCACAACTGCCCTGCTGCTTATACCTAAAAATACTACCCTTGTAATAAGGTTCCACGATTTGGGTGTCATATATTATTTTCACACTTCACAATAAATCACTTTACGTAAATATTTTTGTTTTAAGGGATGTGAACTAAGCCTTTCTTCATGTTGAAATGATTTGTTTACAAATTCGGTCATATTTAAATGCATCGTCTATCTATTGACAAGCGCAAAGTTCGTTGTTGTGCATGATACTTTCATACCAGGTTTTTGGATATTCCATCGTATATTATTGTATGTTAACTCAACGCGTTGCTTTTGTCACGTACCATTTCGAGTTAACAGCATTGATTCTCTTGGATTTTCATACTTCTAGATAAGTAAACCATTGTTTGTTTAAGTTAAGTTAAGAAAAAAAAGGTACTAGTAAGAAATATGTCGGAAACAGTAAAAAATAGGAAAAGTAGAATAATAGGATACGTTTTAAGGCATGAGGGACTACTACAGGATATACTAATAACAGAGAAACAAAAACAGAGAGGTAGACCTAGATTAGACTATTGCATACAGTGAAAGATCTAGGCTGTGGTAACTTCAGAGAAATGTGTAGGTTCGCTCAAAATAGACAACAATGGAAGTAGGCGTTCAACCAGCTTAAGGACTGAAAACCTAATGATGATGATGGCAGAAATCAATAATTACAACAAGTAAATACAAAACAACAAAAGTAATAGTACTAAAGTTAAAAAAAAATGTAAAAGCAGCTAAGAAATCAATTTTTTTATACAAATATTATGTGGAAAAAGAGGTGTTGATGTTTTTTAGGGTTTTTAGGTTTAGTAAATGAGGTATATATTAGTAAGGTTATTCAGATAACTTTCCTTGTTAATGATTTTTTTGTTTTTGTACATGTAACACATTTCCTTGTTTATTGTAATGAATCTGAATTCTTAATGTCTATTTAATGCATGTGTTTAATGTATGAAGCACATTCTTTAAGAAAGACCCTAACTTTTCTTTTGTGTCGCAGTCACGTTATTTTCAGTAGTCTGTCATATGTATGACTCATCGCAGTCCAGACTTATAGATTAAATTTTGTTGTTGGTTTAAAGGTGTATTATCTTTAAGTTTACAGTATAAGTTATGTATGGTTAATAAATTGCTGTTATTTATAATTATGTTTATATTCCTAAAAACATTTCTGGGTTAAATTTTGAATAAAGAGTGAGGGTTTGTAAATTTTGTATCCCTTATTATTTTGAATAAAGTAATTTGAAGCAATATTCTCAAAGCAATTACATCTGTTACTCGAATTGACGACGTCTTTGAATGATAAGGAGTAATTATTTCAAAGTAAAATTTATAGCCATGAACATAGAAATAAATCGATTTTACGTAGTTCTTTAAACAAAACATTCTATAAAATTTATTATAAAATGTATTTAAAAAATTTATTAACAAAAATGTTTACCTTACTGTGAGTACATGTTTTTCCTATGTATATTAATAAAATTCACTATCTGAAGCATCTGAGTCCAAAACGTAGTAATAACTTCTATCAAACAATTGCATTGTGCGTGAATTTATATCCAGATCATAGTCAGAAGAGCACCTAGAGGGTTCATTAACCGATCGGTTAAAACTTTCTAAAGATAAAAACTTATTTGTATGTAACTGATTCTTCAGCACTATTGAAAAATTTTTATTTGTCTCTATAGATGCACGAGGATTTAACGTAATATCACTACTAGCACCAAAATAAAAATTTTGTACACAGTTACTACTGGGAACCAGTGCATCGTCCGACGAGGTTGTTGTGGAAACCTTTTCAAAATGGTGTATTTTTGAATAAAGGCCATTCTGAGGTAGGGTTCTTCTGGCTTGGGTTGAGATAGTTTCGGTGTTGTTGCTTATCGGAAATGTTATGGTGGAGCGGTGTACAACAGCGGTATCAGTTCGTCCCTTAACCGTGTTCCTATTGAATTCCGTTAAACTTATATTACCATTCTTCGTTACACTAACAGAAACGCCGTCATTTCCATTTTCAAAATATCGAAGTTTTTTCAGAAAGTCTGCTTTAGTTGTTGTAGCTGCTTTTGATGTTTTTTCTGAGCTGACATGTTTCGCTTGAGGACTGCGTACCGAAGAGCTTAGTTGATGCTTTGAAGGTGATTCTGTGTTGCATTTTGTTGAGTGTCGTATGTTCCTTTGTACTTGTTTAGTCGCTGTATGAGTTTCTTCTTCGTGCACTTTTTGTTCTCCATTTAACCAAGCCATGTTTTTGCATCAACTAAAGGACGTCATTTACACCGTTCTCTATACTATGGTTAATTTACTTGCTATGCGTCATGTACGATAAGATTAGCGAAAAAGTTATATAAAGATAAGGTGTGGTGTTAAAATTGTTTGTTATGATTAATATTCAAATAAATGTACCTGAAAATTTATTGAAATGTTTTTTTTAGGTTTAGCTAAAAAAAAAGAAAAGATTATTGAAGTATGAAGTGAGTGTCTGATAAAGTACATTAAACGTACAAAAAAAAAACAAATAAATTTTTATTTATGAAAGTGTTATTTCAAGATCTAATAATAGCGATTACTAACCTTAGAACACTTTAAGTGAACGAGTTAAAACTGGAACTTCACGTGCTGCAGTATAAAAAATCTGAAATCTTTAAATAGTGCCAAAGTTTTATCTATAATAAATGTATCTTATTAGAGAAGATGGGCGGTTTAGACATCCTACAGCAGTTATAATACATCACATGACAAAAAGTTCAAGGGCTATTATTATTGTTGTATAACGAAACTATCGATATTTGGTATTTAAAATTCTTAGAATTACTACAGTGTGTCATATCAGTAGATTTCACAAGTTTGCAACCTAAATTACAGTCATGTTTCCTGCGAATGTTCTTGAAATCATGAAAGTTTCCTTTGCAAAGTAACAAATTATTGTTCATCAAAGCCCTCAGTAAAAATCAGTACTAGCTCAAAAAGTATAAAAGACAAGCAATCTGTTAATCATTCACTAATTAGTTTTCGATCTTCTGTTACAAAGCAAGTAAGCTCTAAGTTTGTGACGGGCGTATTTAACGTGATCGCCCCAAAAGTACCGTATAGAATAAAAAGGAGAAATAGAAATAGAAAAAATCTGAGTGGCGGAAGGGCGGATAGAAAATAATGTGCTTACCTATACGGTTTAGTTGCTTGCGGAGAGTGGGTGGCTAGTAAAACACTCGGGCGGCAAATCACAAGATACTCGAAAAGGAGGGCAACGATATGGTCGCACAAATAGTACAGACGTTGCTCTCCCAAAGCAAAGTGATGTTACCGGATCTGGGGTCCACTACACAAATTAATAAAGGAAGATTTAGAACGAAGGATGTATTTTATGTTTTGACCATTGGACAAGTTACATATCCCCCAAATTAGAATATATATGTAATTAATGGAACTATTAAGAATTAAGAATTATTAAAACTTAAGTTAGATGCAACAATGTAAAATTGAAGGACATAATATAAAGGTTAATGAAAGTTCACAAGCCAGACAGTGAGAACGGAAACAATTATTGTATTCTAGACGTAACGTGATAATGCAGGTGCAGGTCACAGTAGGTTATAAGACAGCAATTATTAGAATTAAATTGTTACTTTGTATTGTATAAATGAATAAAGAAAATAGCAGACATGAGCTCTGCAGTTCCCACAAGCAGTGTGAGAGCCCAAGAGCTCAGTCAGCCTCCAGCTTTTCAACTTTAACATTGTTGTCAGTTCAGCTACTCGCCGTAATTTTAGTTATTGAATTTAAAGTAAATTTCAACTTAGAATTATTTCGATCTCCATACGTTAATGAACATAACGAACTTGTAAATTAAAACTAAATGTAATTTCAGTATAAAATAAATTCGATAGAAGAAATTTTTTGAAAAAGCATTTTAAAAGTCATTCCAAGAAGCACAAAACCTATCTGGCGCCACTTATCAAATGTTAGTAGTAAAATTTAATCTCTATCTTTAGTTAACCTAAACTTAAGGTATCAATAGGATACATGTAGTGTCGTAGCTACAACAAGCTGTTAAAGTTAACAAGCTAATCGAAAAGCGGAATTAAATTATGAAAATAACTTTTTATAATCTTCGAAAACAATGCCTCGTAGAGTTGGTTTCTGTTTTCGGCAATGAAGCACCACTTCTGTCACGAATTTCACTTTAATATAGAAATTCAAACGTGAACAGATTAGTGTTAGGGATAATCCAGTCACTCAGGAAAACGTCGATGCTGTGCACAAGAACTCATCAATATAGCTCGACATGTGACATATCGCGGAATTGGGACATCATTGGGAACTTCAAAGACTTCAACACAAAAAATTTTGCATGCAGGATTGTGTGTGAAAAATTAGTTTCCAGTTGGACACCGCATGTGTTGACCGAAAAATAGAAAGCCTTTTTTATAATTATTTTAATGCTATGGATTTCATTTCTGATGATTTTTGCAACCGAGACGATTAGGAATTTGTTTTTAATTGTTTTATTGACATTGAGGTTTTCTTTGTTTGTTGCTTTTGCCACGTATAATTTATTTGTGTTTTATATATTCTTCAAATATAGTATGATTCCCACTTTAATTTTAATTTTAGGGTGAGGATACCAACCTGAGCGTGTTCAAACGGGAATGTATTTATATATATATATATATATATATATATATATATATATATATAATATTAGTTTCTTTGCTTATATTGTTAGCTATTTTATATATTTATTTTACGTTTTATTCTCTTGATTATAATAATTTAAGCAATGTTAATTCATATTTAATATATTTTTGTATTAATATAGTATTTTTTATGAAAATATCCATGTTTTTAGTGCATTTGTGATTACCAAAGGCACATGTAGAAGCCCCGATTGCTGGTTCAATAATTTTAGACGGAATTATATTAAAATTCGGTGGATATGGATTAATGCGAGTTATAGTAATATTTTAAAAAATTAAATTTATTAATTAATGTGTTTGCGTCAAAGTGACATTAAATCCGTAATTGCTTATTCTTCTGTATCGCACATGTCTCTAGTTTTAGCTGGCATTATAACTAGGAGTTTATATGGGATATATGGCGCTTAAATAATGATAATTGCTCATGGCTTGTGTCCTTCCGGTCTCTTTTGCTTGTCAAATATTTCTTATAATCGGGTGGGCAGACGTAGTTTATTTTTGAATAACGGTTTTATAAATTTGTTTCCTAGGCTATCTTTGTTTTGATTTATATTTTGTTGTTTTAATATAGCAGCTCCACCGTCGTTAAACTTTTTGGGTGAAGTTTTATTAATTAGAATAATTGCTTCGTGAAGTTATTTTTCTATCGTGTTTTTAATGATTATCTCGTTTTTGAGTGCTTCTTATTCGTTATATTTGTATTCTTTTTCGCAACATGGTCAATATCATAGGGGGCTTTATTCTTTGAGGATTATTAGAATTCGTGAATTTATATTAATGTTTTTACATGCTGTACTTTTAATTTTTATGGTATTGGTGTGTGATATGTTTATATATTTAAGTAGTTTAAATAAAATATGGATTTGTGGAATCTATGATACAATTTATCTTAAATAATTTCAATTTGTTTTATTTATGCATTTTTTTTTATTAGTTGGGGTTTTAATATTTTTATTAAGAACTTGATTTATGATATTTGATTGCGTATATATATATATATATATATATATATATATATATATATATATATCGGAATATGAAATTTTAAATATTAAATCTAGAATATTAGTTTTCTCGATTTTGTTGGATTGAGTGAGATTGTTATTTATAAGCTTTGTGTTATTTATTTCTTCTATGGTACTTTTTTATAGACATAGATATATGGTTAAGGATTTATATATTAATCGTTTTATTTTATTGGTTTTTTATTTGTGATTTCTATAATGTTTGTTATTATTAGTCCTAATTTAATTAGAATTTTACTTTGGTGAGACGTTCTTGGGCTAGTTTCTTAGTAATTTATTATAAAAATTTTAAATCTTATAATTCTGGAACAATTACTGCTTTAAGAAATCGTGTTAGAGATGTGATACTGTTAATTTCTATTACTTGAATAATAAATTTTGGAAGGTGAAATTTGATTTTTTATTTAGATTTTGATAATTTATATTCTCAAATAGTAATATTTTTAGTTATTTTTGCAGCTTTAACAAAAAGAGCTCAAATTCCATTTTCGGCGTGATTGCCGGCGCCAATAGCGGCTCCAACCCCGGTTTCTGCGGTTGTTCATTCTTCCACTTTAGTAATGGAGGGAGTCTATTTATTGATTTGATTTAATAATTTGTTAGGAAGCAATTTTATAATAGCACTATTACTTATTTCTAGATTAACGATGTTCATATCTAGATTAGTTGCTAGTTTTGAATTTGATTTAAAAAAAATTATTGTTCTTTCTACCTTAAGTCAATTAGGATTGATAATAAAGATTTTGGCAATAGGAGAGGAAACATTAGCTTTTTCATTTATTAATGCATGCTTTATTTAAAGCATTGCTATTTATATGTGCCGGGTCATAATTCATAATATAAGAGATTGCCAAGATATTCGGTATATGGGATCAATGATTAACAAAATTCCTTTAACTAGTTGTTTTTTATTATTTGTAACTTGGCTTTATGTGGACTTCCGTTTTTGTCTGGATTTTATTCTAAGGATTTAATTTTGGAGTTTATGTCTATGAAATTTTATAATAATTATATTTATTTAGTTTTTTATTTTTCAATTGGTCTAACTGTGATGTATTCATTTCGATTAATTTTTTTTTGCTATTTTTTTATTATTGATTCTAGCAATGTTATGAAGTATGAGAAGGATTATTATTTTTGTAATTTTAAGTGGTAGAATAATTTCTTGGTTAATATTATCTACTCCATATTTTGCGTGTTTACCTGTAAATTTAAAAATTATAGTCTTCGTTTCAATATTGTTCGGCTTTATAAGAGGAGCTTTAATATCTTGATTTAGGTTGTTGGATTATTCTAAGGCTTTGAAGTATTACAAAATTTCTTTTTTCATAAGATCTTTGTGGAACTTGGGTTTTTTAACTGTTAGATTTAATTATGGGCTGTTATTGCTAAGCGGGAATTTTTTGAAGTTGATGGATCATCATGGTTGGTGCGAATATTTTGGAAGACAAAATTTAATACAATTTTTTAAAAAATGAAAGACGGGTAATTCCAAGCTTTTATAATAATAATTTAAAAATTTTTTAATGTTATTTTTAGTTTGAATTTGCTTGTTACTTTCATATTTTAATAGCTTCTGAAGAGTTTAATGCTGAAGACATTAGGGAAGATTTAATCTTTAAAATATTTAAGAAAATTATTTATTTTTACAATAAAAATGTAATGATTTTTTTTAACCTACTCAAATAGAAATATGAACTGATGCTCTTATTTAAAGTTATAAGCTTTAAATTTTTATTTCTTTAATTAGAAATATTTCAATTTTGTTATTAACAGTAACATACCTCTTTTTTGGTTTTAATTAATTTTAATTTGAATAAGGAATGTGGTCCATGAATTTAGGTCGAAATTAAATACGATTTTTCGTTTCTTATTCACTAAATTTCATTAACTATTTTAATTTATAATACTTTAGCCGTCTATATTAAAAAGTTAAAAGCCCGTTTAAATTATTTTACGGAAACTTATAACCTATAAACTGCCCCTAAATATGAAGTACTCATGAAATTTGTACTTCATGAACTTGGGGGCGGGTTTTTTATTCTTAGTAAATTTCATTAACTACTTAAATTTCAAATTATACTTCAACAGTCTATATTAAAAAATTAAAAGCCCACTAAAATTATTTTACCGAAATTTATAACCTATAAACTGCCCCTAAATATGTTTGTACTCGTGAAATTTGTTCACGAAAGTTGTACTTCATTAACTTGGGGGCGGGATTTTATTTTTACTAAATTTCATTAACTACTTAAATTTATAATAATACTTTAACCGTCTATATTAAAAAGTTAAAAGCCCATTAAATTTTATTGTATAATAATTTATTTGTAGGCATAGCTCATAAATTTATAACGAATATGTTTAATACTAATGAATAATTTGTTCACGAAATTTGTAAACATTTGTTATGCCCTATTAATAAGGGTTTTATATTAAAAGTTGTGAAAACAGGGGGATTTTTTTAAAGATAATTTGATATTAATCAAATATTTAACTATTTGCAAGTTAGTTATTTGTATCCTAAATTATTCAGTTTAATGCTCCTTGACTTCATTCGTCGTATAGGCCGGTTAAAAATAGAGTAACAAATGCGGTTATTAATATGAATAAAGTTTATAATTTTGTGATTTTCATTATTATTAGTGGTAATATTATTGTAATTTCAACGTCAAAGATCAAGAAAATTATTGCGATTAAAAAGAAATGAACTCTGAATAGTAATCGTGCGGAGGTTTGAGGGTCAAACCCACACTCGAATGGTAATGTTTTTTCTCGGTCCATAAATTTTTTTTTTGCTAAGTTTAATGAAATGATAATTAACGACGTTGAAATGATTATTATTAAGGCTGTAATAGCTAATATTAGGTAAATTATGTATATTAATTTAGTTAAATCTTTTAATTGGAAGTTAAAAATAATATTTATACTATATAAATATTTTCCTCGTCAATATAAAGAAATATATAGAAATAATCATACTACGTCTACAAAATGTCAATATCATGCTGCAGCTTCGAATCTGAAGTGATGCAGAGATGAAACGTAATTTATGTGATTACGTTTTAAATTAACAAGTAAAAATGTAGTTCCAATAATGACGTGATTCCGTAAAATCCGGTTGCAATGAAAAATGTCGATCCGTAAATTGAATCTGAAATTGAGAAAGTTGATTGTATATACTCAAATCCTTGTAATATAGTAAATTATATCCCTAATATGATTGTAATGATTAATCTATTTCTTGTTTGTTTAAAGTTGTTTTCTATTAGTCTATGGTGAGCTCATGTTATAGTAATTCCCCAAGAGATTAATAGAGGAATTTCTAACATAATCTGGCTTCAGCCTTCTGATGCTGTTGGATAATCCGTAGATTTTCCTTTGCACCTTAAAGTATTGGGTTAATTGCATGAAAGTTATCCTGACTGTAATATTGTTATAATCGATCAAATCTTTTGGCGAGCAAACGGTAGTGTGCTAAAGTATCTGCTAACACGTTGTCCCTACCAAGGGAATACACAATTTCAAATGCAAACTTCTGGGCGAATAGCCCAACGAGAAGAACGACATTTGACAATTTTAAGTTTAAGAAAGAAGTCAAACAAACCTGCGGTACATGATTATGACGCCATTGTTTTAAAGCAAACGTGGCTGCCAATGCTTCTTTTTCAGTGGTTTTATGCCGAAATTCTGCTCTTTTATAGACGAGAATGGCGGTATTTTTGATTTTAAAGGTAACACATTCGTTACAATTTTTTATTTTATGCATCACTAGCTGCAGAAGTAGGTTTCATCAACTTTTGTGTTTTGGTTTTTGTTCTAATCCTTTTCGTATCGTATTCCTGGGTGTGTGCGGATGAAATACCCCCTTGGCAGTCAGAAGAAAACAATCCTAAAAAATAGTAAAAGTACAATGTTTTGGTTGCCAAGGATATTTTCAAAAATTCAGCCTCTCCATTCTCATCTGCATATGCACAGAAACACGATACAAAAGAATTGGAACAATAAACAATACACAAAAAAAGGTACAGCACCCGCACCATGCAAAAATACGCACAGACCAAAATAATCTCTTACTACCATCCCTTTTTTCCAACTAAAGAATTCACAAAATGCGTGTTTGATTTCTCTATGATACCTTCATTCGACATTTTCTGTATCTCAACTTTAACCGAATTTTGCGTTAAAAGGCTCCGTATTACCACTTCTAACTTATATTCGTAACCTGTAGCAATTTTCGACTCTCTACCTACTAACTTGGACTATTTATTTAATGAATGACTCCACCGCATCTTTCACTTCACCTGAACACTTAATAATTGTTTTCACTTCTATCTTCGTTATTGCCTCTTGCTAAAAATGATTCAAATATTAATGCAGTCATTTACGACCTCCATATTTATTTCTTCATTCCATTTAATATATGTTTCCTCAATTATAATCCCCTTATTCGCTGCGCCAATTCGCACCTTCAACTTACTCATCAAATCTATTCCAAAAATTGCGTTCATCTTTAATCCAACTAATGCTCAAGCTTCATATTCCATAAGTCACACTTCAGAATCGCCATACTATTTATACTTGTAAATTATCTATCGTTCGGTGCTATCAAGTTACATTTCTTTACGGGTGTCAATTTATTAATTAAATGTTGAATATTATCTTTAACAAAATGATCTGATATTAGCGATCCTTCGGCTCCTGTATCAATAAGTGCTTTTATATGTGATGATATTTTTTGGTGGCCATATTATTGCGATTTTGATATTAGGAGATAATCTTCTGTGAAAGTATCTTCAAAAGAAAGATGTGAAAAATATAATTTCTAAAATAATAATTTAAATTTTTCCTCATTTTATATTTATTATAACTTTTATGGTGTGTATTCCCTGGAATGTTCTTTCTCAAGTGACGTCTCGTCATCATTGGTATAAATTTATTATTAATATTGTGATTCTTAATATTAATAAATTGGTATTGTTTAAATCTATTATTATAATAATACCGACTGTTGTTGATATTGAGATAAAAGCAGTAAGAATTGACAGGGTCCCATTTTAACTATGTGAAACGGGTGATTTTTTGTTATTAATCAATTTCTCTGGAATATAGAGTGATGTGTTGTGAATACGTATGCTTGGATAATTGAGACTGCTAGTTCTAGTGTTATTAATATTGTTTGTACTGTAATTGTTAATCAAACAGTTAAAATTGAATAATTTAGTAATGAACTTCCGATCAGTGTGATTATAAGGTGACCTGCAATGAGATTTGCGGTTAATCGAACGAGTACCCGGTCGGATTAGGTTTCTAGTCGTTTCGATGCACACTATGAATGATAAGGGTGGCGTTCCTATAGGAATTAAGTGAGCTAGTATATGTTTTGTGTTATTTATTCAACCGAATATTACAATTCTTGTACATAGGGGGAGGGTACTGAGAAGTTGGTTGAAAGTTTCTTGTTCTTGGGAAATGTATGGAAATAATTTTATTAGATTACTTACAATAATGAATATAAATAAAGAGATATAAAGAAGTGTTGAGGTTTTGTTAGTTTTATATTTATTTTTAGCTCTTTATTTAATTTATTTATTAAAATATTTCATAGATAATTTCTACGCGAAGGGATTGTTCAAAAAATACGTAGCATTAAGATTAAAGTAATTGACAAGATTATTCAGTTTATTGAAAAATTATTTGATGTGGCTGGATCAAATGAAGAAAAGAGGTGTATCATTTTCAATTGATGTTGGGATTTGACAAGCTTTTACTATTAAAATTTATTATGTGTTAAAAATAAATTATTGAATTTATTAGTATAATTATTGTTGATCTTAGAATTAGAATGTTTAATCATATGGAAGATGCTATTTGGGCGATAGAAAATTATTGTTTTAATAATTTTAGCTTGACTGACTAATGCTATGAATTTAACTAAATTTTCCATTAGAAATAGTTGTTAATTACTATTTAAAGATTTAATAACCTTGTACTTACTTTCAGCCACCTAATGACGAGGTTTTCAGCCATTTAATAAAAAATTTTGGCATCACTCTTTCGATAGAAATCTATGATTTATGCCACAAATTTTTGAGCATTGTTCGAAATAAATTCCTGGATGATTGATTATAAATAGTAATTGATTTAATCGTCCGGGGGCGGCATCTATTTTTGCTCTTGACGATTGAACCGTTCATGAGTGAATTACATCAAATGATATAAATATTATTCGGATTTTTGATTTTAATGGTAAGATTAATTGATTATCTACGTCTAGGAGGCGAAAACTGAATTTTTTATTGTTTTCTAAATACGAGTTTAGTTCCATTTTAATGAAGTCTGAAAATTCATATTTTCAGTATCATTGATTTCCTATTGTTTTTACTGATGTGATGGGTGAATTAGTTTCATCAAATAAGTATATTAAGGTTAATGATGGAATTGAGATGAATACTAATGTGATAGTCGGTATAATTGTTCAAAGTGACTCAATTAATTGACCTCTTAATAACTTCTCATATTTGTATTTTCTTAGTGCTATTGTTATTGTTTAAATGCTATTATAGAAATAATGGCGATTAGAATTATTATTCTGTAATAATAAAAAAATTAACTCTTCTATAGATGGCGAATTAGTTTCTATTATTGATCAGTTTGTTCAGGTGGCCATTACATTTTTATAAGAAAATCTTAAGTTTACTGCACTAGTCTGCCACATTAAAATTGATAGTTCGTAATATGTGTGTTTTGAGTGCGAAAGCTTTTGTAATCATTCTATTGATGTTTTTATGTATGTCTTTATGATGGCTTTTTCTAATGATAAATCTTTCTCATATAATGTAAATAAATACAATTACTCATATAATTGAAATTATTGATCCTATTGATGAAAGTATGTTTCATGGTATGTAAGCGTCCGGGTAATTGGAGTATCGTCGTGGTATTCCCCTTAACCCCAAAAAATGTTGAGGAAAGAATGTTATATTTACCCCTGTAGATATGGTTAAGAATTGAATTTTTAATAGTTTATTGTTTATGGTAATTCCCAAGAATAAGGGGAATCAGTGTACAATTCCTCCTATAATAGCAAAAACTGCGGTCATTGATAATACATAATTAAATGTGCTACTACGTAATAAGTATCGTGCAAAATAATATCTAAAGATGAAGTAGCTAAAATTACTCCAGTAATGTCTCCGATTTTGAATAGGAAAATAAATCCAAACGCTCACATTATTTGGAGGGAATATTAAATTTGTCGTCCATGTATTGTTGCTATTCAACTGAAAATTTTAATTCCTGTGGAAACTGCAATGATTATTGTAGCGGATGTAAAATAGGCTCGAGTATTGATGTCTAAGCCGATCGTAAATATGTGACGAGCTAATTATGTTAGAAGTTGTTAAAAAGTGCAATGGACTTCTTACTAGACAGATCGTATTTCGCTGATGTGCATGTGAATAGTTTTCTACAACGGGCGTGTTAAGTGAGGTGTACGAACTTTAGTCTGTAGTTGGAATTTAATGTAATAGCACGCATTTTCATAATTTGTATTAGAAATGTAATTAAAATTGTTTTTAAAAACAGTTTTTCAAACTACCAAACCATAATTGGCGCAGTCAGATTGGATGTTCCGAGAAAATTTTATCGAAAATTTTTTGTCAGTTTCAACTCTTTACGGGATATCGAATTGCATTTTATAGAAGCATTCCCAGGAAACACTAATTGTTGGAGAGCCATTCTAGAAATTGAATATGCCATCCACAGTGGACCAACATTCCGATGCCCAAATTATTGCCTACATCGCGTAGCAGTCCCACGAATTTGTGAAACAAAGATTATACAAAGCGAAAGATGAAAGTATTAATTGCAATCTGCATGTAAGTACATCTTGAAATTTTAATCTGTTGATTTGTGCATAAAATCTTTTATGTCAATTGAATCGTTGATTGAAAACGTAAGAAACCTCCAACTATCAGACTCTAATACAGAAATACTAATGGAACAATTTCAAGTAGAGTATTTAAAGTGCGTGCCAGATTTTGATGGCAACCCAAATGATTTAAACGAATTTATTTCTTCCGCAGAAAGTATAATAAACTCATTCGTTGATCCCACAAAACCAAACACCTTTCAAAACTTATTCATATTTAAATCTATTTTAAATAAATTAACAGGTCAAGCCAAGGTCGCTGTTAATATACAACAGGTCAGCACTTGGACAAAATTGAAAAATACCCTTCTCAGAAATTTTAGTGATCAAAGAGATGTTACTTGTTTAGTTCGCGATTTGGTGTTACTAAAGCAGGGAAATAATAAGCCTTTAGTATTTTACGAAAAATGTATTCAAATTTCAAATTTGCTGTGCTCGTTTGTAATTGCAAACGAACGAAATGAAAACGTAAAAGTAGCAAAACGAGAATTTTTTACTAAGCTGGCGTTAAAGTCGTTTCTTTGTGGTTTAAAAGAACCTTTGGGTAGTAGTATTAGAGCTATGAGACCGGACACCCTTCAAAGGGCCTTGCAATTTATTACGGAAGAAGATAACGTTAGATACTTTCAAAAGGACCAAGTACCGAATAACACGGGTAAACCTTTGGTAAATAATAATAAGTATGGGCAACCACCATCTAATTCTGATAAAAATAGATTCCCCTCGCAGCCGCTAAACATCAAACCTCGTTCAAATTTTACACTACAAAAATTTCCTACAAATGTTCAGACCTTTGGAAGACAATATAATCAAACCTATCAGGGTCAAGCGTCCAGAGACATTTTTAAGCCGAACCCAAATTTTAAACCCGCTAATCCGGCAACCCCTATGTCTACTTCGACTAGGCAAACTTTTCACAACCCTTTCAAAATGTACCTAAACGATTTACATCGGAAGAATTATACAATCAAGAATCTGAGGAAAGTCAACCGGTAAGCGAAACCTTGCATTATCAGAATACTACCAATTTCAATTTAGAAGAATTTGAAAGTGACAATGACGCTTGTAATCAAAATTCAAATTTTCAGGAGGTTCCGATGCGGAACGAGATTACGTAATTGATTTCAATAATCATGAAAGCAGAATAAGTAAACTTCCTTATATATACCTTCCCGAACAAGAATTATCCCTTTTAGTTGATACAGGAGCAACCTCCTCCTTTATGAATCGCGAAATAGTAACCAAATATTGGCCAGAAAACGTAAAATATGACCCAATTACAATTTCAAATTGTTTCAATAAATCCAGACAAAATTATTCCGTGTTAATTCCCAGTTCAAAAATTTTTGATGACCCTTCGAAAATGCTTAAATTTCACTTATTTAAGCTTCATAGAATTTTTAAAGGACTAATAGGTATGGATAATTTAAAGGAATTAAAGGCCAAGGTAGATTTGGAAAACAACCTTTTAATTACACCTCAAGCGAAAATTCCCATTTACTTTCAGGAACCGGTTAGCGCTATAAATTCTATAGAAGTCGAACCCCTAATGGAAAAGCAAATTCAATTGAAAGTGTCAGTAGAAAACGGTGAAATTGTTATACCCTCTATAAAAACGGAACATAAAGAAATACCTGAATGTTTAACAATAGCAAAGAATGGTTTAGCGTTTACAACAATTAAGAATTTTTCGGATTCACCTGTAGCCATAAATGTATACGGACCAATCAATGTCCTTCCTTACCAAGCGAATCAATTTGAACGCTCGTGCGAATTAAATCATTATGACACTAAGACAAAAATTTTGATACCTCTCTCATCAGAACGGATCATATGAATTCGGAAGAGAAACATGCTGTTTTAAAACTGTGTAATAAATATTCCAAGATTTTTCATAGCGATGGACAAAACCTTACATTTACAAATAAAATTAAGCATTCAATACGAACCACGGATGAAACTCCAGTCTATTCTAAAACCTATCAATACCCCTTTGTTCACAAACAAGAGGTATAACATCAAATTGACAAAATGTTAAAAGCCAAAATTATACAACCTTCTACTTCTCCATGGTCTAGTCCTATTTGGGTAGTCCCAAAGAAATTGGACGCTTCGGGTAAACAGAAATGGCGCATAGTAGTTGACTACCGTCGCCTTAATGAAAAGACAGTCGACGATAGGTATCTTTTACCAAATGTCAATGATTTACTGGACAAGTTGGGTCGATGCCAATACTTTTCGACACTCGATTTGGCCAGTAGCTTCCACCAAGTAGAAATGAACCCAAAAGATGTCGAAAAAACTGCGTTCAATACTGAAAATGGACATTTTCATTTCCTTAGGATGCCTATGGGATTAAAAAAATCCCCCTCCACTCTACAACGTGTAATGGACCATGTTCTACAAGGTTTATCGGATATCTGTGGAGCCTATATGGACGATATCATTATTTGGAGTGTTTCCCTTCAGGAACACCTCACTAATTTAGAAATAGTGTTCAAAAGATTAGGGGAATCTAATTTTAAAATTCAGTTAGATAAATGTGAAATATTGAGAAAAGAAATCGCGTTCCTAGGACACGTGGTCACGCCTGACGGCATAAGACCTAATCCAGAAAAAATTAGGGCTATTAGAGACTTTCCTTTACCTTCGACTACTAAACAAATAAAGGGATTTTTAGGTTTATTAGGGTACTATCGTAAATTTATAAAAAATTTCGCTGACTTGACTAAACCCATGACAAAATGCCTTAAGAAGAATGCTAAAATTGAACATACCCCCGATTTTATGGAATGTTTTGAATTGTGTAAAAATGTATTAATCAATGAACCGATACTTCAATTTCCTGATTTTGAACGCCCGTTTAATATAACGACCGACGCAAGCAATGTAGCAATAGGTGCAGTATTATCTCAGGGGCCAATAGGTAAAGACCTTCCAATTTCATACATGTCTCGAACACTTAATGATAGCGAGCGCAATTACAGTACTATTGAAAAGGAACTTTTGGCAATTGTTTACGCAGTAAGATATTTTAGACCATATGTGTATGGGCGTGAATTTAACTTAATCACGGACCATAAACCGTTACAGTGGTTGTTCTCATTAAAAGAGCCCAACTCGAAACTTTTAAGGTGGAGATTAAAATTAGACGAATATAACTATAATATTATTTATAAGAAAGGTAAACTAAACTCCAACGCCGACACCTTGTCACGCGTTGAAATTCATCCTAAGGAAATAACTCAGAATTTGATTGTTGATAATGATCAATCCCCCGAGGAACCTGCTAACGATGAAATTTCAGATAACCAGTCTATACTTGTAAACCTTGATGAAGAAGAACACTTTAATGATTCCGAGGAAATGACGCAACACTCAAACAATGACGAAAACCTGATCCTGGAAGTACCGATTTCAGAAAAACCACTAAATTATGGTATTAATCAAATAGTAGTGACAATTGTAAATTTTTCACCTTGTTTGCCAAAAATTTCATATTATCGTGATCGACAAAGAATGCATATTCAACTATCAAAAAATAATTTTGACACTGACTTAATCGATTTTATCAAACAATTTATTGTCACCCAAATAACGTATTATATCTATTTTAAGGACGAGGACGCGTATACAAAATTCTGTGAAGTACTAGACGAAATTTTAATTGGCAATCTTATAAATTCATAAAATGTAACAAAATTGTAAAAGATGTTGAAGATAATCGGATCGAAGAAATTATACACGCATACCATGCCTCAAAAACGAACCACCGTGGGTGGTATAAACGAAACCCACGAGAGAATAAAATCTAAATATTATCGGCCAAATATGAAAACTTCTATCCAAAACCTAATAAACCGTTGTAATATATGTCAGATGACTAAATATGACCGCCATCCCTTAAAAATCCCTTATAATATAACCCCCACAGCAACCAGACCTTTCGAAATGATTCATATTGATACATTTTCGGTGAAAAAACCAGATTTCTTACAATTATTGATACGTTTTCAAAATATGCACAGGCATACCAAATTTATGCTATTAATTCAATTGCGGTTATGCAAGGCTTAATTAAGTTCTTTTGTCATCATGGAATTCCTTCCACAATAATGTGTGATTTAAGTACTGAATTTAAAAATAATATTTTAGAAGAGTTGTTAAAATTGCATAAGATAGATGTACACTTTACCTCATCAGGAAACCCAAGTTCGGTATTAACGGTATTAACGAACGGTTGCATTCCACCCTACTCAAACACCTAAAAATCCTAAATAAAACGCACCCTTCCCAAGACATGAAAACCCAAATGTTATATGCCATATTAGTATACAATAATTCAATCCATTCTGTGATTAAATTAAAACCAGTAGAGGTAATCAATGGTCATATATCAGACGACGACCCCTTAAACATAGATTTAGATGCTAGAATCATATCCACGTATGTAGACTCCCATAAAAAAAAATTGCTCTACGAATCCATAAACGAAAAACTAATTCGAAACAAAGACAAGGTGGCATCTAAACTAAATGAGCGGAATAAGGATGACCCCGCATTATCAGTAGGAAAAGCAGTAAGATTAAAAACCCCTGTAAATATTACTGAAAGAGATAAACTCAGAGATCGATTCTCTGCTGAAACAAAAATTAGCCAACTTGATGCGGTGACTAAAACGTTAAAAACCGAGAGTCGACCAAACATTAGATATCATTTTAGGGGCCTACAAAAGCCTCGTCAAATAGACCCCAGTTGTTCAAAGTTCATAGATTCTGATTCTGAATAATGTTTCAGGATCACGCACGTAAGTGCCCAAGTAATCCTACGCAGTTTACAAACCAATCCAGGACTACTTCCAGTAAAATTAGGTACTGCAAAAATTCAAGAATACACCCACAAGTTGATACACTATTTCGATTTGGAACCTCTACTTCATGAAATGGATCGTTTGGATTCTCAAAGACAATATGCCCTTAACATCATCTACACAAATCGTGTGCACTCTGTAGAGTTAAATAATTATATTAAAATTCTCAATGCTGCGTAAAGCATGGTAGAATCAAAAATGTACGAGATAGTCCCACGCCGAAAGAGACAAAAGAGAGGTCTAATTAATGGAGTTGGCTCAATTTTCAAAACCATTACTGGCAATCTGGATGCCGATGACGGCGTTCGTTATGACAACATTATTTCCAGTCTACAGCGTAATCAAAACAAATTAGCGGACCAGATTCGAAAGCAGAATTCTATATCTGTAGAAATAATCGAAAGGTTTAATAAATCTATCCAAAGCATAAGCCACAACGAGGCTTCTTTGAAGGCCCGCATTATGCTTATCGAGAGAGAAAATGAGGTCGTTGAAAGGGCTTTAGTGACGTCAAACGTTGTAAATCAAATAATTAAACTTTATCAAATAATTTATAGTTTACTACAAGACATCGAAAATTCTATAATTTTCGCGAAATTAAATGTGCTCTATCCGAGCATTATAAAAACCGAAGAAATGTTTGTTATTTTAACAAAACTAGAGGGATTGCTTTCCCCAGATCAATTACCTTTTAAGATCGAATACGGTAATCTTTTACCTTATGAACTATTAATAAAAATTCAATGCTATATCAGCAATTATAGAATTGTATTTGTTTTAAATTTACCAATCAATCATTCTCAAAATTTTAATCTTTATCATTTATACTCGATTCCAGTCCTGTATGATAATTCTAAATTTTATACTATTTTACCTAAGACAAAATACATTGCTATTTCTGATGAGTTTTATGCACAAACAAACGAAAGATGTTCGGAGATTTCGGATAATGCTTGCTGTTGCAAACAACTACCCCTGATCTCAAAGGGTAGCAACTACAACAGCTGTGAAATCAATTTATTGTATAATCAAACAACCATCGGATGCCAATCCGAAGAAGTGACGGTCACCTCGCCACAATTATTCAATATTGATGAAACTAATAAATGGATACTGATAAGTCCTGGTCGCCAGAAAATCCACGTCGAGTGTAAAACACAAAACGAAGTTAAAGATCTAATGGGTACACACTTGATTATAATTCCAAGCGATTGCCAAGTTACGGTCAACAAGAAAACCGTACATTATAACGAAAATGAAGAGACCTATACAATGACGATCTTTGAGATCGATATTGCAAAATTAGCCGTTCGTAATGAAACGTTCGCTCCTCTTCAGTTGGAAAATGTTAATTTGGATGAACTTAGGGATGCAAACAGGAAATATCTCTACAGTAACTTTCAACTGGAATCCCAATCTGAGGTGAATTACCGTAATTACGTAATTTACTGTATTATTGCTATCGCCCTTGGAATTGTTCTTTTCCTATATTATAAAAAATTGTGTATACGAAGAATGTCAAAGAATAACTCAGCAAGGAAACCAGAAGATATTCCCATGAGTCAAATTTCGTCGCAGCCTGCAATTTAAAACTCGCACGGGAGGAATTATGTTAGTAGTTCTTAGAAAGTGTAATGGACTTCTTACTAGACAGATCGTATTTCGCTAATGTGCATGTGAATAGTTTTCTACAACGGACGTGTTAAGTGAGGTGTACGTGTAATAAAAAATTTTTCTTGCTTGATTTTTTATTATATTTTTATTTATCCTCGTGACTATCAGCTAGAAAATTATATCTATAAATTTCCTAAACCCTAACCTAATATCACAAGATCGAGAATTTCTTCTTATTAATGTAAGCCCAAGGTAAAGTTGGATGGAGAATGGCTTGAGATAAAGAAAAACTCTTAAGACATAAACGGCTAGTCGAGTGTTAGCTCTGGGTAGATCATGAGCTTGGGTCATGGGTTGTCAAAAGACCAAAAATATATTTAATGAGCGCCACCGTATTTTTCAATACAATAACCAACAAAATTTAACTGTGCTTGTATTGGGGGAATGCGGAAACCTTATGTCAACACCACTAACATAGCCATAAAACCTGAATTTCACTCTTTTAAACACACTTACCAAAATCTCAAACACCAGATGTCATACAGATGTCTCGGCTTGACCTGTGAACAAACAAAGGTACAACATGGACACCATTTGTGTCCTCAAAAATATTTGCCAAAATTAAAATAATAGAATTTAGGTTTCTAAAATATACACCCAGGGAATTTGTTTTCATTACACACAATTTCTAATCAGGGATGACTTGTAATTTTTTACTTGAATTCTAAATAATAAAAAGTCATTCAAAAACAAAATAGATTCTATTTGAATAAATTTCTGGATTCTTGTTACTATAATATTTAAATTCGTATCTCTATAAAATTTAACTTAATAATTTTTATGGAACAAAAAGATACTAGTAAAGAATTGTATTTGATAATCTAAAGATTTCTGAATGGATCTTTCTGCAAAATTTAAATATGCTGACTTGAAATTTTCTAAGTTATTCATAATACCTAATTTTCTTTAAGTACTTCTATAAGTACTTCTTCGACCCTCACAGTAAAATTTAATTATCAAAGCGTTGATAAAATATTATATAGTTACTCTAAGTTACTTTTATTTAACAGTTAATACTCGAATTCCACATGTCGATAAAAAATGAAAGTTTATGACCTCAAAATATTCAAACATACTTTAAATTAACGTAAGACGACATGTGCGGTCTAAATAGGACAACTGAATCTATGTTTTTTATATATCTGACATAAAATGTCATTCACAACTTTTTAAATGTACACTTTGTGTGCACGTGCAAACATTCTGACAAACAATAGATTTGTTATTTAATTCGCTGTTTCCTTAAAAGCTTTTTACGTTACAAAATTTTTAATGTTCTATTTTCTTATTGCAACTTAATTAATATTCAAAGTGATTAAATTCTAAAGAACACTCACGTATTATGATACTGCTCTGAACGAAAAAAATAGGACCTTGACCTCAGCTGTCGGAAATTTCCATAACCATCGATTATCAAAGTTCTTCTGAACACAACTATTATTTAACGAAACTAACTTCTGCTTGATTGAATTTAATACTCCAACAAAATTTGGAACCTATATGATATTGCCTTAAGATACTGCATTAAGATATTGCATTAAGATATTGCACTATGAGAAAAAATATTAATATAATCTATTTAATTAATTTATACCAACTGTATTAATGATGTAAAGGGGCTTCCATCTCCTTAGGCCTGCAGGGATCAACTGAACTGCTCTAGGTAGGACTTATAGAAAGACTTGCTCACGCTACAGCTGTTAGGTTCGACCTCCAGACACCAAGAATCAATCAATTATCCGTCCTTTTTTTTTACTCTGTTAGAGGCCACGTGCCTACACACGACCATCTTGACTCCACTATCTTGTAGAGCAGCTTACCCGTTCGAACGCTGATAATAAAATGAACAAATTGACAACTCGACAAAGCTTAGTAACGAGCCTTAGACCATAAAGGTAAAGGCATCTATATGTTATTATTAATTTTATGTATTAATTTTTACTGAACGGAAATTTATAAATTAAATATTTTAAATTATAGCTGTTTTATTTTTATGTTAAAGAACGAAGTGTAACTAGAAAAAAAATACGTTACATACGAACTTTAGTCTGTAGTTGAAATTTAATGTAATAGCACGCATTTTCATAATTTGTAGTAGAAGTGTAATTAAAATTGTTTTTAAAAACAGTTTTGCAAACTACCAAACCATAATTAGCTTAAACAATAAATCCTAGAATACCAATTGTTGCTATAGCATAAATTATTCCAGTGTATCCAAATGTTTCATTTTTTCCTCTTTCATGTATAATAATATGAGATATTAAACCAAATCCTGGTAAAATTAATACGTATACTTCTGTGTGACCAAAGAATCAAAATAAATGTTGAAAAAGGATTGGATCGCTACCCCCCACGGTGGCGAAGAAGGATATGTTAAAGTTTCAATCTGTTAATAGTATAGTAATGGCTCCGGCTAAAACTGGCAGCGATAGCAACAAAAGTATTGCTGTGATTCCTACAGCTCAAGCGAAAAGCGGCATTTGATTAAAGGCTATTTTTTTAGGCTTTATATTAATAAAGGTGGAAATAAAATTAATGGCTCCTAAAATAGAGGAAGCGCCTGCTAATTGAATTCTGAAAATAGCTAGATCAATGGCTTTTCCTCTATGGGCAATATCGGATGATAAGGGTGGATAAATTGTTTATCCAGTCCCAGCCTCCCTTTCAATTAATCTTCTAGTGATTAATAGAGTTAATGAAGGGGAGCAGTCACAATCTTAAATTATTTATTCGAGGGAATGCTATATCCGGTGTCCCCAATATTAAGGAGACTATTCAATTACCGAAACCCCCAATTATTACTGGTATTACTATAAAAAAGATTGTGACTAATGGCATGGGCTGTTACAATAACGTTGTATATTTGGTTATTACCAATTAATGTTCTGGGAGTTCTTAATTCTAT
This sequence comes from Platerodrilus igneus, assembly GCA_036346225.1. Classification (NCBI taxonomy): domain Eukaryota; kingdom Metazoa; phylum Arthropoda; class Insecta; order Coleoptera; family Lycidae; genus Platerodrilus; species Platerodrilus igneus. The sequence continues at coordinate 4,427,908 of JARFIW010000003.1, read as the reverse complement.
TCGAATTAATAGTCTGAGGGATGTCCCTAATATTCTGGCTCATGCGCCGAAAATAAAGTATAAGGTTCCAATATCCTTATGATTAGTAGAAAAAAGTCATTTCTTTGATATGACTGAATTATAGGCGGTAATTGTAAGTTTATTTATGAATTGAATTCTTTCAATAGGTTTTGTAGTCCATTATGATATTAAATTGCAAATTTAATGGTAAGTTATTTTCAAGGCTTAAAAGTAATTGTTTTCAACTTTGAAGGTTGCTAGTTTGACTCAGGAAAACGTCGATGCTGTACACAAGAACTCATCAACAAAGCGCGACATGTGTCATATCGCGAAATTGGGGCATCATGGGGAGACAAGAAATTTTACATGAAGAATTGTGTGTGAAAAATTAGTTTCCAGTTGGACACCGCATCTGTTGACCGAAAAATAGAAAGCAGATAAGATGAATTGCTGTCAAAAACATCTAGACTGCTTCAACGCAGGAATCTCTAAAAACGTGTACATCGCAAGCAGTGATGAATCTTGAATTATTTTATACTAGTCAGAAAATAAACGCCAGTCGTCTGTTTGGGTGTTCCGAGGTGAAGAAAAGCCGACAAAAGTCATTCATTTTCGAAGTGTCTTCAAAAAGGTGGTCGCAACATTTGTCTCGAAAGCGGGTCATGTAGTAGCAATTCCGCTGCAAGATCAAAGAACTGTTACTGCCGATTGGTATACACCCATTTCTTTACCGCAAGTTCTCGCAAAGCTTCAATAAACCAACTCCAAACGACGAATCATCCTTCACCAAGATAATGCAAGTTCGCACACAGCTCGTAAAACAATCGAATCTTTAACGCAACAAAACGTCGAATTGTTAGATCATCCTCCGTACAATCCCGACCTAAGTCCCAACAATTTCCAATCAAAGACTGATTGCGTGGTCAAAGGTTCCAGTCAGAAAAAGTAATCGATGGCTTCAAAAATGCAATTTTGGTCTGTATCAACAAGCGAGTGGAATAACTGCTTCCAGAGTTTGTTCGAACGCATGCAAAAGTGCATTAATTCTCGTGGAGAATACTTCAAAAAACAATAGTCTTTAAAAGCTACCTATTGTTTTACTACAGATGTATATGTAAAACTTAAAAGATAACCCTCGTATCAACGAAAAAAGAAAGTTTTGGTACAACGTATCTTGCGTACGCTAGTTACGTTTCGGGCCTTGGGAGCGGTCTTTTCAAAAACTTCTTCAAAAACTTCTTGTAACAAATTTTATTTCTTAAACAGTATTAAATATGGAATTTTGACAAACTGATATAATTATTCTAAGTCGAAATAAATTAATAATTAAATTAATATTAGGGCGAATAACCTAAGTAAACAACAATGTAAAAGCTGAAATACTCCAGACTGACTGACTGATCTGGGGCTCCCAGGGTATTTATGTTGTCCCTGCCCCTCACATGTCTGTGGGAACTTGCAGAGTCCATGCCTGTTTATTTCTTTATTCTATTCATTATACAACGTAATAATCTTAATTTCTAAGTAATTGCGGTTTCTTAACCGTCTGTGACCTGCACCTGCAGTATCACTTACGTCTGGAATACAATGTATTACATCCGTTCTCCCAACTTGCTTGTGAACTTTTAATAATCTTTCTGATTTATCCTTGAAGTACAATGTTGCATTTAACTTAAGTTCCTTAGTGATTTTCTAATAATTTCCATTTATTTGTACATATATGAATTGGGGGATACGTAACTCGCTTACACCTAGAAAAGGAAAAAAGTACCGAAATAGAAAGCTATATAGTAAGCAAGAACAATATCAACTATATACATAAACCATATTGTTAAGGTTGGCACAAAAAATGAATCAAATTCATAGCCGGTGGAAGAAAAGTAGGAAAAAGCCTAATTTTATTGAAAACCGGTTGTAGAAAAATGGACAAAATTTGAGATGTGATTGAAAAAAATGGGGATTTGTGTTTTGTTATTTACATTGTTGCCATATTGATAGTTTTTCCGAAAACGCAAATCACTTTGGAATTATAAATTTTAGAATCTCTGTTAGATACAAGTTCAGGCATGTCATACCTAAAATTTGAATTAGTTAGAAAGGTTTTTAATAAATAAATCTTTCAGTGAAAAGGTATTTCCAGGACGATGGATGGGTGTTAACTCCAGGTGGTTTAAATGGATTTCCGGCGACGGGGAATAAATTAACAGATTGTTGACATAGGCTATAGAAAAACTATTATCCTCGCTGCCCAAAATATCTTGTAACCCTCGAATAAATGATTCTACAGATGTGCAGAACCCAAAGGGCAATACACAAAACACATATGTTGTATCGTCGTATAAAAGCTAATATACTTTCAATGCTCCTTTTTTATTGGAATTTGCCATTACGAGGCGGATAAATCAATCGTACTTAGCGCTGTAAAACATTATACCAGTTGCGATACATTAGGCGGCATAACGTTGATCTTTAACTATACTCGCATTCAAATGCCGTGTCTCCATGTAAACCCCAATGGAACTATTCTTTTTTCGGATAACCACTAAGGGACTTATGTATTCAGTTTGATATGGGATAATCGTCCCCACGTCTATCACTGCCTGGACCTGACGGGCCCACTTAATCTTTGTAGGTATCGGATACGGCTTTATGAAAAATAGACTATAGTCATGAAGGATAACTTCATGCTCATAACAATTAAGGGTGCCCTGCTGATCGAAAAACACCTCGGAATATTTCATTCAAAGATTATGTAATAGGACCTTTTGTGCTTCATCAAAGCACTTAGCCGCCAGAGCTTTTTCTTTAGTCTCCTAATCGTTATAAGATATCGGCCGGGTTTCTTTAAAACGACGGATTCTTCTGGTATTACTTCCCTCACTAATATGGGAACTCCTACATAGGCTGTCCTCGTAAAAGTAATAGTCAGTGGCTTATAGCCGTAGCTATGGTTGGCAAAATTTATTTTTAATTTGTTATCGCGGAGCCAATCGCATCCCGGTATAACTGGACGAGCTAACCGAAATGACTAAAAATGAGTGTTTGAACTCCTTCGCCCACCCATTCAAGTGAAACGCAAGAAATACCTGCTCATATACTTTAGTTGGTATATCTTCCATGGCTCCTATCAAAGTAATACAATGAGGGGAAATTTAATAATTTCCGAATTGGTTTGCCGCATCGTAGATAAAACGCTTGGCTTATCCCTGTTATTTGACTGCCTGAATCAATGAACACGTGGACTTTATTCCCTTTTAATATATGTGTTCACAGTAGGCAGTAATATCACCATATTTATTTTAGGTTTATCTTTTTCTAGAATTTCAGAGAAATCGCGATTAAAAATTGTCGTTACCTCTATATTAACATTCGTTGATTACTTATTACAAAAAGCATTATCAACTCTTAAAGTAACTATTATCTAAACTTTCTTCAGTATGCGGACGTTTGCTACCCCTCAGTTCTCCTGTACTAAATCGACTGCGGACTCTATTACTCCCCTCATTTTATTGTGCGAGGCGATTGCGATTGCGACGGCTGTTGGTGTGTTTTAGTCAAAGAATATTAACTATGGAATAAGAAGCGACACTCTGGTAATATCCTGAATCCTGTTCAGTGCGCAGGTTCGCCAAGAAAATGGCCGGAGCTAGAAGGATATATACTCTAAGATATGAATGCCATTGTTACATCTGCTTGTCAATAGAGCACTCACCCCCATATTTATCAGGTTTTGACCATAATAAAAGCCAATCACAGCTAATTATCAAAGAATATTAACTATAGTTAATATTCTTTGTAATTATTATAAACAAATTGTCGAACGCAAAGGGCGTTTTTGCATTTATTGTGTTGTCTGAATAAATAAACTGTGTATTTTATTGTAAAACTGTATTGCATTTTACTAAAGTGTACTGGTTTTGTTCCTTAATAATCATAAACTGATTTCTTAACAAAAAATGAATCTTAATATTAACTGTGTTTATGAATTTTGAATAATTTTTAAATTAAGATATATACATATAAAAGGAAGTATAATTTATGTTGAGGTGTATTGTTTTGTTTGATTTCTTTACTAGGATGTATCCAATTTTCAGTGGCTGCATTGTATATGCGCATTTTTTGTAGTTAGAATATTATCTTGAATAAAATGGAGGTCTTTTAGAAAGAAAATCGCAATATATATGTTAAACCTATTTGAAACATCTAATACAATGCATATTGTGCCCACTCATTGATATAATTGATTGGTATTTTTCTGATAAAAGGAACACAAGTGTAAAAAATTCCATAATTTAGAATTATAAATAAATGTCAAATTTTTCTGAATTATAATTTTGAATTTTACCGCCATTCTTGGCACCCCAGCAAAATGGCGAAACACTTCAAGGTCATATATTCTTTCCACCATTAAATACTAACAATTCGCCGGGAGTGTCGCTTCTTATTCTATAGTTAATATTCTTTGTTTTAGTTTTATCACATTTCTACAAATGGCTCTGTAGGTCTATTGTCATGGGCGACTTTATTATATTGCTTAATATTTGCGAGGTTTTGTTGATTGTTGCTAACCTAACCTTTTAGCGTTCTTTTAGTTGCATTTTTGCAAATTGCTCTTTAATAACATTTAACGTTTTACTTGTTATCAAATATTGATGAAGAAGTTGGCTGTTCGAGACGTGGTCTTCTAGCTTATAGAAAATAATTTTGCCTGGAATCAGGTAAGTGTTGTACAAGTACCTATATAGTAGACAAAAATGACCTAATTTGTTTATTGTTCTCTATATAAAACAATGAACAAATTTATTTTTATCTATTATGCTTGTAGAACGCTTACCTGATACCAGACAGAATTATTTTTTATAATTGGAATTTTTAGTTTTATTTAAAATCTTCAGAGTCTGGTTCTCAACCTTTTGAACAGAGAAGTCGCAAACCTTGGTAACAGATTTTAACGTCGTTTAGTTTTATCACATTTCAATAGTTGGCGCTAACTTGCCAACAGTTGTTATGCAGAAAGTGGCATATCTATTCTAACTTTATTTAACCTATGCGCTTAGGGAATGAAAAGGAAGCGAAGCTGTTCGTTGTGAAATAAAATAGTGCATATCTCTTTAAAACGTGTTTGTGGGGGGGTTAATACACATTTTAGTAACAGTATTTTTATTTGATTTGTTTTGTGTATCATTTACTAGAAAAAAACAAAAAATGGTCAGTGAATGTAGAAAATTAAAAGACCAATGGAACTTTCAATATTTCGTAAATGAGTCCAATAAAATGGCACTATGTGTGATTTGCAATGAAACCATAGCCATTCTCAAAGAATATAACATGAAAAATCATTATAAACAAAACATTTTTAAATTACTCAAAATATGCAGGAAGTTTGCGGAAAAAAAATTTTGAAACTAGCGTGAATTGAAATCGCAGCAATCAAAGCTACGAAACTCAATATTGAACAAAAGGTTGCAACTCGTACCAGCTTTTGTATGGCTTTGAAATCGCAACATGTGGAAAACCGTACACCGACGGAGAAATGATCAAAAAATATGTAATTGCATTAGGCGAAGAAGTGTGCCCTTTAAGGATAAATTTATTTAAAACTGTCAGTTTATCAGCAAGTACCGTGAATCGGAGTATAGAAGACATCGTAGAAAATATATCATCTCAACTGTCTGACAAAAATTGACATCTTGAATGGTTTTCTCTGATCTTAGATGAGTCAATGGATGTGTCAGGTACTGTTCAGAAGTTGATTTTTATTCGAGGAGTAGATAAAAGGTATGAAGAAGTGTAAGAAGAACTCCAAAAATGAATAATATTTACGGCACGGTAACCGTGGAAGATATTTTTAAGTGAGTTGAAAATGCCATGAATAAAAAAAACTTCGATGAAAAAAATTTGAAATCTATTACTACTGATGAAGACAAAAACAAGTGTGTTAAAAATAAAGGAGTGGTTGCTCTTGTGTCAAACGCTGTAGAAAATGAAGGTGGTTCAAAATCATTAGTCTTACATTGTATCATTCATCAACAGTTCTTGTGCGGAAAATGTTTGAAGCTCTATAACCAGTCATATCAGTTGTATTTTCATCAAATCAACTGTGCTTAATCACCGACTATACCATATCATACTGCCGTATGCTGGATTAGTTGCGGAAATTTGAAATTGCAAGGAGAAGAGAAGCTTCTTCCTAATTTATACATGCAGAAAATAACACTGTGTCAGTCACAATTATGTAAAAATGTTTCACAGATTTTAAAACATGTGAAATATTCAGCCACACTATTGAGACTGAGTTTCCCGTTAATTTTGCAATCGAAGCTTTGAGTGCTTTGAAGATAAATTTTGATACTTTTTTCTCAGACTTTGAAGTCGTTGTGAATGAAATAAGACTTTTTAAAATCCTTTTGATACTGACATTGAAACCATAGCCCACGTAACTTCAAATGAAAATTATCGGTTTACAGTGCAGCGATATAATTCGGAACAAATATTAAAATTCATCTTTGTTGGAATTTTATGTCTTCCACTGGTAGAATTTGATAATTTCCATAAATTTGTTCATGGGCTGTTTTCCGTTTTTGGTACTATTTACTGTGTGAGAAAACATCCAAAATCAAGTACATAAATAATGTTTACCATGCTACGTAACACAAAGAAAGCCAAAGGAATGACCCGGCTCAATCGTTGAGTAGGGGGTGTAGAAAGCAGACCAACATGTAAGGTACGCGGCTATAAGGAATTAGTAACAGTACCTGCAATAAAAGAAATTAGAATAGCAAACCTGCAATAAAAAAGATTAGTCCTGCAAACCTGAGATAAAGAAAAAGCATAGCAGTAATGAAAAGTCTAAGTTATTCAGTACTATGTAGAATGAAAAAAAAAGAAACTGTTTAGATAAACTATATAATATAACAACGTTATAAGCAATACAAAAATATTTAGTACAAAGTGAGGTAATATTGGGGAGTAGCAGAAACGTTTCCTCACACACCAATTAAACATAAATCAGATAAAATGTTGACAAAAGATAAATAGATAAAACACAATTGGTATGAGTAATTCAGTAATATTGATTTTTCGTTCTCTCTTTTTTTTTCTATGTTTCAAAATAGCATGCAAGTCTATTGTAAAAGGTATCAGAACCACAAAGATATGGTAAAGCAACGGATAGATATTTAAAGTAATAATAAGTAGGAATAGTTCAACTTACACAACCAGGAGCACAGGAAGCGTTTCTATAGAATTGGACTAATTCGGCTACTGATAGCCTTGCAGTTGGAGCTGGTGGAGTATGGGGTGTCCATGGTTCCATCCCATTATCAACTTGAGACTTGGTAAGCCGGATGCCCTGGTGTAGCTTGGCAAAGATTCACAGTCTATTCGCGGGGGTGGAATTTGTGGTACAACAGACAGGAACACATGCAACACACGCAACTAAGAACAATTAAAGTTAGAATAGTTCCGATCCAAACATCCGTCAAGAATTTTCTGTATTGCGGATCTGCTTCAGCAGAAAGAACTTCGTCAACTTCTGAAGCTAATTTCAGTTGGCACAGGCATTGTTTGAATACGGTGAAACATTTAAAAGCACGATTACTCTCACAATCTCGTCTTTAAAAAAAAGAATGTACGTTCATAGTTTATTTACTTATTAAATGCAAGGTAAATTTAACATATCATTAATAGGGAATGAGTTAAACACTTCTGCAATTTCGTTTTGCAAAGGTTTTAGGGAGTTTAAAACCTGACTAAAGTGGCTCCTTTAAGAATTCTGTACAAGTTTATTGCACTTACCCTGATCAACAAAAAGGGACCACGTGCGGTCGAGTAAACACGTTCGCAGTTAATATACAGCTTTCACTTCGCAAGAAAAACAACTAAAAGCGTGTCGTAATTGTTCATACACGATTCGAAATTAATTCCGCATCAATTCGCACTATTTTCAAAGCAACAAGGAACAGCACCTTTAACGTAATATACAGGAACGAAGAACAAACGACAACTCCAAACACAATTAATAAAGCCACAAGGAAACAGTATTTTGAACGTAATATCTACATAGAAAAACTAAGCACGAAAACTAACCACGTAACGTAATTAACATATCGTAACAAAAGACAAACTAGAACTCCTCATCATGTTTCTCTCAATTCCTCGCTATTACAACCGCTTATCGACTTATTATTTCGACTCGTTAATAACATAAGGCCACATACAAAACGTGAAATGCCGCAATCATATCCAACACTTAATTATCGCGGTTTATCACTTTCAACACGTCGGAAAGCAATTTATTTATAATCCAATTTTTATTAATGAAAATCAATCTTCAAATTACCCACCTTTAATTAATACACATTTAAAGTAATACACACGAGTTAATCAATATTAAATATAGAAATAGTAATTTGTAGAAATGTATTTATAAATGGGGAAACAGCGTGAAATGTTAAAACTACCAAAAATGCCCGTTACAACCAATGTAATTTAACCGATGAGCATCTTAAATTCTTTTAATAATTGGTATAAGTAAAATTGGTCCACAACTACAAGCTATTTATTGTCAGTGGAAACTCACAATTACATACATCTCATCCGAATTTTATATGTTATAATGTTTATGTTATTTATTTATGTTATATGTTTATAATGTTAGTGGGATTCAATTCAATTATATATTAGTTATTATTATGCTTAATTTAAATTCTGCATATTATACTTGTCATTAAACTTTACCTAGCTAATAAATAAAACGATTTATCATCATTCTGTGTCTTTTTGTCCAACTTATCACAACAGCGATAACAACAATAAGCCATTAGCTTTTGCGGGCCGGAATCATGACACTGGCGGGCCCGATTTGACCCACGGGCCGTTGTTTGAAGATCCCAGGTGTATTGCCTTATCACGACGGCGACGGGTGTTAACAATATCCTCGTCAAAATCGCTCACGTGACTTTTTTTATTCTTATTATGTTTCCACATTTTTCTTTTGTAAAGCGCAACAAAATATTTTCAAACATAGATATACTCCCTGCGCTTAAATAGTTTTAACTCGTATAGGATAACGAATAATAATAATTAATATAAATAGTTCTCTGTATACGCAATAACACCTACAATTAAAAGTAAATGCCGTATCATAAATTTCATAATTTGAGCACACCTAACACACTCGTTTCAGCAGATAAGCGACCTGTTATTATACAGGTGGCCGTGAAAGCATAAAAATTCACTGCGATATTCTGCCATTTCCGGTTAAACAACAGGCATGTATTTGTATCGCTTGACCTTCCTACTGCAAACACTACATTTTTGTCGTAAATGAAAGTTTATTTTTGTAATACGGTGTACGCTTTTCATCTTTATATAACTCATAATACAATCACTGAAATGTTCAAGTATAGGCGGAATCTTGGTTGCTTAACCCCTTCGCATACCCTACATTTTATTTTCCAATGAAGGTATACATTGTCTAGGAAGCGAGTATTTTTTACCTGGAAATTTTGAATTTTGCCGAACCCTTGCTGCTGCAAGCAAGGTAGGGATCTTTAACGTGCGTAACAACACTCAAACAAGGGACTTCCATTTTACCTCTCATTCGAACGAGGACGTATTTTTGTGGAAAACGCTCGCCTAACATTTTTCAAGCGGACCGTGTTGGAATTTGAACCCGGGACCTTGGACATAGTAGTCACACGCATACCAACTACACCACGGAGTCACCTTACAGACCTTACATTTGATTTTCCTATGCTCCACCCGAAGGTGTTTCATTGGTCAGGAAGCGAGTTTCTTTACAGAGAAATTTTCAATTTTGCCAAACCTTTGCTCTTGCAAGCAAGGTAGGTATGTTTAACGTGCGTGACATCACTCACACACGGGACCTCCATTTTACCTCTCATACGAACGAAGACGTATTTTTATGGAAAATGCTCGCATAATATTTTTCAAGTGGACCGTGTCGGGATTCGAACCCGGGACCTTGGGCGTAGTAGTTACACGCACACCAACTACACGACGGAGCCGCCTTCTTCACATACCTTACATTTGATTTTCCAATGCTCCACCCAAAAATACTACATTGGCTAGGGGGCGAGTTTTTTTTTACCGGGAAATTTTGAAATTTGCTGCATCCTTGCTGTTACAAGCAAGGTAAGGATCTTTAACGTGTGTGACAACACTCACACACGGGTCCTCCATTTTACCTCTCATCCGAACGAGGGCGTATTTTTGTGAAACATGCTCGCCTAACATTTTTCAAGCGGACCGTGTCGGGATTTGAACCCGGGATCTTGGACATAGTAGTCACACGCATACCAACTACACCACGGAGCCACCCCTCTTTACAGACCTTGCATTTGATTTTCCTATGCTCCACCCGAAGGTATTTCATTGGCCAGGAAGCGAGTTTCTTTAGAGGGAAATTTTGAATTTTGCCAAACTTTTGCTCTTGCAAGCAAGGTAGGTATCTTTAACGTGCGTAACAACACTCACACACGGGACCTCCATTTTACCTCTCATGCGAACGAAGACGTATTTTTATGGAAAATGCTCGCATAACATTTTTCAAGTGGACCGTGTCGGAATTCGAACCCGGGACCTTGGGCGTAGTAGTCACACGCATACCAACTACACGACGAAGCCGCTTTCTTCACATACCTTACATTTGATTTTCCAATGCTCCACCCAACGGTACTACATTGGCTAGAGGGTGAGTTTTTTTACCGGAAATTTGGAAATTTGCCGCACTCTTGCTGTTACAAGCAAAGTAGGGATCTTTAACGTGTGTGACAACACTCACACACGGGTTCTCCATTTTACCTCTCATCCGAACGAGGGCGTATTTTTGTGGAACATGCTCGCCTAACATTTTTCAAGCGGACCGTATCGGGACTTGAACCCGGGACCTTGGGGATAATAGTCACACGCATACCAACTACACCACGGAGCCGCCCCTTTCACATACCTTACATTTGATTTTCCAATGATCCACCCAAAGGTACTACATTGGCCAGGGAACGAGTTTCTTTTACCTGAAAATTTTGAAATTTGCCGCACCCTTGCTGTTACAAGCTAGGTAGGGATTTTTAACGTGTGTGACAACACTCACACACGGGACCTCCATTTTACCTCTCATCCGAATGATGGAGTATTGTTGTGGAGAATGCTCGCTTAACATTTTTCAAGCGGACCGTACTGGGATTCGAACCCGGGACCTTGGGAGTAGTAGTCACACACATACCACTACGCCACGGAGCCGCCCCCTTCACATACCTTACATTTGATTTTGCAATGCTCCACCCGAAGGTACTACATTGGCCAGGAGGCGAGTTTTTTTAAACATAAAAAATTTTGAATTTTGCCAAACCCTTGCTGTTGCGAGCAAGGTAGGAATCTTAAACGTGCGTAACAACACTTTAACACGGGACTTCCATTGTGCCTTCCATTTGAACGAGGATGTTTTATTTCTGAAAAATGCTCGCCTAACATTTTTTAAGTAGCTGTTCCAAGCTAGGGAAGGATCTTTAACGTGCGTGACAACACTCACAGACGAGACCTCCATTTTACCTCTCATCAGAACGAAGACGTGTTTTTGTGAAAAATGCTCGCCTAACATTTTTCAAGCGGACCGTGAGATAGGTTTTGGGCCTCTTGGAGCGACTTTTTAAAAAGCTTTTCCAAAAACTTCTTTTATCAAATTTATTCTATACTGAATTAAAATAAAAAAATTTAATTTACAAGTATGCTATGTTCAGTAACGTTGGAGATCAAAATAAGTCTAAGTTGAAATTTACTTTTGTTAATTAAACTAAAATTACGGTGAGTAATTGAACTCACAACAATGTTAAGGTTGAGAAGCTCTGGACTGACTGGCCATCTTGGGCTCTTGAGGGTATTTATGCTATCTCTGCTCCTCACATTGCTTGTGGGAACTGCAGAGCTCATGTCTGCTATTTTCTTCATTCATTTATACAATTCAAAGTAAAAGTCTTAATTTTAATAATTGCTGTCTTATAACCTACTGTGACCTACACCTGCAGTATAACGTTACGTCTGAAATACAATATCTGTTTCCGTTCTCACTGTCTGGCTTGTTGAACTTTCATTAACCCTTTTACTATGTCCTTCAATTTTACGTCGTTGCATCTTTTAATAATTCATAATTCTTAATAGTTCCATTATTACATATATATTCTAATTTGGGAAATATGTAACTCGTGTCGGGATTCGAACCTGGGATCTTCGGTGTACTAGTCACACGCATTCTAACTAAGCCACGGAACCGCCTGCCCTTCACATACCCTTACATTTGATTTTCCAATGCTCCACCCGAAGGAACTACGTAGACCAAGAAGCGAGTTTATTTAACCTGGAAATTTTGTATTTTGCCGAACCCTTGCTTTTCAAAGCAAGGAAGGGATCTTTAACGTGCGTGACAGCACTCACACACGGGACATCTATTTTACCTCTCATCCAAACGAAGACGTATTTTTGTAAAAAATGCTCGCCTAACATTTTTCAAGCGGTCCGTGTCGGGATTTGAACCCAGGACCTTGGACACAGTAGTCACACGCATACCAACTACACCATGTAGCCGCCTTGACCTTCACATACCTTACATTTGATTTCCCAATGCTCCACCCGAAGGTACTACAATGGCCAGGAAGCGAGTTTTTTTACATGGAAATTTTAAATTTTGGCAAACCCTTGCTGTTGCAAGCAAGGTAGAGATCTTTAACGTGCGTGACAACACTTCAAAACGGGACCTCCATTTTACCTCTCATCCGAACGAGCGCATATTTTTGTGTGCAGGATACGTTCTAAGGCATTTTTAGGGGATTGTGCAGGATTATTGCAAGCAGAGATTGGAAAAAGGTGGTAGAGGTAGACCTAGATCAGACTATTGCACACAGATAGTGAAATATACAGACTGAAAATTTCAGGGAAATGTGTAGGTTAACACAGAATAAGAAACATTGAGGGTACGCGTCTACCCTGTTCTAGGACTGAAACCTAATGATGATGATATCAAACAGATGCACTTAATTCAAAAATAAAAAACTTTAGAAAGTCGGAGAAATACAGTGGTGGTCCCAAAAGAAGACCCTGGAGTGGATTTTTATAGGATAATTGTTTGGTTCCTGTCGTATTGCTTGCATTATTTGAAATAATGAAAAGTAAACTTTATACAAAAACATCTTCAGAAGCTGAATCTCTGCACGATAAGTTGTGGAATACAAAACCATTTTAAAAGCACGTGTATCTTTGAAAATTTTTAAAGCATTCGGTTCTGTGTCAAAGTACTTACAGTAAGAGAATTTGGATTTGGTTTCGGGTTGGTTCATGGTAGAGCAAAACAAAAAAAAAAGTTGGAAAAATTACGTTGGAAAGAGTTGTGGCCGACGCTCACAGCTTTATTGTCTGCATGAATTCCAAACTAGAAGTTGTACGTATCGGTATTTCTGTAGAAGAGCAGTAGTTATCAAATATTCGCGTTTCCAGGAAGCCCAAAAAAGTCGGTGAAAGTGTAGATACGAAAGATTGAACGACTCGAAAGACCTGAATCGAGTTGACGTCTTCATTGTCATCACAGCTGCAATCAGTATTGCTTTGGATAAAAGATTTTCCAAAAACAAAAAATTGGTTGTGTGTTTACAATTCATAGATTCGCGATAATTTTCCAAATTTGAGAAAGAAGGATCTGCTGGAGAAAACGAACTCTCAAAACTAGTCACATTAGCTAAGCAGAAGCGTCTGTCATACAAGCCGAATTACTGAAGTTTGCTAAAGTGTATCCAACTTTGTCAAGCAATTTTCCAACGAGAAGTGAAGCCCCCCATTAACTCGCGTAGTGAGAAAAATGATGCAGAAATTTATTTCTCAGAAATCGAATCTGAATCTGAATCATGGGATATATAGAATGCTTAGTAATCACACGCAAAGCCTAAAGAATAAAATATGCAGCCTGCAGCATTAACGAATTTATTTTTAACGTATGAATATGTATTAACACTTAGTTGAACGCAAGTTTCTTGTGAAAGAGTGCTCAGTAAGTTAATAATAATTAAATCTAGATAAGAGCAGCACTTTCTCAAGAGTTATTAGAAACATGTATGATTGTTGAGAAGAATCGCCTCGAGTCCGTAGATTTTTATCATATTTTAAACAAAATAAAAAATTTATCTGCGCTTTTTGCCAGGATGCTAAACCGCTAACTTCTATATTTGATGCTTTTGTATTTTTCCATTTGTATTAATAAATATATATTAATAAGCAACTACCAAGTATCCATTTTTGTTATTTTCAATAGCAACGGGCTTTTTAGGACTAATATCCCATCGGGCTATTTTCTTGCCTGTCCAACAGATAGGTTTTGGGTTTTTGGAAGCTTCTTTTTAAAAAGACCCTATTTCTAAATTTACACTGCTATCAAGTGTATTTTAATTTATACAGAAATTACAAATGATTTCAACAATTGGTTACGTTATGTTCATTAACGTTTAAATCTAAAATTAATCAAAGTTACTTTCACTAATTAATTTAATTAAGACTAGGCTAAGTAGCTTGAACAACCAACAATGTTAAAGTTGTGAAGCTCGAGACTGACTGGCCATCGGGCTCCTGAGGGTATTTATGCTATCCCTGGTCTTACATCACTTTGTGGGAAATGCAGATCTCATGTCTGCTATTTCTAGATACAATAAAAAGTATTACATTTGAATAAACTTAATTCTAATAATTGCTGTCACCTGCAGTGTCATATTCCGTCTGGAATACAATGTAACTGTTTCCGTTCTTATGTCAGGTTTGTGAATTTTTATTATACTTTTATTATATCCTTCAATTATACAATGTAACAGTAATTCTTAAGTTTTAATAATTTCATTTAAATATACATATATATTGATTTGGAGGAAATGAAATACACCCCTGCCAAAAACGTCATTAGTTGGGCGCAAAAAGTCCGCGTAGTGTTGTTTATAAGTGTAACCATGTAATGTATTGTTTAGTGTGTGTGCGCGCTTGATGAATGCGAGACATGCGTGTGGTTGAATAGTTGTGCGCGCATAAATACACCCACGTATGCGAGTCTATGCCTGCACCTACACAGGTGTATACCCATGCACAAACACACTCACCATGTCTATACACAAACCTTCCTTCCATCTCCACTGCACGCGAGTCCTTACATATACATTCATGCACGTACGTGTGTAAGCGTGCATGCAGAACCTCGCTCTCATACGCGTATGTAGATACACATGTGCAAATTCTTGGTAGCAGGCACACAAGCAACTACGCATGCACACCGCAGAGATGCAGACACGTTGTGGATATAAAAAATATTTTATTTTTCTTCAAAGTAACATCTTGTTTTTTAGGATAACTATTTATAAAATGAATTAGCAGTTCAGCCATAATAATTTATAAAAACTCCGGCTATAATTTTGTAGGAGACGTTCACGGTCGGAGTCTTTCTAAATATTTATGGTTTCTGGTTGGGACTGTGTCATTTTATAAACTAAGGTCGACGGTACGCCCACTTTTGTAAGTGGCTTCATCAGAACAAGAAAAGAAAATAAATAATAGAAATAAATAATAATAAAGATAAGAATGATGGCTTAAGTAGACAAGTTGAAGTGTAAAGAGTATGTAACGTTAGTTATAAACTAGCAGACTCACTAGCTCATTTAACCCAAAACGTGTCTTGCGGCAAAGTAACTGGTGAAAGTAGCGAAAGTGGTAGTTTAATAGGGGGAGAACTTGATGCATGAGTGATCATGAATAGTGAGGAGTGTCGTAGCGGATCAGTGTACGTCACGGTTCTGCTTTTGTGAACATAGGCTTGTTTTCCAAATGGGGGAAAGATTAGTAGCCATTGTCTTTGTTTAGATTGTTAGAATTTTTAGTGATTTCTACTTGCTACGTTCAGCGACGTAGCCTAGAAAAAAACTAAAAAAAAATGGACCGGGCTCAATCGGCGAGTGGGCGGGGTATTATACCTACAACAAAAATTATGGAAGGCCTGAAATAAAGAAAGGAAAATTACACACACTCATTCGTACTCAAAACACAACATATCAACCTATAATTAAACACAATATGTACACGCAATAAATAATTACACACTAAATCTAAAGAAAAATATCAACCAAAAGAACAAATCTTTTTATTTTATTATAATGATGAGCTGCCGGTTTTAGGTTACTCCCTAGATTCAGTTTCAACAAAAAAAGAAATTAAGCGAAATTACCCTTCTAAAACCAACAGCTATCTAGGTATCAGTCTGTGTGTGTGGGTTTTTGATATACGGAATGACCTAGTCGTCCGTTGGCTTGCGCTCCACCAGAACGTCAAGGAATGGCAGAGTTCCGTTCTTTTCAATTTTTATAGTAAACTTAATATCTTTATGTTGATTGTTTATGTGATCTAGAAAATTATTAAGCGTTGGTGTACATGGGGCTATAGAAATATAGAAATTGAAAAGAATGGAACTCTGCCATTTCTTGACGTTTTAATGGAGAGCCAACGCAAAAGACGACTAGTTCATTCCGTATATCAAAAACCCACAGACACAGACAGATACCTACATGCCTCGTCACATCATCATCCGTCACAAAAATCATCGATAATCAACTCTCTAGTCCACCGTGCAGTTAAGATTTCACAACCAGAACATTTATCTAATGAACTGACACATAAAACTAGTCTTATAAAAAACGGCTATCGCAACTCAGATATCGTCGGAGTAATAACCCGGCATCTGCATCCAACACAACCCCCAAACCACGCTGTAATCCCGACACACAATCTTTAGCAATACTTCCATATATACACAGAGTAACAGACCGAATTGGTAAAATTCTACATAACCACAACATCAAAGCAATCTACAAGCCCACTAATAAAATTTCACAAATATTACCAACCCCGAAAGATTTCGAAAAGATATTAAAGCCCCAGGCGTATATAGTATACCTTGCTGCTGCAGTATAGTATACATAGGAGAAACAGGACGGTCCGTCCAGACTAGACTAAACGACCATAAACGATGCTTAAGAACAAGCCAGTACAATCGCTCAGCGGTGGCCAAACACCAAGCCATACCATTATCTTTGACAAGACGAAACTAATTGCCAGAATTCCATTTTTCTACAATAAAAAAATCAGTGAATCAGTAGAAATCACTAAAAATTCTAACAATCTAAACAAAGACGATAGCTACTACCTTTGCCCCATTTACAATACAAGCCTATGTTCAGCAGAACTGTGACGTTTACTAATCCGCTACGACACTCCTCACTATTTATGATGACTCATGAATCACGTCTCACTCTAAACAAACTACCACTTTCGCTACCTTCCCAGTTACTTTGCAAGACACCTTTTGTGTTAAATGAGCTAGTGAGTTTGCTAGTTCAGAAGTAACCTTACATACTCTTTACACTTTAACTTGCCTACTTAATTTATCATTCTTATCTTTATTATTATTTATTTTCTTTCCTTGTCCTGAAAAGAGTCTTACGAAAGTGGGCGACACGTTGACGTTAGTTTATAAAATGACACGGTCCCAACCCGGAACCATAAATATTTATAATGACTCCAGCCGTGAAAACCTCCGACAATATCACAAAAACCTTTACGGGGAGGATATTGTAAACAAAACAAAAACTTTCAGTAACCCCAGACACTCGTTAGAAAAATTACTTTGTACACTCACCTTTTTGTTACGGTGCCGTAATTCAGACATAGTTCCAAATTTCTTTAAAATAAAATATCACATAAAACATAATCCAGCAGAAAAATTCTTCACAGAGCAGAACCCTCACTACTTCGCGAATGAATTTCCAACACTTAAAAAGAAATAGACAATATTTCTAAACAACTCCTACAGTTCCATCTAACATTATCCACCATGCTTAGCTGCAATGACTGGACTCTGTTTGACCGAATTTCATACTTGCAAGCCCAAAAGATCACCGAACTCACAACACAAACCCACTTACGCAAATCTTGCAACTTTCTAAGAATCTTTTACACCCTGAAAAAACATCTCACCCGAAACTCTATCCTCAAACACTGTCATAAACCGATCAGAGCATATCCTATCCGAAAGCGAACTACATATCCTTTCCAAAGGACTAAACTTCTCAATTGCACCCAGAAAAATTCTCGCAGAGGAAATTATTAGCTCTGTAGAATCCGATCTCTACCCCAAGACAATGTCAACCTAATTCGCATTGAAACAACTAAATGTCTCCAACATGCCAAAACTTCCAACTAAAACGGGACAAAGCAGGAAATGACGGCTTTAAAACACATACGAACGAAAAAGCAAATTGTTATATTTCCTGCAGACAAAGGTAATGCGACTGTAATTCTAAACCGTACGGAATACAAAGAAAAAATGAACCAATTATTAAAAGACGGATCCTACATTCCTATAATCAAAGATCCTACTTCAAAGCTTGAATGGGAAATTTTTGCACTTATCAAATCCTCTAATATTCCCTAAACTATCCAAAAACGCATAATAGCCCGCGAATTTAAACCACCTCGCTTGTACGGCCTTCCTAAAGTCCATACACCTGATGTCTCTCTCCGTCCAAT
This sequence comes from Platerodrilus igneus, assembly GCA_036346225.1. Taxonomy (NCBI): domain Eukaryota; kingdom Metazoa; phylum Arthropoda; class Insecta; order Coleoptera; family Lycidae; genus Platerodrilus; species Platerodrilus igneus. Next base: position 4,409,290 of record JARFIW010000003.1, on the reverse strand, counting down.
AGTGAGCACAATTGACTTACCAACCCACCATCTGGCAAAATACCTAGCAAATATCTTAAAACCCTATTCCGGCAACACCTTTACTACTGTTTTAAACTCCACTCATTTTATAGAATTAATTGCAAATATTGAGCTAGGTCCTAATAATATACTAATCAGTTTTGACGTATCATTCCTATTTACAAACGTACCTGTCATAGACACTGTCTCCATTATTAAACGGCTCCTATATCAAGAAAACGAATTTGTGTACCTGGCCACGCTCATCGAAAAATGCTTAACTTCTACTTATTTTGTCCGCGGCGGACAATTTTACAAACATACTTCTGGCACACCTATGGGCTCACCTCTATCCCCTATTGTAGCCAATATATTCATGGAGTCTTTGGAATCTATGGTTCTAGAATCCACAGACCTTAAACTTGGCTCCGTTATGTAGATGACACTTTTTGTAATCTGGTCCCATGGACACCAAACGCTCAATAATTTTCTAGATCACACACACAATAAGCATAAAGATATTAAGTTCACTATAAAAATTGAAAAGAACGGAACTTTGCCATTCCTTGACGGTCTGGTGGAGCGCAAACCCAACAGACGACTAGGTCGTTCCGTATATCAACAACACACACACACACACACACACACACACACACACACACACACACACACACACACACACACACACACACACACACACACACACACACACACACACACACACACACACACACACAGAGAGATACTTACATGCGTCGTCATATCATCATCCGTCACAAAAATCATCGGGAATCAACTCTCTAGTCCACCATGCAACTAAGATTTCACAACCAGAATATCTATCCAATCAACTGACACATCTAAAACCTAGTCTTGTAAAAAACGGCTATCGCAATTCAGATATCGGCAGAGTAATAAACCGGCATCTGCATCCGACACAAACCCTCAAACCACGCTGTAATCCCGATACACGATCTTTAACAATCCTTCTATATATATATATATATATATATATATATATATATATATACAGAGTGACAGACCGAATTGGCAAAATTCTACGTAAAAAGAACATCAATACAATCTATAAGCCCAATAATAAAATTTCACAAATATTACCAACCCCAAAAGATTCCGAGAAATCTTTAAAGCCCCAGGTGTATATAGTATACCTTGCAGCTGCGGTTTAGTATACATAGGAGAAACAGGACGGTCAGTACAGACTAAACTAAACGAGCATAAGCGATGCTTAAGAACAAGCCAGTACAATCGTTAAGCGGTGGCCGAACACCAGGCCATACCATTAACGTTGACAAGACGAAACTAATTGCCAGAATTTCATTTTTCTATAATAGAAAAATCAGAGAATCAGGAGAAATCACTAAAAATTCTAACAATCTACACAAAGATGATAGCTACTACTTTTCTCCCATTTGGAAAACAAGCTTATGTTCACGAAATCAGAACCGCGACGTTTACTGATCCGCTACGACACTCCTCACTATACATGATCAGTCATGCATCAAGTTCTCACCATAAATAAACTACCACTTTCGCTACTTTTACCAGTTACTTTGACACAACACACCTTTTGGGTTAAACGGGCTAGTGAGTCTGCTAGTTTAAAAGTAACTTTACATACTCTTTACACTTTAACTTGTCTACTTAATATCATTCCTATTTTTATTATTATTTGTTTTTATTATTTATTTTGTTTTCTTGTCCTGATTAAGCTCCTTGCAAAAGTGGGCAAAACGTCGACCTTAGTTTATAAAATAACACGGCCCCAACCCGGAACCATACGTATTTATTCGACTATAATTGTTGTTCTTTTGTTTTGCTTTTGTTTATTTCACTTATGAACATAATTGTAATATGTTTTATATTTTAGTTAGGACCTTTTTATTCGTCGTAAGCACGGCACCCGACTTTCTTAATCTACACGTTGCAATGCCAAATTCATGCATCGTTGTATTTAAATGCATCTTGGTTCATGTTACACTTCTTATTTTAATACAAAATTGATTGTATCAATGGTCCCATTTTCTAGTATGAGAACCCATGATATATGGCGTGAAATGATGAATAATGGATTATCATAAATTATAAACTTTGAACGCCGCTATTAAACATTAAATACAGTGGGTTTTTTTGATGATGGCAATAACACTATTTCATAAATTCAATCAAATAGTTCCGGTTTCTTTTCTAAGGTTGCCTAAAATTCTATGCTCCCGGGTTTGGGGTTAAAGAACTATTTATGCTAAAATTCGCCTTAACTATTTTAGTCTATGGTGCATTTTGTTTAAGACTTCTGTATTCTGAACAAATTCTTCAAGCAAGCTCTGCGTTTTGTACTTCTTTTGAATACAAAGTATTGAGAAATTTTTTTTATTTGCAGCATCCCACTTATTTTAAAATATCAAAGAAAAAACGAAACCATAATTTAAAAGGATGCTGTTGAACCTAATCTATAGTTAGTTGTTATTTGTTAAGGTCTAAATGTTAAACTATGAATAATATTTTAAACAATTATACCTAATCTAAGCTACAAACGTATAAATTATGCCTTACAAGCATTTTCAGATAATATTATAATAAATATCCAGGACATAGCTTGTCGTTTTCGTCTTAAGATGCTTTGTACGTTTGAAGATGCCCTTCGGTTTATTTGCAAATCTCAAACGAACGCACACCAAAAGATAAAAATCATGTAATGCCTTGTACTTTATGTTATTTATCGTTACTAGAAACTGAATTTAAAATAAAATAAAATAGCAGCACGTCTTAACTTAGTTTTTTATGCAGTAATATGGAAATTCAGGGTTAAAGATTGACCCTGAGTAACCGTAGAAAAGAGCTGGTATGGTATATATTTGGCTTCCAAAGGTAACATTCGGTTTTACACTATTTTTGAGTGAAGGCTCGCAATTGTAAAATGAAACAATATTTTGCATTTGTTGTTGTAGTATGGTATTGTCTTTGGGGTGCTCCTGTATTAGCTCGAACCAACGTTCAGCAGGTAAGACAAATTTTGTATTAAATTCCTGTGACTGTTGGCAAAAAATCATGCACTTTTTAAATTTTTGTATAAATCGCGTATGTTACTAATGTTTTGTATCGTCTGTAAACCAAATTAGGCTACACTTCCGCCATTTATGTAATATCACAGTCAATTCATGATTTAATTGGGAATACGGTAGGCAGCATTCATTTTTCAGTTACTATTTAAATAGTTTACACAAATGTAAGCCTCGCACACAGGAGTTATTTTTCAGTTCTGAAATTAATAATTACTAACTTGAGCCATTCTGAAATTTTTGCTTAGCACTTCAAGAGGAATAAAGTTTGGATAAACACATCCAAGTTTGAAGTGTTGTTTTTAATTTAAATTTCCAACTAAGAATTCTACAACTAGGATTGTTTATCGTTCTTTTCATTATGTAAATTTTAATAGAAGGGACTTCATACAGTACGTATTGAATGGTGCGTGTTAATTTCAGTATAATTTGTATTTAATACTTCATTCACGTCAAATAGTATACAACGTATGTAGTCTCAACCTTTTAATTTTCATGATTTTCCGTCGTATAAAGCCAAAATTCGGAGTAAAATTATAGAAAAAATTTTTTTATGTATTTTTTAACATGGAGAAATTCGGAAAAAATCGTGACTCGATCTGAATATTTAGCAACCGTTGGACGTATCGTCGTTGGTGCTGTGAATTTTAAGTACATTATCATTTTTAATATAGGTCCATCTCAAGGTAAGAATTCCTACTAAAATGTAGGAGTTATTAGAAAAGGCCGCGAATGTTTATCCCTATGGTGTTTTACGCTCCTTGCCCTTTGTATTTTTAACTTGAGCCGTGAGTAGTACATATTGATTCTATAAAGTCGGCACTGTGGATTTTATAACTTGCATATTTTTTATTCAACAACAAGCTCCTGCTTCTGCAAAGAATCAAAAATCACATATTTTAAACCCATTTTTTCTGAAAATTTAGATGAATTTATAGCTATCGTCAGTATTTATGCAGTATCAAACCCAAAACGCTTGAAAAAAAATTAATAGACTTTTAAAAAATGTATATTTAAATCGCGTGCAGTTTATATGTTCTTTATCGTTTATATCCCAGGGTCGAAAATTTTTGAAACGAAAAAAAACAATAGTAAGATGAAACTCATTGCAAAAGGAAGAGAATATAACAGAAATAAAAGGAAAAATAATTTACAGGCGATCTGAGGTCGGGGTCAGTTTTTAAGGGTAGAAAACGGTTTATCTCGATTTCCGTCAAAACTACAAGTCTTATAAAAAAAAGTTAAATAGCAAAATTGTAGGTAGTAAAAAGATCTATAACTCTTGTGTTAACACTTTTTCACATAACCTCAAAATTTATGTGAAAAATTTAAATAAACAAGTTTTTGGTTTTTTATTTTTATCTTTTACAAAAAAATTTCTTTTTTCACGAAATTTGGTGAAAATATACCTTGTTATATTCCAAAACACACTGTATTTTTTTTTATTTAAAATATTTATTTTTTCACCTAAGTTTGACTTAATATCGAAAAATCACCCTAATTTTCAATTGAAAATTCCCACGTCAAAATATCTGCTTTTTTAAAAAGTCGGTGGGCTTTTTGTTCGTTGAAATCTCTACTTTCTGATGGTGCAAAAAAATATACATTACTATGGTAAATGTTCGCAAAATATGTAAAGAAACGAAAAAAACTCGAATTAAAAATTATTTTTTTTATCATTATGTACAATTTTGAGCTATTTATTAAAATTTATACTTTAATTACTCGAAAACGTACGATTCTATGTTACATTGATAAACAAAAAATCCATAAAACAAAGATTGCAAAAACCTGAGAAAATAGTTGTTCTAAATATAATTAAAGATAGGATTTAAAGGGGATTTCGTCTAAAAACTGTGAATGCTGCTATTTTTCCAGTAAAAAAGTTGATTTATTAAATGCTAATTATACAAAATCTCATCATATGTAAATATACACGTAAAACGCACTACTGAATTTTGATACTTGATACTGATTACGTTATTTATTATAATATTTTCGAATACATTAATCTTGTCACTTATAAATACCTTATCTTGAATTCTTATCACTTATCCATTAGTTTTTGTCTCGTTGATGGCTTTTCTTGATCGTTAGATTCGACAAACCTTCCCAATTCTAGTAGATCTTCGAAATCTTCAAAACCATCACCGTCTTCGTCTTCAATATTATTTCCAGTCTGCAGTGGTTCTTCTTCCACAATTTCATCTGAATCATTAATTTTCTCGTAGCTTTTTTCTTTCACATTGGAGCATATTTCAGAACCATGACAATTCCAGCATGAATTTGTGCATTTTAAACCATGTTTTCAGCAGCCACATTTTAAACTGTTACATCCAGTTTCACAGCTGCAGCAAATAGTTTTAAGCAATATTTGCGGAATTAATTCCTTTTCTGTAAATTTGGGAATAATGCCCCGTTGATGTTGCTTCCAGCCCCAATCTGTCGCTCTCAGTTCGTTACCCAGCCAAGTTTGAAGCTGATAATATGCCCTATAACAATGTTGTTTTGCTGCACCTTCTGTGGGTGGGAGATTTGCCAATATGAAAGATGATTTAATTTTTTCCAATTGATATTTTCGAAATCTTAATTGATTCAGTGCTATATTACCATTTTGACATTTATTAATAGACTTGATTAATTGTAATCCATTTTTTTCGATATCTTCTTTGTTTACATCTTTATTTAAAAAAAAAATGGCTAAATTTGACAAATTTTTATCGTCTAATAATGAATCTACGATACTTTTCTTTCCTTTTCCGGCAAATCCAGATGTTGTATCGCAGCCAGAAAAACCATGCAGAAACGCAACGATGTTTTTGAAGGATTCATATTTGAAACTATTAGACGTGAAAACTAGATCTTTTACATTTCCAGAACCTGTCTTCAGAAAATAAACGTCATGATTATTTGAATTTAATTGATTCAAAAGGACCAAGAGATCAATATCTTAACCCACAACAATGACAGTTTTATTAGTATCTCTGGCAATTTCTATTGAGATCTTAGTTATGTCAACATCAGCATTGTTTACAGGAAACCCCTTGTGACTGTAATCTTTTCATTAAAGTTATTATTATTTTGTCCTTGTTTTTCTCGTTAGATAAAAATGTTTCTTGCAAAAATGGTATTTTTGTATGGTTTTAATAATTGAACTCTGGAATATTGTGTGAGGTTTTTCTACGATTACGTTCTTCTCTTTTAGTTGAATTAGCTGCTGGTACGGTTGTCACAGTAACTGATTTTGCAATTTCGGGGTACCCATCAAAAACGATATAGCTGCTTGCTGCGTAATGTTTTTGTACATAGCGCAAATATTTATTCATGATCTCTTCCACCGTTTCATTTTTCTGCCAAATTACTTTGTGCAGTAAAAATCCACCGTCGGCGACATGCACAATGCCGTCAGAATGCGTTGGTCCATTCGACCTCACAAATAATTCGTAAAGTTGAGATTTAACATTTTTCCTGAAACCATTTTCTGTAAAGGTGACAATGGAACAGGCGCAAGCTCGTATTGCAAATAAGTTTCCATCTTCTTTTACTGTCGATCGTTAACGATATTCTTTGAAATAGCAATAATGGATCGATGGCTATAATATCTCCGTTTACTTTAACGGAAGATTGAACCGTTTTTAAAGATAAGACTTTGTTTTTTCTTTTAAATTTGACACTGCCAAAATTCATTCCAACAACAGCTTGCAAAAATTCCTTTCCTTCTTCATACGCTTCGTAGCAATTTACAGAATTACTGCCAATAATTCCAGAAAAACTGACATCATGTTATCAGACCAACCTAGCCCCTTCCCCACTTCTGTATGAAATACCTTTTGATGGCCTCAAATTTTTCGTTGTTCACACAGGTATATAAGTTATCTTAAAATAGCAATAAATAGATATCTACGCATATAATTTAAAGAAGATTCTACAACTTTCTCAAAATATTGTAAATGTCTTATTAAATAATAACTTTCTTAACTTATTTGGTTGTTAATTTATAGTAGTATATTTCGACTTGTAATTTTTTGTTTATTAATGTAACATGGAATCTTACGTTTTTCGAGTAATTAAAGTATAAATTTTAATAAATAGCTCAAAACTGTACATAATGATAGAAAAAAAGTTTCGGATTCGAGTTGTTTTCGTTTCTTTGCATTTTTTGCGAACATTTACCATAGTAATGAATATTTTTTACACCATCAGAAAGTAGAGATTTCAACAAACAAAAAGCCCACCGATTATTTTAAAAAAGCAAATTGAAAATTAGGGTGGTTTTTCGAAATTAAGTCAAAATAAGGTGAAAAATAAATATTTTAAATCAAAAAAATTACAGTGTATTTGGGATATAAAAAGGTACGTTTCCACTAAATTTCGCGAAAAAAAGAAATTTTTTTGCAAAAGAAAAATAAAAAAACAAAAACTTGGTTGTTTGAATTTTTCACATAAAATTTGAGGTTATATGTAAAAAGTGTTAACGAAAGTTGTAGATCCTTTTATTACCTACAACTTTGCCATTTAACATTTTTCTATAGGACTTGTAGTTTTGCCGGAAATCGAGATAAACTGTTTTCTACCCTTAAAAACTACCCCCTTCCACTTCTCGACCTCAGATCGCCCGTAAATTATTTTTCCTTTTATTTTTATTATATTCTCTTCCTTTTCCAATGAGTTTCATCCTACTATTGTTTGTTTTCGTTTCAAAAATTTTAGATCTTGGTCTATAAACGATAAAAGACATATAAACTGCACGCGATTTAAAAATACATTTTTTAAAAGTCTATTAATTTTTTTCCAAGCGTTTTGGGTTTGATACTGCATAAATACTGACTATAGCTCGAAATTCACCTAAATTTCCAGAAAAAATGGATTTAAAATATGGGCTTTTTGATCCTTTGCAGAAGCAGGAGCTTGTTCTTGAATCAAAAAATATGCAAGTTATAAAATCCACAGTGTCGACTTTATAGAATCAATATGTAGTAGCCAGAGCTCAAGTTAAAAGTACAAGGGGGAAGAGGCGTAAAACACCATAAGGATAAACATTTGCCGCCTTTTCTAATAACTCTTACATTTTAGTAGGAATTCTTACCTTGAGATGGACCTATATTAAAAATAATAATGCATTTAAAATCCACAACACCAACGACGATACGTCCAAAGGTTGCTAAATATTCAGATCGAGTCTTCCGATTTTTCCGAGCTTCTCCTTGTTAAAAAATACATAAAAAAATTTTTTAATAATTTTACTCCGGATTTTGGCTTTATACGACGGAAAATCATGAAAAATAAAAAGGGCTAGACTACATACGTTGTATACTATTTGACGTGAATGAAGTATTAAATACAAATTATACTGAAATTATCACGCACCATTCAATATGTACTGTATGAAGACGATAAACAATCCTAGTCGTAGAATTCTTAGTTGGAAATTTAAATTAAAAACAACACTTCAAATTTGGATCTCCTTTAAATCCTACCTTTAATTATATTTAGAACAACTATTTTCTCAGGTTTTTGCAATCTTTAGGTTTTTATGGATTTGTAATTTTTTGTTTATCAATGTAACATGGAATCTTACGTTTTTCGAGTAATTAAAGTATAAATTTTAATAAATAGCTCAAAATTGTACATAATGATAAAAAAAATTTTGGATTCGAGTTTTTTTCGTTTCTTTGCAATTTTTGCGAACATTTATCATAAGAGTATATATTTTTACACCATCAGAAAGTCAAAATAAGGTGAAAACATAATTATTTTAAATCAAAAAAATTCGTGTGTTTAGTATATAAAAAGGTACGTTTTCCCTAAATTTCGTGAAAAAAAGAAATTTTTTTGTAAAAGACAGAAATAAGAATCAAAAACTTGGTAATTTAAATTTTTTACATAAATTTTGAGGTTATGTAAAAAAAGTGTAAGTTCAAAAGTTATAGATCCTTTTATTACCTACAACTTTGCCATTTAGCTTTTTTCCATAGGACTTGTAGTTTTGCCGGAAATCGAGATAAACCGTTTTCTACCCTTAAAAACTAACCCCCTTCCACTTCCCGACCTCAGATCGCCCGTAAATTATTTTTCCTTTCATTTTTGTTATATTCTCTTCCTTTTCCAATAGGTTTCATCCTACTATTATTTTTTCCACTTTTTACCATTTTCAAAGGCTTCAACCCTGGTCTATTAGTATGCTAGCTTATCTTAGAGTGCATTATATTTCCGTTAGTAATTCAATATAAAGTTAAAGTCCTAAATGTAATTGAGAATATTGCAGGTAGTATCAATTTTCCTCTAACAATTAATTACTTTATAAAAATGTTGGACATATACAAAATAATTTTTAAATGATTTTGTCTGTCCAGAATTTAGTAGTTTCTATCTAACTAAAGCCAATTTGCTTATCGTTTTTCCATAGTACAAAAATCGAATAAACATCTAAATTAAAGCGTTGTCTTTAATTTAATTTCCAAATATGAATTCTACTACTATGACTGTCTAACATTTTTATTTTGTAGGTTATAATAGCACGGGCCATCAAACAATATATTTTAAATAATCTGCGTTAATTTAAATAATAACTTGTATTTAAAACTTCATCTACGCGAATTAATATTCTATGCATACAGTTCCGAGATTATTAACTATTATGTAGGAAAATGTTCCTAAAGCATAAAAACTCAGTCCCATAAGAAATACACGTGCAAACCTTATTTTCCTCCTGTAAGAAATACACAGACAATTTGTTACCCTGATAAATATTTTTATTTGATTTAGGATTCTTTTTAAATATTTTCACGCTTCCGCTTCGATATTTTGTGTAATTTCATGTTACAGGAGACGCTCCTGATCACGCTTTATGGTATAGTAAATCGATTTGTTTGAGTGAAACTCGTTGTAATACAATTAAAACAAGTACTTGTTCAATACGCTGTAGAATGTTATTAGTGCATTTAATTTAAGTCAAAGTACTTCAATTTATCTTTATTATTTGATATAAAGCCGCAAATGTACTCGGTTATCTACAATCTATGCTTTTTGAAAGAATATGTTCGCTTCCTTTATGAGTAGTAATATAAAAAAATTTGAATAGCATAAATCTTCTTAACAAAATCAATTGTATTCGAGTTTATCGGTTTTTTTATGCATTACAAATACTTTAGAGATGATCTTTGATACGTGTTATTCTAATATTTCAATCGATTATTAGATCGTTCCCAAAACTGGGCTCACTTTGATTTCGCATTTCATTCTAAAATATACTGTCTATTTCCTGATGCTGTTAATTTGAGAGCATTGCACGCTTTCTTCGGTAAGCTTATATCTCTGTGCATTGCTCGTCTACGTAGGCCAAATTGGTTTTTTTACCAAAACCAAAATGCCTTTTGCGTAAACCGCTCGTGCAGTTATAGTTGTAACATCAACGAATCTGGCTACCGATGTGACGTTTTATCAATGAGCGAGATCAAGATGTGTAGCTATTTCACCTCCGCTGAGATAGATGCAGGATAAGTATCATGGCACATGGTGAAATGTTGCTATGTCTTCTTTTTACTTATATCGAAAGACTTTTGTTTTTAAAATGCTCACTAGAATTTGTTCTGCATTTAATACTTTTAATCCATCACGCTTGCTTATAAGACAATCTAAACATTATTTTTTTTATTACTGATTAGTTTTATTTATATATTAAACAGCAAAATGCGTACGTCGTACATAGAAAACTGCCAGCAGAATATAATCACTTTGCTGCATTTGTAGTTAGTTCGGTCTTTCTAAATTTTCTTTATCTTTCATACGTAATCGTGATTCGTTCTGTCTTTTCTATTTCTGTTTAACCCGTGCGTTTCAACGTTACAAATTTTGCAAACCTAACGGGTGGTCCCATTTTTGTTTATTAAGTTTCCACCTTGATTCATGTCTATGCCCTACGTTGTGTTCCGGCACATTTCCATGTAAGAACCCGTTCTAGATCTCCGTTTATTTTTAGTGTAACATTTCGATAGGAGTTTTTTCTTTTATCTGTATTCCCACGGATTATCAGATTTGCGTGTTTGCTGGTAATCCTAATTACAGCCGAAACCGCTGGCGTCCTACTACTAATTACTTGATCCCGTTAATTTTAGTGCAACTCTAAGACGTAATCCTTTTGTTACGTTTTTATTAAATTTAATCGTTTTTGTGGTTAGGCATAATTTGCGTATATTATAATTTATTCTACTGTTCCTGGTGGGTTAATTTTATTTATTTATTTTTTTGTTTCTGTGTCACGATGGTTACAAGGGCATTGTATATCAACAGACTGCTAAAATCGGAGTTGCAATATGAACTATCGTCTCGTGTGTTTGTCCCGGATATTAAACTAACGCCCTCTTACGGAGCTTGGATCATCCTCTGACAAATTCTTTGGGAATATCACCGATAGTAAGTTTGCATGTTTACGGTCCTTATGGGTACATACTTGGCGACGCTGTGAACTGATGGCGTCTAAATCCGATGCAGAAGACCTGATAAAAAATAAATTCCTGTTTTCTCGACAAACCATTCGTTCGGATGTTGAGAAGACCGTTAACAAATTTAAGCGTGTCACCTTTTCTGAGTTTTCTCCGTAGCCTGCTTCTAGTCTACAAACTTTCAATGAATCCGCTACATCTACTGAGCAAGTCCAGTATCTTCCTTCAGATTCCGAACCAAAAATGGATACTTCCGTTGCTACCAATTCCACAGCTTCTCCTAAATGGAATCCTATTACTAAATTGAATATTTCATTCTCTGGTGAAGGATCTGTACCCGAATTTTTACTATGTATAAACTAACTCAGCATTTCTCGTAATATTTGTACTCAGCAACTGTTTCTTTTTACTTCTGAATTACTTACGGGGAAAGCTTTACAAACCTTTTGAACACATCAAAGTTCTTTCACATATTGGAAAGACGTTGATTACAATAAACGCATAATGGACGAAATAAATTCTCAAACTATAGGTCCTACTGAGAACATTGTCTTGTACATAGCGACAATGCAAAGTTTATTTTTACGACTGTTCGTTCCCCTATAGGAATCGCAACAATAGGAGATTCTACGATGCAATTTAGCCCTGTATTATCAATCTTCTTTAGCACTAGTGAAAATTACCTCTATTGCACAATTACTATCTCTGGGGAAAAAACTATAATTTAGTAAGTATTCTGTCGACACTTTATTAAGTCCGTCTTTTCGTACTACCTCTAATTTGTTGGAACCTTCCATAGCGTACACGCCTACTGCATCTTCGATTAACACTTCTGTAGTTACTTTTACTAATCCTGCCTCAACCAAACCCGCTTCTCAGACCAGTTTACTCCCTGTTGCTGCTCACCCTTCGCTAGACCCAAAACTCCCTATTACTAAAATTTCAAATACTGCTCGTGGAGCTTTCTTTTCAAACATTAAGTGCTGGAAATGTGGTGAATCCGGACACAAGTTTCCTTTCTGTCCCACCCATAACGTCCACATTTGTACTTACCGAACACCCTCGAATAGTAATCAAACTTCTTCTGTCCTTAGCTCTTTGAATAATGATCGAATATGTCATACGTATTCATCTCCACCTCAGACTGTCCTCCTCCACGAATTGGGACAATAATTCAAACTAGTAACTTACAGGTAGCAACTCAAGAGTTTGTTCCTGCAGCCTTAAATTATTCTACCAAAGAAATTTTTGTCGTGTCTGCAATAACCGATGTAGCTGAAGTGACGATTACTTATAATACTTGCAAGTTCCTGTTGAAGTTAGTGAACTCGTATATATAATGTTGTTGCTATTGTTGTCAAAGTTTTAACTGATTTCGTTTCTTTATCTGCTGTTGTCGAGAAAGCAATTCCTATTGTGGCTGAAGTTCTACATGATTTTGTTCCTATATCTAATGTTGATGAAGTTTCTTTACCTAACGTTGATGAAACGATACCTTATTCTGTTCTTTTGTCTAATATCGATGAAGACTTCCCTGCTTCTTTTCCTTTATCTAACGTAGCTGACGTTTTATCTAACTTTGTTTTTTTCTGACGTTGACTTTCTTACAACCAATATTAAAGACAAACGGACTTCTTCTATAACGTGTAGTGAGTCTCCTAAACTACCACAATTGCTACTACCCCTGCCATCGCAACCACCTTCTCAACCGCTTCCTACAACTACTACACCCCCTGTTACTCCTGTTTTGCGGAAAACTACCCAATTAGTACTCCCACCTGTTTTGGCAGCCCGACAAACGAAATCAAATAAAAGGAGAAATAAGATGAGGAAAATAAACATAACAGGTGTCTTAGTGAAGATACTGACCTGATGCATTTTATGACAATCCTATTGTCTTCAATATTGCTTTGCTTTCTTTCTGGCGACGCAGACGTCATAAACCACATTCTCGATCTTCCCTTTTCAATTTCTTATGATGACTCCACTTACTTCTGGTATTTTCTCTCAGTTCTTGTACTTGTAGCTTAGTGTTTGTGTTGATGGTTTTTTTCCTCGTTCCTTTCGTTCCATATTCCTCTCCTTTTCCTATGACTGGTGTTACTTTCTGTCGGTTCTTGTGCTGACTTAGGTTGATTCCCGATTCTCTTCCTGTGGTATGCGCTTTTTAGACCTTTCTTTTTTTTTCTTTGAAAACTGCGACTTAGTCGACTTTTCGATCTTTTAGCGTTCTTTTGTTCTTTTTGGTTATCCGTCTACGACGATTTCCTGTCCTCACTGTGTGAAGTATTTATATATTTTTTTTTATTTCGGCTCTCTTTTTGTTCCTTTACATACTTGGGGTTAGACAATATTGTTTTGCTTTGGTTACTGCTAGTTTACTTCCTCGTTTAGTTTTTATAGCTTTGATTTTCTGCAGAAAAAATTCTTTTTTTGAAGTTGAAAACTTTGCTATTTCTTTCTTAGAGATATAGGTCTTTCTACGACTTTTGCAGTGTTAGACCATTTCATCTTTGCCCTCCACGATTGCTTATCTTGCATTTTCTTTTCCCTTGTGCATTGTTCTTCTCCGTAGGCGAAATTGTTTTTTTTACGAAGAACCAAATGTCTTTTGCGTAGGCCGTTGGTGCAGTTATGGTTGTAACATCAACGACTCGGGCTACAGTTGTGACGTTTTATCAATGAGCGAGATCAAGATGTGTAGCTGTTTCACTTCCGCTTAGGTAGGTGCAAGATAAGTATCAGGGCACATGGAAGAAGGTTGCGATGTTTTCTTTTTTACTTATATCGAAAGGATCTTATTTATCTACTTTTGCTGTTTGTGCGTAAAAATGAACCACGGATAAACTTAAGTCACATTGCTCCGACAGGCGAAACCAGTTTACCAAACACGTTTAAAAAGTAGCTTTGCTAGTGCTTCTTGCTACTTTTTTAAAATGCCCACCAGAATTTGTTCTGCATTTAATACCTTTAATTTATCACGCTTGCTTATAGGACAATACAAACATTATTTTTTTATTACTGATTAGTTATATTTATATGTTAAACGGCAAAATTCTTTTGCTTATTTTATATAGAATATTTTTTCCTTTTTTTGTTTGTCAATAAAAGTTTTTTGACGATGTACTTTTCTTTGACTATGTGAACCACCCCACCCTACGCATTTGTAGTTAGTGCGGTCTTTCTAAATTTCCTTTATCTTTATACGTGATCGTGATTCGTCCGTTCTTTTCTATTTCTGTTTGACCCGTGCGTTTCAACGTTACAAATTTGGCAAACCTAACGGGTGGTCCCATTTTTGTTTATTAGGTTTCCACCTCGATTCATGTCTATGCTCTACGTTCTGTTCCGTTTATTTTTAGTGTAACATTTTAATAGAAGTTTTTTCTTTTATCTGTATTCCCACAGATTATCAGATTTGCGTTTTCGATGGTAATCCTAACTACAGTCGAAACCGCTGGCGTCCTACTACTAATTACTTGCTCCCGTTAATTTTAGTGCAACTTTAAGACGTAATCCTTTTGTGACGTCTTAACTAAATTTAATCGTTTTTGTTGTTAGATATAATTTACGTATATTATAATTTATTCTACTGTTCCTGGTGGGTTAATTTTTTTTATTTATAATTTTTCTTTGTTTCTTTGTCACGATGGTTACATGGGCATTAGATGTCAACAGACTACTATAATCGGAGTTGCAGTATTAAACTACCGTTTGGTGTGCTCGTCCTGGATATTAAGGTAAAGGGGTCGCGTAAAGCCATCCGAAACGCTCATAATTAGAGGCAAACCAATCTTTACTAAAATTTCTTATACGATCGCTTTCGAAGACGATCGTGAGGCTATTCAACGCGCACTTACGGAAATTGGATCATTCTCTGACAAATTCGCTGGGAATATCACTGATAGTAAGTTTGTACGTTAACGGTCCTTATACAACATCAGTAATGCTATTGCGCTCTGGACAGCTAAATATTTAATTGGCTTGTCTCTTTCTTACTTTAAGATTGAGGTGCAATGCTCAACTGAAATTGTAATTGGTTAAATTGCAAGGATGATCCCTTGATAAGTAAAATTAATTTTTTATATGGTTATTAAAAATTCCAGTTTACCCAATGCCGATTATATTATAAAAAGTATACTACCAAGTACAATGTATTTACGGGTGGCTGCATTTATTCAAAACGATGAATTGAGTTATTTGTTAAATTTATCCAGCATGATTTAAGTATTTAATTTTAAGATAAGGTAGGTATACATTACGTGTATGACGTAAAAATTAACTATACATTACATATAAATTAAATGTAAATCACGTATTAATTACGTATAGATTGCACGTTCAATTTCCGTTACGTACAGCTATTTTTTACGTAACAATAAGGTAAGATTACGTAACTAACCAAACCTCAACGTACAATTAACGTGGTTTCATAACTGTATTTGATGGGTATAAGAGTAGAATTTTATAATTTTTGATCTCATCGGTTATGTCGTATGCATGTATGTATGTATCTAAATGAATTTATTTTGAGGCTATACACACTGGCCTTTGATCCATCCTAGCCTATTTATATTCTAAGACAATGTGAAAAATAAAATAAAATAAAGACCATTCTAAATCTTGCGAGGCTATCTTGACTGGTTTCTTTAGAGTGCGTTTATATTTCTGATGGTGTGGGTGGGCGGCACTTCTTCTCTGTTTGTAACCGCAAGTTAGGAAGTAGGCGGTGGAATAGATGGTTTGCGTTCTAGGATTTGCTAAAGGAATTGATTTAGTTGTAGTGGAAAGTTTGTAACGAGATGTTAGATCAGGAAGTGGAGAATAGAGATCGAGGTCTACTATGATCTTAAAGTTGTTTCGAAGAGGGATTAGGTTAGAGCAGTGATGAAGAAGGTGCACTGAAGTTTCAAGAATGTTTTGAGAGTTACAAGGACAGATTGGAGAGGGAATCAGATTGAAGGAGTGTAGTTCATATCGGAATTTGCCAAGACCAGTAACGAATTGGATAGTTGTTCTGGGGGAATTTCGTATGTGTTGGGGAAGATGTGATAGGTATATCTACCGATGTCGGAGTGGGACCAGGATTGTTGCCATTGTTGGAGTAGGGAGTTATGGATGCGGAATTTTATTTGGTGGTAGATAGATAGTGGGCTATGTGGCAGGAGAGAGGATTTCGTTATGTAATTGTATTGGTCGGTGGTATTTTAGGTTACGGATCTGTAAGGCAAAGTTTAGTTACAGTTTTAAAGGTTGATGCTTAGTAGTCTAGGGAAGGGGGGAGCGTGAAGGTGGCACGGAACGCTTGGGAGACGTATAGGAGGTAAGGACGGATTATTGGATTAAGTATTTTTCTAAAGTGCGGGGTTGTCAGAGGATACCAGGACGAGTCCTCTTGTGGGTTGGGTCAATTGAATTGATTTAGGTAAAGAGTGTTGGATGTTGAAAAGGGTCAGTTTGGCTTTAAAACGCAATCTCTGTAGGTGGGTGTGCATTTTTAGTCTCGTTTCCAAAAAGATTCCTGTATAAGAGACAGTTGCAGAAGGTAGGCGTTTCCAGGACGTGAATTTTTGGTTTGCGACGGGGGTTTAGGAAGCCTTTTAGGAGTAACATTTATGTTTTGGAAGGAGACATGGGTTGTTTGTTTAGGAGGGACCAGGATTCTACTTGTTTAATTAGGATATTGGCGGTGGATTCCAGTTCAAAGCGGGAGTTACAATGGATGAGAAATGTGACGTAATCGGCATAGGCAAGAGTGTCTGTGTTTGGGATGTTGAGCTCAAGGATAGGAGTTGTAGTTAAATTCCATAGGATTTGTGAGAGAACAGAACCTTAATAGCAGCCTTGGGGTAGGAGTGTTGTGTGAGAGTAATAGTTAGCGCTTAGGGTGGCAGTTTGGTTGGATAAATATGATTTTATTATGGAAAAGATATTGGAAGGGCAATTTTAGGAGTCTCGATTGATTTAGGATATTGGACTACTACAGGAGATCGAAGGTACAATGAAAATCGAGGAAAATTGCTAAGACGTATTTATGATGGGATGCTTTGGCTTTGGTGATGAGTAGATGGATTGTTTGTTCTGCACTGTGTTAGACAGACAGACAGAAACCATATTGGTTGATTGATATAAGGGAGCTTGTATTAATGTGTGATTGGATTTTTTGTAGGATTAGTTTTTCCAGGAGTTTGTCTATGATAGGCAGTAGAGCAATTGGCTTATAGGAAGAAAGGCTTTTAGTAGGTTTAAATTATTTCAAAATTACAATTATATTTCCTCGTTTTAGGATGTTGGGAAAGAAGCCTTCTGCTAAACAGTTGCGAATAAGATGTAACTGGGTTATCGGATTACGGGCCGGGTTTTTGGATGATTGTATTGGAGATGTGGTCTGTACCAGGGAATTTGTGGCGATTTAATTAGGAAACGATCGAATCTAAGAGGTCTATTTCAAGAGAGTTGTCATCGGGTGTGTTGGGATGGGTTGCACTATTGGCAATTACTTGTTATTGGAAGTAGGTCGGAACATCTATGGCAGTGGAAACTGTGTTTAGGAGTAGGGATAAGGTATCTTGTATCGCAGGATTCCGTAGTGAGGTAGGGTTTGTTAAGATGTGACTTAGAGAGAATTTTACTAACCTGTGGTAAGTTGCCCACGGATCTGCACTGGGGTGGCCGATGATTTCTTGGAAATGGTATTTTTAACTTCGTGAATTTCCTTTTTGTACTGCGATATTTGATGCCGTTGGTGTAAAACATTAGCGTTTAAGAGATGTTCATTAGCCCTGAGATCTCTTCTGGCACGTTGCATTTTATGACTTAAGTTATTTAACCGCCTTCTACATTCTGTTAGTGAAGCATTTCACCAGGGTGTAGTTTGTGTAACATATTGTCTTGTCGGAATTGTGTCAAATGCGGCTTTATGAATGGATTAGATGATGGAGTTTGCTAAGGGGTTACGATCCGAATTATTTGTTTGGGATGGTTAAAGTTTAGATACATCTATTTGCAGGGATTTTAGGAAATTGGCCAATTCGTGGTATTGTAAGTTGGGGTTTTATGGATTTGCCTGGACGGCAAATTTTATAGGATTTTAAAGGTAATAAGGTTGTGGTCGCTAGATGGGATAATTTGAGTGACATTCCAGGAGTTTATAAGGTATCTGGCTGTGGCGTGGTAAGAGTGACGTTAATACTAGAGTAGTGTAGAGCGGATTCTCAGGTTAGAATCTGGGTCGCCATGTTTAGAATGTGGAAATCGCGTTGTTGGATAAAGTCCTCTAAGTGCATGCTTCGTTGATCGGTTGCGTCGTTAAACTGTAATGTTGATTTGGCATGCATATCTGCGCAAATAATTGTGGGTGCATGTTCTATGGCTTACAGCGTATCGTCAAGTCGTTGTAAATAGTTCTGTATATCCTTGTTGTATTGGAAGTATGCTAATACAATGTATAATGTCCCTGTTGTCCAGTGAAGTTCAATTGTCAGAATTTGGGGTGAGGATAGGTATGAATAGACGGAGGCATATATTTGAGGATTATTGATTGCAATGGCCGCTGTTAGATTGGGATCAGGCAGGTTATGGTGAATAAAGGATCTGCAGGGGAAATTAAGGATTCTCCTGTTAACTAGGTATGGTCCTTGTAGGAGGACTAAGGAAATATTTTGATCTGTGATGGTAGCTCAAGGGATTTGGAAGGTTCAATGTTAACTTGGATAGCTCATAGACTGGTGGATGACAAAGATTTAACTACTTTGTTGGACGTAGAACATTTTGCGGGATATGATTAATATAATAGCCTGCTCTTAATTTCGTTATTTCCTGGGATTGCTTATAGCCGGAACAGTCGAAATAGATTACAAAGTGGTTATGAGGACGGCTAAGGCAAAGGTAGTTTGCACAGGTGGGAGTAGGGATTGAAAGTTAGGGCACGATATTGTTACATGTTTTTTTGTGCAATGACCGCAGGTGGTGGCAGATCTTCAGACCTTCAAAGAATGTCCATAACGCTGGCAGGTATAACATCTGGATATGGATACCAGATATCTGATGCGGAAAGGTGATATACCATATACACGTGAGTTCTTGATGTTAGTATCGCGCAGACATTTAGGATGAGGTTATCGGCTGTTTAAGAACTTAAATGACGTATAACTATAGATATTTTGGATCGATAGGAATATTCAAGAATAAGGTTTTATAAGGAATTCAGGCGGTACAGGTAGGAAAGGGTGTCTGCGGTGGGAATCTCTTTATCGAGGTCGAAAATGATGAGTTGGTATTGCTTGGGTTTGGAGAGGTGGACGGAACAAACTTATTAGTTAAGGTTCAATATATTTATGACATCGGAGAGTTTATCAGTGCGGATTGTAATTGCGCTTTTGGAAGGAGGGATGTTGCGAATGGAGAGGTTGGAAAGAGAAGGACGGAGGATTTGCTTTACTATGTTCAAGAGTTGTGAGGAAGTAGTTTCAGTGGAGGTTGGATTTAGCTTTATTATCTTTGGGGATGGCTTGAATGGCGGTGCGTGCTATGAAGGCGGTTCGATGGTGGCAGAATCGTGAATGCAGGTCGGTAAAGTATGTAGTGGTTGTTGTGCAGGCGTCGACGTTAGTTGTTGAAAGCTAAAGTTATAAAGTTTTTCTCTACCTGGTGGAGTCTGGCCTTGTAAATTTCTGCATCTTGAGAGGCGGCTGCGGCTAATAGAGGGATGTTTTCAAACCTTTGTAAGATGTAGTACTCGCAGTGTCTGTTTATCTTATTATCATCATAGGGTCCGTACTCAGTAATGTCTTTCTTTATCGCAGTAGTAGATAAAGCAATAGAAAAAAAGAAAGCGCGTTTACAGGGTTTGTAGCTCTGAAAACAGCATTCGACAATGTAAAAAAGGTGAAGATGTTCAAAATACTAAAAAAATAGGAATGAGTTATAAGGATAGGAGGATAGTACATAGTTTATACAAAGAGCAAACGGTGGTAATAAAATTTGAATAGGAATGTAGAGAAGTAAATATTAGGAAAAGGACGAGACAGAAATGTGCGATGTCCCCATTAATTTTTAACTTGTATATCGAAGAGCTAATGAATACTCTCAAATGCAGAAAAAATTTTCGAATTATTGTGCAGGGACATATGGTTGGTATACTCAAATTCGCAGATAAAATAGCGGTATTAGCATGTATGAAGAAAGAGGTAGAAGCTGCTCTTAATGAAAAGGAACAGTAATAACAGTAAAATACAGAGTAATAACTAAAGTACTGGTATGTAAAGGAGGGGAAAGTAAGTCAAAAACCAAAATACAAGTGAGAAACCAGAATTTACAAGAGGTTAATGGTCTCTACTACCTAGTAGGTCAAACAACCCAAAATAGGAAAGTGCGAAAGATATAAATCAAAAATCAGCACAAGGTTGTGCTGCATTTAACAAGAGAAAACTCCTACCATAGTACATATTCGAAGACAACAAACTTGGAACAAAGAAAAGCCTGTTGAAAGCGTATGTGTGAAACACCACATTTATACGGCCATGAAATGTGGACAGTAGGAGACGCAGGCAGGAAAAAGATTGATGCCTGTGAAATGTGGTGCTTCAGTTGTATGATGAAGACATCGTAGACAAAGTTAAGAACAAAGAGGTATTAGAAATGGTAGGAAAAAATATATGTATATGGAAAACAGTAAAAAAATGGGATATGTCGGAAGATAGTACACATACCAAGGTGTGAGGGAATAGTGCGGAATAGATTAAAAGCAGAGAAAGAAAAAAAGAGAAATAGAAATAGACCTAGATTAGACTATTGCACACAGATATTGAAAGATGTAAGCTGTGGGAATTTCAGGAAAGTGTGTATAATAACTCAGAATAAGAAACAATGGACGTATGCGTCCAACCAGTCACAGCACTATAACTCTAATACTAATATCAATCTGATTACAGACAATCCACGAATGATTCGATAGGTGGGGATTAAGTGTATCTAAAGGTATTGAGAAAATGGATTGAATAACTATTCACTTATTGTTTTGTTTAGAAATGTCAGTTATTACTTTATTTAGTATAAGGGTTAGAAATCATTATTCCGTTGGCGCCTCACGTTGGGCGTTAAGAAATGTTATAGTGTATCTTTCGTGTCTCCTTGTATACCAAAATTTCGTTTATCGACTAGCTCCGTTGAACAATGATAATTTCTTCAGAGAATGTTCAACTTAGATTATCTTATTTCCACCAATATATCAATCATAAGATAAGATTTGATTTTGGTTTGTATCTGTTATAGCGAATGAAGTAATAACCAAACGTATCCAAATACAACAGTAAATGAATAGTTATTTTAGATTTATATTTGGGAAGTTATCTCAATTTCTAAACGGTATTATCATGATATAAATGTTACAAATCTTATCAAATCGCAGTGTCAATTATTGGGACTGGTATTGACGCCTAACGAATGGGCCTGGTATTCGATCTGTTACTAGTATTACAATTTTCTTAATGCCTTTAGATACACTTAATTTCCACATATTAAATCATTTGTGGATTATCTGTAATTAGATTGATGTTAGTATTAAATTAACTAAATATTAATGTAAAATTGCTGCGGCGGTACTTCGATAACTAACAGTGGTAAAGAAAAGTAGACATTGTATGCGCAAATGATGATAATAAACAACGATTACTTCTAAGCACTTACCTTGTAAATATAGCAAAGCGTAGCACATTTATTTATTGCGACCGTCCAGCACGGGAAGCGATAGTAGAATAGGTCGCGTCCACTCCCTGGCTGGTGATAAGATAGTTCTTACACATGCAAAGACACAGCATAGTTTATCGGTATTCGTGGCACTTAAACTACACAAGCGCGTATTTGAAGAAATGTCACGGTACATAGAATGACATTTGAATATACCGGGCGGAGGTAAATAAATAACAAATTCTAAATGTTTAAAATAAGGCAAGCTGTTAATTATTTATAATTTAAGCGAAACATACCGCCCACCAAAAATGGAGTGGGGCGTAATGAAAAAGCGAAGAAAAAGATTTACAAAAACAAATAAAAATTATTTTTACAATAAGGGTAAAGAACAAAGCTTTGACAGAGGACGCTTCAGCTCGCTATAAGCAGTTTTAAGTGTGATCACCTTAACGACACCATCGGTCCCAGGATGCACAGCCACAACACGGTCGAGGGACCAACTATAAAGAGGAACATTAGCGACCTTTATCAGGACTAAGGTGCCTAACTCAACTGGAGGAGACGATGTGTGCCACTTGGAGCGCTGTTGCAGCGAGTGTAAATACTCCTTGAACCAACGGGACCAAAAATCTTGTTGAATTCACTAGAGCAATTGACAACGAGAGAGGCGGTTAAGTAGAAGGTGAGAAAAGGCGGGCTCTGAAATGGCGGTTAAAGGGGCCAAAATTAAAAAATGACACGGCGTAAGACAGCTCAAATCGTTGGGGTGATTGGACGTGAGTTCAAGATGGTCTTAAACTCGATAGTAAAATAAGATTGTTGAGTACACGCAAGCAAAGGGATCAAAGCAGTGTGCAATTCAGAAGATGACAAAGGTCCGGAATACCTTTCGGGTGGGTGACGTAGATTATGACAAAAACGGAGAATCTAAGCAACAATGCGCGTAATAAAGGTAAAGGAAGAGTGATTTTCTAGAATTGATTGAATTCAACAGGCTACAACAGCGGGTAAAACGATAGAGCGTTGTTCAGTGAGAACTTCAGGAGCATCTGAAGGCAGAATATGTGAACTGTAATTATCGAAGCACTGGTATAAGGTTGGTGAAGCCGCCCACCATAAAGGAAGATTGGCACAAGTCGGTAGGCAGTAAACCACGTAACCTGACATCGGCAGGATTCTCGCTGGAGGGAATGTGATGCCAAGAGGTGCGAGGAGTGTTTTCCTAAATGTAAGCAACACGATTGGTGACGAAAGTCTTCCAACGGTGCGGCGGGGAACGAATCCACGAAAGTACTACCATGAAGTCAGACCAACAGTACATTTTATGAAATGTAAGGCTAGAATCAAAGGTTTTGAGGATAAAAATTAATAATTTGGATACCAATGCGGCGGCCAACAATTCGAGCCGGGGCAAAGAGGTTATATGAAGAGGAGCGACCTTAGACTTGGAGCGAACTTCAACGGCGGAAGGGGTAACAAAGCGATATTAAACCACTGCACAGTAGCCACATTCGGATGCTTCAGCAAAGCAGTAAACTTTGCACGTAGTAAACTGTGACGGGATTAGCAAGCGGGTAAAGCGAAATCCGAAAGAAGTGGTAACTCATACAAGTATCTCTCTCACAAACGGCGGAAGTCGGGGGCAGGGAGAGCATCCCATTCTAATTTTAACGATCATAAACGTTGAATTAAGTGCTTTACCAGGAAAGTAAGGGGGGATAGTGCCATGCAGAGCTGCAGAGCGCATGGATCCTACATCACTAAGTGTAAAGGAACGTGGAGTAGTAAGAAAATCTAAACGTTTCACACTATTTTGCGAAATAAAAGAAGTTATGCTACCCGAATCGAGTAAACCGCGTAATTTTTTGAAAGAACCAGAGCAATCAGCAATTTCCACTTGAACGGTGGAAAGTAAAACAACTGAAGTTTTAGCTAAAGAATTAAATAAAACGACATTCGAAGTTGACGGGTCACTACAACTAAACGAAGTCGATTTCTCAGAGGCAAAAGGAGCGGAAGGTTTATAGCGGAACTAGTACAAGGTGAAACCCTAGAGACGGCGGTGCCCGGGCTCAAGCGAGCCTGGTTACTAGAAGTGAAAGTGAAATGGGAGAATAGATAAGGCAATTAATGCAAAGTTGTTGCTTTTTTCCAAAATTGTAGCGATCTTGCGAAGAAGGTTTGATGAAATCATTACAACGATAAAGATTGGGATCTTGTTTACAAAACGGACATTTATTAACATTAGGCTATGTTTGTACTAACATGGAAACGGCGGGGCGAGACCTAAATAGGTTGCTGGAATGAACAATTTTTTTTTTTATTGATAAAGAGTTGCAAGTTTTTTTGATAAGCAATTAACTCTTTATAGGATGGGATAGTGGTAGGATCTTAATGCAATTCAAAACTACGGGCAGCGTGTACATCAAGGCGATTTAAGATCATTTGCACTAGAATGAAATCCCATTGCTTTATAGGCAAATCAAATTTCTTAAGCGCTTGTAAATTATCGGCAAAGGTATTAACTAATTTTTGCAAACTGGTGGGGTTATCAGAATTCAATTTGGAAAATGTATTAATGTTGTCCCACAGAGCGGAGGTAATGTGGCGAAAACGATATTTTTCACGAAGTTTATTGTAGGCAAGAGGCTAATTGGCCTCTGTAAGGACAATAATGGTTAATAGTGCGGGACCTTTTAGTACTGATTGAAAATAGGAAAATTTCCCCACGTGATTAAGAATAACTAAACTATCAAAGCAGTTAATAAAGCTTTCAAAAAACAACCTTCCCCATCAAACGACACTTTCGACTTAAAAGTACCTAGCGGAGCGGACACAGTAGCCTAAAACGAAGAAGATTGTCTAGGAAACAAATTGAAATAGAGCGCTTTTATTAGAAAGAAATTGTTGTCGAAGCGTTTTCGAATAGCATCTTCCGATTCAAATTGTTCATCGGCGTCATCTGCAGAAGCAATTATACCGACTTTGAAATTATGCTGTCCAAAGAAACTTTCTCGTACTATTTCAAGAGGTTGATACTGCTCGCGAAACAAATCTAGAAGAGTTGGTTCAACTGCAGATTTCTGAGCGATTTCATACATATCATGGAGAGAGTTAATCGAAATATTACGTAAGAAATAAGTACGTTTTAATTTCTTTGTCATAATTAAAATTAAGCAAATACAAAAAAAACAGGCGAAATGAAACCGATAATTCGGTGTTTAAATTAAAGGCAAATGCGACGTTAATAAATGTGTATGCCACGTACAAAATTCTGCTACCAAACCAGATATCGAGAAAGGCTAGTAAACAACTCAAAAAAAGAAATGAGGTTACTAAACTTGCAGTGATTAATAACATGCTCCATATTCTACACCTGATAAACAGAAAATAGTTAAACCGGTAATTCCAAATGCGAAAGACGCGAAAGGTTAATCACTAATGTAGTAAAATTCTAAAAATGAAGTTTGCAATTCCCTCGAAATTTAGTATCTTACTACACTGAATAAAAGTGTAAAAAAACCGATCAACCATCAGGCAATAGAATAAGGATAAATCCAAAAGCATGTACAATGCTTTGATAAGCGGTAACCCACCGTAAATGTAATTGTATTTAATCACTGGTAGGCTGGACGGTATAATACTATATGAATTTATTATGATTTAGAATTTTTACTTTAATATTCACATCTGGTGAGAAGTGATTAACGTAAAATTGGTGCGGTGGTATTTCGATAACTAAGAGTGGTAGAGAAAAGTGGTCATTGTTTACGCAAATGATGATAATTAACAACGATTAATTCAAAGCACTTACCTTGTAAATATAGCGAAACGTTGTACATGTATTTGTTACGGCCGTCCAGGACGGGAAGTAGAATAGGTCGCGTCCTCTCCCTGGCAGCTGATAAGATAGTTCTTGCACATACAAAGACACAGCATAGTGTATCGGTATTCGCGGCATTTAAAACACACAGGCGCGGTGTTTGAAGTAATTTCACGGTACATATAATGACATTTGAATATACCGGGCGGAGGTAATAATTAACAAATTCTAAATGTTTAAAATAAGGCAAGCGGTTAATTATATATAATTATAAACGGAACAATTAATTATCTATCAAACTTTTTATTTTGATAAATGCGTCGCATACTCAGTTTTGACAGAAATGAAAAATTGACAAATATAAATCGGCCTTCTCCTTCCTTTAACTATTGTGTATATATTATATAGTTCTTAAAACTTAGCCAAAATTCTCATAATTTATTTGTATCCACTAGTTTCTGACCCTTCAAAATTAATAATAAAATAAAAACTTATTATTCCTTTCTTTGGCAACTACATGTATGGTTCCTATATTATCCATACTTTTCCTTTTTTCTAGAAATAATGTCTACAATTACACTTCATATCTTATGTGTACATATTGTTCGTATCCTCAATATTTCAAATCCATTGTTATTTCTTATTATTACCCTAATTTTATTATCTATTAATTTTTTACATCTATTTATTTTATTTATATAACTCTCGCCTACTCATTTTTCTTACATACATTTTTATTTCGATTAGACTTATTTTTACTGTTATCGGAATCAAGATTTACGAAATCAGTTTTGACTTATCAGAGCTCCCATCTCCGTTTTGTCTTACCAAAGCTTGTCCTTCTTTATTTTTCACAACAATATATTGAACTATTAATAACTAAGTCTTACTTTGTTACAGGCATTTATTGATCATTCAATCGCACCAGGTATAATAAGTGTACCTCCAAGCAGTCAACTTGTGATTCGATATTCCAAAACTGGCAGCGTAGTAAATTTAGGCAACGAAATACCAGCAGCATTGGCTCAAAGTTCACCAGAATTTTATTATCAAGGAGAGCCTAGAAGCTATTACACACTCGCCATAATTGATCCAGATGCACCTAGTCGTCAGTGTCCTACCGAGAGTCAATGGCTACATGGTCTTCTAGTTAACATTCCATCTGGATCTTCAATATCAAAAGCTGATATTGTATATGATTACATCGGTCCACGCCCTGGTCCATATACAGGTTATCACAGGTTCATTTATTTACTATACAAACAACCCGGTAAATTATCTTTTCGAGTAAATTTCACAAGAACTGGGTTTTCGATTAGTAGTTTTGCGTTAACGCATAGATTGGGACATCCTGTTGCAGGAAATTTCTTTTACACGTCGCATAATAATGGATTCCTTTTTTAATTAAATAACCTGTAATAATGCTTCTGTAATTTTCTTAATTAACATTTAAATATATTTTTTTGTAGAATCTAATTTATATTTTGTTTTGAGACAATTACATACAACCGATTGTGTTCGATCAAGTAGAAAACTGTTTACTTTGTCAAAAAATAATCAGAAACAAAAAATTATATTGTTACAAAATTAAGAATTAATATCTAAACATTTCATATATGATGTCTAATTAAAGCAGTTTGATGCGCTAAACTTTATGTACACATCTACGTATGATTACAGCCATTAACTTGAATTCATATAACAACAATAACGATTTTAATTTATTTATAGTTCAAAATTCATGTACTACAAGTTCATTTAAATAATTATCACAAACATGCTATTAATCTACTTCATTTACTAAAACGGAATACAGTACCTTATAATTCGCATTCCCAACTGCTGTCAGACTATTCATCGTAGTATAGTAAAGGTGTTGTAACCGACCCTTTTCTATCTAGTATAAAAAGGATATGTTGTTACCGTTCGAGTGGGCGGCGTCTGACTTCTTATACAATGTAGACTTGGCTCTATTATTTTTAATATGTATGAGCAGAAACAATTAAAAAGTTCATAGAAACATATATATGAAAATTAAATAGTTAGAAATGAACAATTTGTACAGTTTGAAGAAGTTTGGAAGTCTTCGGTAATCTTCGGAACTTTTCGGAGGTCTTCGTGGTTGCTTGTGGAACAAAGTAAGAACTTAAATACTTATTAAATGAATATATATATTGTTGTGGGTTCAAAGGGTTAAACTTGGGGTAAACAATAAAAATCTCCACCCTGTATAGAGAAAAGAACAAATTATTTACGCGCAAAATTTATTTAATTCATTTAGGGAGAACGTACAAGTATTGACGTATTTTTATAATTAATAATTGAAAGGTTAAAAAGTACATAAAGAAAAACAGTTTTAAAGCAAATAGAATACGCATAATTAATTTTAATTTATTTTAATTCAACACGTAAAAGCATAAGAAAACCCACTAGGGTAAGAAAATCAATAATTCCAAAGGCAAAAGTTTTCTTTGTAACAAACAAACGTCAGTTTTGTCTAATACGACTAAATATAAAATCTAAGAATTGTTGTGCTAAACGGTCGATAATTAACGAACACCTGCGTTTTTAAAAAGGTTACATTCGTCGAAATTATGAGCATATTAAGATAGGACTTTATAGAAAAAATTTTCAACCGTCAGTTTGGTTTGAACAACAAGCTAACAAAGTTTTTAAAGAGCAAGGGAAATGCACGATCGGTTATATACTATAGATAGAGACAGAGATAAAAGTGTTGATATTGAAAACGCACGTACTATATACATGTGGAGTGGAGATGAGCTGTCAGCAATATCGATTTTCTATAATTCAAGTGGGGTTTTGAACGCGACAGCAGACATGCATCAGACAGAGATAAAGATAGTACAGGCGAGGTTTTATGACGACAGAGAATATTATCATTGGTTAGGAACAGACAGTTTTCCAAACGTACGCACACGCGACAGGTGAAAGCGAATCGCTGAAACAGCACGTAGCAAACTACACATTTTCAGGAACTTAAGAACGGTTGTATTCAAAATTTGTAGAACTTAGATTTGAAAATAAGCTTTTCACGGGAGGTGTGTCCAGGGTTAGTGGTTGAAACGATATAAATACTCGAGTTAAATTACAGGACTCTCTTTGTCTTCTCTTCGCTTATATACTACTTTACTACGATAAATGCTGACCAACATTATAGTAGAGTTTTTTTGTTTGTGAGTATAAGATGTCTTAATAGTACAGTAAATATAGTACTAGCACGTGTAACTTATTAGTAGCGGCCTTCTATTTATTAACGCGAAATACGTGTAGTGTATAATAAATTAATAGAGGTCTGGCTACTACTATACTAGAAAATCAATAAATGGAAGCATAATATATGTGGGGTTAGCACCACAAACAACCAGGATTGTATGCTGATATGGAATGGTACTATTAAAACGAGGCGCTTGGCTCGCAATTGGGGTTATCGTCTGTATTATTCGCTGAGTATCACAGCGCATGGTCACGAAGCCAAGGTGTTCTAGTGATTGTCGTCGAAGGAATGGAAGTTTGAAGCATTCTCCATGTAATTTATTTGAAATTTCTGTTGTCTGATAAACTTTTGTGAAATTTTGGTGATGTGTGAGTGAGTTTATTTATGGTTATATAAACTTATTGGAAATGATACATGTACTAGACAATTTATTGAGGTTAAATATTGAAAAGGGGTGTATTTAAAACTTCCTAAATTTTATTCTGAATAGAAATTGGATTGTAAAAGGGTAAACGGGTCTATCAATTTTGTATTAATTTATGCAAGGTAAAAGGCATATACTAAATAAACTGGGTTATTATGAGCTCACCATACTCCAGTGTACAGTCAATTTAGGGTAATATGTGGGGCCCATCTACTCATATTTTACTAAATTTGTTTGCAAATAATAACTAAAATCAAGGACTTTAAAACATATCACATTTGAGTTTGTAATTAGAGTATCAAACTGTTTTTATACATGTTGATAATTTGTCTGTACATAGCGGTAAATAAAAGATTGTATGATTGTTGTATTATTTAGAGATTTTATTGAATGATGTGCGAGTGTGAAGGAAGAATGGTTGTACATTTAGGTATCCGAGAAGAGGCACAGCTGAGCTAGTCAGGGAAGCTGCTGAAGATTTTTGATGCAAAAATTAAAGGGTAAGCAATTTTTGTTTTTGAAATCTGTGTTTCTTAATATATATATATATATATATATATATATATATATATATATATATTGTCATGGAAAGTATAGGTTAGGAAGGGTTTATAGGTCTAGATAATAAATTTTAACAACTGTGTATATAGGAAATAGGAACAATTTATTTACGCGCCAAATTTATCAATTTAGATAGTGAATACTGACGGTTATTAAAATATTTTTGTATTTCTAAATCAGAAGGTTAAAATTGCATAACGGGTAAAAGCTTTAGGGTACATGAAAACTCAAGGATACGCATAATTAGTTGTAATAGTTTGAATCAAGCGCATGGGATAAGAAACGGAGATTTTGAGTATAGAAAATCAATAATTTAAAGGCATATTTCCATTTAAATAAACGAAAACGTTCGTTATACAAATCCTAAGAAGTGGTAAAGCTCGGAATTATTATTCTAAACGAACAAGTTGCTTCAAAGAAACACCTGTTAGTTAAATGTCAACTTTTAAAAAAACTGAAATATACGTTGAGACAAAATTTCTATGGAATTGTTTGTAACGGTCGGTCCGACAAGCTGCTAATATAACAAGTGCTTTGAAGACTAAGGGAAATGAAAGATCTATAATGTAAAACAGACACAGAACACGTATAATAAAACGTTGGTTACAACACATGTCTAAAATACACGGGAGACTTGAAGGCCAACAACAGTATCGATTTTCTGTAGCTTGAGAGGGGTTCTAAAAGAGACAATAAATATGGGTGAAACAAAGAGAGGTAGCTAAGAGGTGGACGTATAAAATGGAGGAAAGCAATATTATTCGTCGAAGGCTAGCAGTTTTGGGAAGCTCTCGTCCGTTGATGTTATTGAACGAATTTTATAGTAACAGCACGATCAAAATTTGAAGAATCGGTTTTAGAAAATAAGCTTTTCGATAAAAAGAGGTTCCGTGAGGGGTATTGAAAAGCGTATAAATATACTGGGAGAGATATTAAAGCTCTCTTGCTCTTAGATCTTATATTATATTGGTTAGATCTCTAACGTAATTGCTATTACGTGATCTTACGTGGTACTGATTATTGTTTATTCGTTGAAGTAGCATACAACATCCTATTTTAAAGTGTATAAAGCTGTTAGTAACGTACCGTAATTGTATTAAAAGTGATATGCACAAGTGGGTGCCAGCGTTGCAAAAGGTGATGTTACTACACGATAGAATCTAATGATAGAATGGTACTTACGTAAGCGAATCGAAAAGCTTAACTAGTAGGCGTGAAGTGTAGTGGTATGGAAGGTTACGTTTGGTCAAGACAATTATCCTATACTAAAGGTGGTGGCAGAGATTTGGATAGCTAGTGAACATCAGTTAGATCCAGGCATAATCACGAAGTGTATGGACACAACGACGAGGGTTTTTGGTACACATCTTCAGAGGTAACGATGGACGAAGCTTACTCCAGATAAAGAGAATTAATGTCTTGCTTTTGCTTGAACATTTGTGCGGATATTTTTGTGCTTGAGTGTTTTAACTTATTGGGAGTGTATTTTATTACTATAAAACCTCATTTAAAGGGGTATATGTACATGACAATTAATATTGATTATTTAAAATGTCTATTAATGATATAAAAATGTTGTTGTAAGAAGTAAACAGGTCTTTAGCTTTATTTTAAATAAAAATGCGAGGTTTAAAAGATTTAGAGTAACTGGGTTATACTGAGCTCAAAATAGACCAGAATAAAAATTCAATTTAGGGTTGCACGACGGGCCCATCTACTCGTCTAAAATAAAATTGTTGAAAGATATTAAAGTCATGAAATTTTAAAAGATTTAAAGATTGAGATGGTAACAGTTTTTATCAAACTGTATGTACCAATGTGTAAATATTTTCGTGCTTATGGAAACTTGTTAATATGTGTAAATAAAAAGGTTGTATGTCTAGTTGCATTATTTGAGTGGTAGTTTCATTTGACTGTGTTTGTGAGAAAGGAATGTATTTAGGATGGTAGGTATTTAAGAAGAAGCAAATTTCTGAGCTAACCAGGGTGTGCAGAAATAAAGAGGCGTTCCAAAAATATTGTAAAATTTTTTTTAATTTTTCTTCAGAAAATTCTATGAAGGCCCAACAAAGGTGTTCTCAAATTGGTTTAGAGGAATTCCACTGCAATTTTATGGCACCCAATCCGTAGGGCGACAATGTCTTTTGTCAGTATTCTACGGCAATATATATATATATATATATATATATATATATATATATATAATTAGTATTATTTCTCGAACGAAAGTAGGTAAACAACTGATTTAATTGAATTCTTGGGATACACTCGTTCTACCAGATAAAACTACAGCGTCAAATTGTAATTTTTATTCAACGTTTCGGCATTGACTTTATGCCTTCTTCATAGACTGAAAAATTTAATGAAGGTTATTACAATTACATTCGAACAGTATAGCTATGTACTTACATAAATTACTATGACTTAAACCTGATTTAAACTTAACAAACAACACTTATTCATGACATGCAACTTGGTTAAAATTTTTAAAAAGTAATTACGGCAACACAATTAAAATGTAACATATAAATAAATAAATAAATAAATTAACATTTACAACATGCATTTAAACCTAATCATACGACGCAACAAGCATAACTAAACTAATCCTATTTAATAATCGATCATGTTGTCACCTGGTGATTATAGTAAGTCATAATCTAAAACCTGTATCTTAATAGTTTAATGGAAAAATGGAACACACTAATAAATGAAGCACACGACACAGAATACATAATTAAACATTTCAACACTGTTTACGAAAATGACCGTTATTAAACTTGTAAAGCGCAGAGTAGACCGTGTTTAAGTTGTTCATATCCACTTTGTTATTAAGTGGATTCGATTGTTGCTGAATATGGAAAAATTCCAAGAAAAGTCTCTTATAATAATTAAATTCTATATCTAATATAGTGGTGTTCTCAAAATTCGCTGCATGTTTAGTATTGTACAAATGCGACGCAAGAGCACAATTAGATTTTCCAATCCTGGCATCACTTTTGTGTTGTATGATGCGGTTCTTTAGCCACTGTTTTGTCTGACCAACGTACGTTCTTTTGCAACTACATTGTATTTTATAAATAACGTTGCTACACAGAGACTTATCTGTGCTATCTTTTATTTTTATAAACAAACTACCTATTGATTTTTTATAGGCGCATGCGATAAACAAGTCAGGTTGCTTCAAAATCTTGGCAAGTTGAGGTGTTAGATTTTGAATGTAAGGTAGTTTCCTGGATTTTTTCCCTTCTGATTTATCTAGTGCTGAAGTTGGTAGGTGTTTTGTATACAGTAATCGTTTTATAAGAGGTTTGGGATATGCATTATTCACCAAACTAAATTCCAAAAGTTTTAAATTTTTATGAAGCCAGTCTGGCTCGCATATTCTGGTAATACGATGTTTTAAACCAATAATGGTGTTAATTTTATGAGCGAGCGTATGGTTGGAGTGATAATTAATATACCTCCCAGAGTCAGTGGGTTTCTTGTAGATGTCAAAAAGCAACGTGTTGGTAGGCGATCTAATCACCAATGTGTCTAGAAATGGGATGCTTTGGTTAACTTCTTTTTCATATGTAAAAACTAAATTAGAATTATAGCTGTTGAAAATACACTGTATATTCTATCAAATGCTCAGGCACGGAACATAAGATGTCGTCCACATATTTGACAAGAAATGGAATGTCAAAAGGAAGTAAATTTGTAACGGGCATTTTTAATAGTTGACATTTTACTCTATACTCAATTCGTAAATGCATTTCTGCAACTACTATCTCTGTTTTATATTTATTAACTCGTTTGCGAATAATCCCTTTATATTATATTACGCGATTATCGACTTTCACTCTCTACAAGTCGATAGTGTGGTTAGGTGATCGAGATTGAAACACATCCTTAGGTGAATGCGTCGTATTATAATAAGTGGATCGCTGTTTGTATAAAGTAAATACTTTCAAATAGTTTTCATATTGTATGCAATTTAACTCGCGTGTATTAATTAAAGATAGATAAATTGAAGCTTGATTCTCATTAATAAATAAATGCCAACTTATCGGAAACGATAAACAGCCTGTAATTAATTATTAGATACGATTGTTACATTCACGTTTGAGATGTTCCTTATGTTATTAGCGAGGTAGATAATAGTCGATAAGCGGTTATAATAGCGAGGAGTTGTTGTTTGTTGCTCGTTCCGATAGATTGTTTTTACGTTGAGAAGACTGTTTGCTGTTTGCTTTTAAAAAGAGTCG
Organism: Platerodrilus igneus; assembly: GCA_036346225.1. Taxonomy (NCBI): domain Eukaryota; kingdom Metazoa; phylum Arthropoda; class Insecta; order Coleoptera; family Lycidae; genus Platerodrilus; species Platerodrilus igneus. The sequence continues at coordinate 4,374,787 of JARFIW010000003.1, read as the reverse complement.
GATTGTTTTAGTGATACGCGTAGCTTTGCTAATTGTTTTTAGTTGTTTTTCTTGTGAGATAAGCGTTTTAAGGACTTTTGACGGACGGTTGTATTGCTTACGCGTGGCTTACTATTTGTTTTCGGTTGAGTGCATACTTTGGATTATTTAAAATCCAGTGATACTGTAGTTTCTGACTTTTCTAACAACAAAGAATTTAAAATAGATCTTTGCTTGTGCAAGTTTTGTGTTTGCAAAATATAACAGATTATCGGTTTACTAAGGTATTGTTTGAAGTTTCTCACTGCTTATTGGAATGTTTATGAAAATAATATACATCTGGTCCCAGTTGAAATCAAACTAGTGCTACAGAATATTTCAAAATTATTGTCTTAGGAAATAGAATTACCAAGAAATTTATCAACTACATAGTTACGACGCGTGATGTTGTCTGCTGCTAACCCCAGTGAAGTGCGTGGGTGTGATAGGCGTAGCGTGTGATGAGTTCTATCAACACCCTCACAGTCAAGGGTGAAGTGCTTCGTTGGTGCGGGACATCGTTGAATCCCACGCTTCAAATGCAAGGAAGCGTTCCTAAATGACTTTCTGTAAGTTGAACTATTTCATACTTGTTTTTACTGTAAATATCTATCTGTTTGTTTTGCAATATTCTTCGTCGTTCTGATACCTTTTACAATAGACTTGCATGCTATTTTAAAAAAGAAAGAAAAAAAAACAATCAATACTACTGAATTACTCATATCAATTGTGACTTATCTATTTATCTTAGGTCAACATTTTATCTGATTTATGTTTAATTGGTGTGTGAGGAAACGTTTCTGCTACTCCCCAATATTACCTCACTTTGTACTAAAGATTTGTTATATTGCTTTTAACGTTGTTATATTATATAGTTTATCTAAACAGTTTTTTTTTATTCTACAAAGTACTGAACAATTTATACTTGATCCGTATGCCATGCTTTTTCTTTGTTTCAGGTTTGCAGGACTAATTTGTTTTTCTTTCAGGTTTACTATTCTAATTTTTCTATTGCAGGTACTGTTACTAACTCCTTACCGCCGCATACATCATAGGTCAGTCTGCTTTCTACAACCCCCCCCTACTCTCCGATTGAGCCGGGTCATTTCTTTGACTTTCTTTGTGTTACGTATCATAAATTTGGCGCCCAACGTGGTTGCCACGAAAAAAAACGTAACAAATTCATGACAGACTCTAGTAAAGAATCCATGACAACTTGAGCAATGATGGGAGACAGTGGAGAGCCCATCGGTGTGCCAAACGTCTGTAGGTAATATGTCGAGTTAAAGATAAAGTAGGTGTTATTAAAAACTAGGTCAATAGTTGATAAAAACGATTTCAAATCCAGATTACAATGTGGTTGAATTTGGTTCCATTTCTCCGTGATAATACTCCATACTAACTCAATGGGTATATTAGTAAACAAAGAGCGGACATCCAAAGAAATCAGAATATGGTCGGGAGGTAATTGAACATGTCTGTAACCGTCTACAAATGAAAAAGTATCCTTCGGGTTCCACCTATCTAACGGAAAGAAATTTTGTAAAATCTTCGACAAAAAGGCAGCAACATTGTAAGTAGGAGAATTAATACAGGAAATAATTGGTCTAAGAGGTATATCAGTTTTATGAATTTTGGGCAAACCATAATATTTGCCAGGACTGCAGTTATTTTTTATTAGGTCTTGTTTATCATTTGGTGTGATCATAGAGTGATTGAACAGAAGTTTAATGTGATCGTTAACCTTCTTTTGTATAGTGAACGTCGGATCTCTATTGAGTTTTTTATATATCTTTTTATCATCAAGCAAATCGTTGGATTTAATTAAATAATCTTGTTTATCTAAGATGACAGTGACAGAACCTTTGTCAGCTTTCGTTACAATAATGCTAGGATTATCCCTAAGGAACTTTTTTACAACATGTATATACATGCGATTATTTTTGTTAAGTGTACTCCTGTATTCTGGATTAGTGCAAAAATTGGTGATTGCACTAATCCAGAATACAGGAGTACACTTAACAAAAATAATCGCATGTATATAGTTGTAAAAAAGTTCCTTAGGGACAATCCTAGCATTATTGTAACGAAAGCTGACAAAGGTTCTGTCACTGTCATCTTAGATAAACAAGATTATTTAATTAAATCCAACGATTTGCTTGATGATAAAAAGATATATAAAAAACTCAATAGGGATCCGACGTTCACTATACAAAAGACGGTTAACGATCACATTAAATTTCTGTTCAATCACTCTATGATCACACCAAATGATAAACTAGACCTAATAAAAAATAACTGCAGTCCAGGCAAATATTATGGTTTGCCCAAAATTCACACAACTGATATACCTCTTAGACCAATTATTTCCTGTATTAATTCTCCTACTTACAATGTTGCTGCCTTTTTGTCGAAAATTTTACAAAATTCCTTTCCGTTAGATAGGTGGAACCTGAAGGATACTTTTTCATTTGTAGACGGTTACAGACATGTTCAATTACCTCCCGACCATATTCTGATTTCTTTGGATGTCCGCTCTTTGTTTACTAATATTCCCATTGAATTAGTAGTGAGTATTATCACGGAGAAATGGAACCAAATTCAACCACATTGTAATCTGGATTTGAAATCGTTTTTATCAACTATTGACCCAGTTTTTAACAACACCTACTTTATCTTTAAATCGACATATTACCTACAGACGTTTGGCACACCGATGGGCTGCAAATTTCGAGTCTGGAGAAAATAATAAAAAATCCAAGTTCGGGGAGAAGAATAATACAATTCTAAGTCTGGGGAAATTGATGAGAATAAATTCTGAGAAGAAGTAATAAATCGAAATGAGACGACAATAATTTGGGGTGCATAAGTCTAAGTTTAATAATGGTAGTCCAGAGGGTGATAACAATAATTTAAAAGCAATGGTTCAAGCGTGTGGATAGACAATATTTCAAATGGGCATGTAATAATTATGAATTGGGAGAAAATAATTTTTATCCAAATGGATGGTAGAATGCATGGAAAATATTAGCTGATAATGGATGCGTCAATTGCAAGAAAGAAATAGCGAAGAAAATAGACCAGGTTAGATTTTTAATTATAAGACATTATTTTTCTAATTTTTATTTGAATATTGAATTTGCTTAATATAAATGAATGTGACGAAGTCAACAAAACAGAGGACTTGCATACGTATAAAGGGCGTTATATGATAAAGAGGTTTTGAACGTTCCACACTTCTTTTTTTATAAAAATAATAGGTTTTTTGGTGACTTTAGATTTGATTAAAAAGTATATGATTTTTGATAAATGAGATTTACAACATTAATTAATTGAAAAGTGTATTTTAAATAATTTACAAAAACTGTACATAATATTTGTTTCATTATATAAAATTGAATTAACTTCATTTTATAATTCTAAATAAATGCTAGTCGAGATCATAAGATAAAGTTAATGGGAGTGATTTGAAAATCTAAACAATAAAGGAGCAGCTACAAGTTGAATACGCCATTGATAACAAGTAAGGCGGTAACATATCAAATTTTGTTATTGGTCGACAAGGTCGGTTGAAGATAAAATCCAGTTAAGTTCCTGGAGGGAGTTCATAGCAATATTTATATGTCGACCAAATGACGGGGCGCGAATAATTTAGGGAGCATAGCAATATATATATATATATATATATATATCAGTTTTTAAAACGACAGAGGTCTTGGGATGCCTTCGGAAGGCTTCGTGATTTACTTGTGAGGCCAAGTAAGAACTTAAATAACTATAGATTGAACATATATACGGTGTTGAGAGGTTCAGAAGTCTTCGGAACTCTTCGGAAGACTTCGTGGTTTACTTGCGGGACAAAGTAAGAACTTAAAGAATTATGATATTGTAACGGGCTACTACTACCGCGTTTCTTTAATTTAAAACAAGTAATAATAATGGTCTTTATTACTCACTGTTCACAAGTCTAATTAACAGTATATGCCTTATTTATAGATGTTTTCAGTCCACTTAACAATGAAGCACTATTACACTAATGAATTTACAAGCACTAATATCTTCTTAAACTAACTTCTTTACCCTAGGTCCAATAACCACACTAACACAACTATTTGTTTATACACTTCTATTTATTTATGTATACTGTAAGTTGTGTGCACATTAGACACAGCATATCATTTATGTATATATTCTAAAAACTCAACTACGTTTACTTTACAACGATATAATTTATATTAGACATTCAAGAATAGACTAACTCTAACATTCATAAGCGGCCTTATATATACCCTGCATTAAGATATGACTCATTATCTAGAACTTTGTAGAAGGATTCTCGAATGCTGAAGAATACGCTGTGCCCCGGGCGTTTGTATGTTTGACGGGTTGCCTAATAGTGGATCGCAACACTGCCCCCTCTTTAAAACCGTTACGTCTCGTAACTGTAAATCCATCTTGACGCCAATTCGATGACTGGTGACGGTATCGGCAGCTATCTCCTCTGGTGCATCCACCGCGTCGTTGGAAGTAACAGTCAACACTCTTTTCATGGTCTTGGTAGGCAACCGGTTGATAACAACAAACAAGAACCTGGACGTTGGTTCCCTGGAAAACTACTTCTAGCATATTTCGGACTATCCTCCAGTCTAAGCGATCCAGTCCACAGCCCAGCTTGGGCACCGCTAGTCTCGTTACTCCATTTTCCATCATCTGCGCCTTAAGATTTAGCAAAGCCTTCCATAGATGTCCATAACTAGGTCTCTGCCATGAAGAATTTTTGGTGACCAGATAGTAAACATAACGATTTTTATCTTGAAGGACCAAAGATTTTCCTACAGTTGGCTGCTGTTGTACTAATTCATCCACACATCCAAACTTTTCTTGAAAACAACAGCTATTCCCTTGACATTGCCAAATCTTGAGCTACGCAATGTGCAAGGGAATACTCTTCTGGTGCTCTAAACAGATCTTGCTGTTTTTCAACAACAACGCCAAATCTCGCTTTAGCGGAACCACCATACGCCGCCATAAAGCTCTCAAAATCTACATTTGGCTCATGATTAATAACTTGCCGAACACCATTATCATTATTCGAGTCTTCCTAGTTGTTGCCAGCGTAGGATGTTAAACGGTCAAAGTGTACCACTTTCGGTTTACCACGAGGGGATCTTCTGATCCGGTACACTACATCATTAATCCTTTTAACACTTCGTACGGCCCTTCCCATTGTCTTTGTAGTTTTGGCGACAATCCACGTTTTCTTTGTGGATTGTACAACCACACTAAATCTCCAGGTTGATAACCACCTTCTTGTGCTCTCGTGTCATATTGTGATTTCATTCGATCGCTTGCTGCCTGTATATTCTTTCGGACGTTTTCGTGAATACTATTTGATCTTTCACGAAGCTTACTAACGTAATCTTCACCTGCGATCTCTTCTCCAGGTTTAAATCCAAACTGAAGATCACATGGTAGCCGCAATTCACGTCCTAGCATTACGCAAGCGGGCGAGTACCCTGTGCTGTCATGTACCGAAGATCGGTACGCCAGTAGGAACAAATGCAGATATTGGTCCCAGTCTCGTTGATGTTCAGAGACAACTTTGGCCAGGTACTTCCTAACGTCCTGTTCATTCTTTCAACCATTCCATCCGATTGGGGATGAAGTGGCGTGGTTCTAGTCTTCCTGATTCCAAGATGCTTGCAGACATTTTGAAACAATACTGATTCGAAGTTTCGACCTTGATCGGAGTGTAATTCCAACGGAACTCCAAAACGACAAAACAACTCCTGACTAGTACATCTGCAACCGTCTCGGCTTCTTGGTTAGGTATAGCATATGCCTCCGGCCATTTGGTAAAATAATCCATTGCAACCAAGATGTATTTATTTCCTTTCTCTGATTCAGGAAATGGGCCAGCTATATCAATGGCTACCCTCTCAAAAGGATTCCCCACGTTATACTGTCTCATTGGGGCTTTCCGTTTTGAGACCGGGCCATTTGCAGAGGCACACAATTCACATTTCCGGCACCACTCCTTCACATCATCTTTGCAGTTCAGCCAATAGAATCTTTCTCTCACTCTCTCGAGAGTTCTTTTCACGCCAAAGTGCCCTCCGGAAATACCATCGTGCAAGTGCTGCAACACTTCCGGCACTCTGCTTCTCGGCACTATCACTTGAAGTCTCTCAGTGCCCTCTTCAAATTCTAGGCGTCGTTTCAAGATTCTATTTTCTATCATCAAGGAGTCCCACTGTGCCCAGTATGCCTTCAGGCTCCTACTTAAAATACTAATTTCTTCCCAAGCTGGCCGTTGTCCTCTATTTTTCCACTCAATAATACGTCCCAATTCGGCGTCATTCTCCTGGTCTTCTCGTATTCTTTCGAGTTGCCAAGTATCATCGGCTACCGTCATTCTATGGATGACACTTATTTTCTCTTCCATCTTGGAGCAATGATTGCAGTCCATCGGACAAGGTCTCCTTGATAGAGCGTCTGCATTCCGATGGCTAGTTCCTACACGATGTTCTGTATCAAAGTCATATTCCTGCAGCCGCTCTATCCACCTTGCCACTTGCCCTTCAGGATTTCGAAACTGCAATAACCATTTCAGTGCAGCATGGTCTGTTCTCAACAGGAATTTACGGCCGTATAAGTACTTATAAAAGTGCTCTACGGATTTGACGACGGCCAACAGCTCCCTTCTTGTCACACAATAGTTCCTTTCTGGCCGCGACAAGACCTTGCTGAAATACCCAATAACTTTTTCTTGTCCGTCCTGCACTTGAGAAAGAACGCCTCCTATAGCTGTGTTACTGGCATCGGTATCCAACACAAATTTTCCCTCCATCCGTGGATAACTCAAAATTGGTGCTGTAACTAGTAGCCGTTTCAGTTGTTCGAATGCACTGTGGCAGTCGTCATTCCAATCATATTCTTGTCCATCTTCGGTTAATTTTGTTAACGGTTTGGCAATGTTCGCAAACCCAAGTATAAAACGTCGGTAATATGTGCACAATCCTAGAAAACTGCGTAGTTGGTGTATATCTGCTGGTGTAGGCCACTCTTGTACCGTTTTTATTTTGTCAGGGTCAGCTCTTATTCCGGTCTCTGAAACGACATGTCCTAGGTATTTCACCTCTTTTCCAAATAGGTGACACTTCTTGGGGCTCAATGTAAGGTTTGCCCCGCGTAATCTTTGGAATATCTCCTCTAAGTTTTTAAGGTGTTCTTCAAAAGACCGGCCTAACACTATCACGTCGTCTAGGTACACCAGACATGTTTTCCAGGACAGTTTACGCAGTATCGACTCCATCAATCGTTCAAAAGTAGCAGGAGCATTGCATAATCCAAATGGCATGACCTTGAACTGCCATAATCCAGTTCCAATTGTAAACGCAGTCTTTTCTTTATCGTTTGGCTCCAAGCCTACCTGCCAGTATCCGCTTTTTAAGTCCAAGGTCGAAAACCATTTAGATCCGGATAGAGTATCTAAGGTGTCATCAATTCTGGGCAAAGGATAGCTGTCTTTCTTTGTCACATTGTTAAGCCGCCGGTAGTTTACACAAAACCTTGTCGACCCATCCCTTTTCTTGACAAGCACTACCGGGGATGCCCATGGACTATTCGAGGGTTCAATCACTCCCTGTTCTTCCATATCGGTGATAATTTGCTCAGCTTCCTTACGTTTTGCCAAAGGAAGCCGCCTGGGTGTTGTCTTATCGGTTGCGCATCTCCAGTATTGATCTTGTGTTGCACAACATTCGTCCTTCCTTCTCACTATCATCCAGTGCAAACACACCTCGATATCGTCCGACCAGTTCTTTTACCTTGCCCAGTTGATCGCCATTTAATCCTTGACACGAGGGTATCAACATATCCAGCAATTTCTGTGAGCAACCGTTGGTTGGTTTATTTTCGTGTCGTCAATACAACGTTTAATATGACATACTGGAATGCAACTTCCCACAATCATGCCTTTCTTCAGGGTCACTGTATGAGGGTTAATGTTCAGCACCCTTACTGGTACCATATTTCGAGACTTTACCAGCGTTCTTCCAATCAGAAGTCCCTCCTGACCCATCCCCGATTCAGTTGCTTCCATCATGCATACTTGTCCTTCCCGGAGCGTACCATCCGGGCGTCCCATTACTATCATCTCCGCCTTCTCGGGTATTTTCATATCGCAAATCATTCGAACTTGCATCGTCTGGTTACTCGTCCCTTGAAATGGAATCTCATCATCATCTATCCGAAGCACATTTTCTTTCATGTTTACATGAAACCCATATTCTCTCATGAGATCCATTCCCAAGATCACTTCTTCTGTAATTTCAGCCACCAACACTCGATGATTAATTAATTTGTCCCCAATTGTCAACATAACGGCAGTCTCTCCATGAGTACCAATCTTCTCACCACTTGCCGTTCGGAGACACACCGATACAGGTAGCACTTTTCCACGACCAACCAAATCTGGTCTCACAATAGTTCTTGTCGCTCCTGTATCCACAAGTAATCGGACAACCCTACCATTAATTCTACCATCGATATAAATGCTGTCCAGACTTTCCACCGACGATGCAGCACGGATGATAATCTCCGGGGCACTACGCTGTGCTGTCGAAGTTCGCCCTCTTACATGGACCAGCTTTGGCACAACCGGTTGTTTCTTTGGTTGAGTACAGCGTCTCTGCATATGGCCAACTTCACCGCAGCTCCAGCATCGTAGACGCCATCTCCGCGGTCGTAGTCTTTTCAGCCTTTCCGCCTTTCGCTTTTCAAACACACGGTTGATTATTTCATCTATGCTGTTCTGAGCTTGACCAGGTTCCTCTAAGGCAGACCGAACTTTGTGACTCACCCTATGTGATGTCTGCTTAGCTGCTTCAAATTCAAGCGCATGGGCCAGTGCATCATCTAACATTTTTGGCCGTGCTAGTCTTAGCGCTTGCTGTATTTCGCCATCCTTAACGCCATCCACAAATGTTTGGACAGCAAGTTGTTCGAGGAAGCTGTCTGGTGCCGTTGGGTATGCCAATCTAACTAACCTGGCAATGTCAGCTTCGAATTCTTGCAGGCTTTCACTTGTCTTTTGCGAGCGGTTCTTAACTTGTGCGTGGTAAACCTGTTGAAGGTGAGCATCTCCATATCTCATCTCAAGCTTTGATGTTAAGAGGCCGTAATCATTCTGCTGGTGATCGGGAATCGTTTGTAAGATGTTAAGAGCCTCCCCCCGTAGGGCCACTATTAAGGAGATAGCCTTCTCTTTGTTGCACCAACCGTTGGCTATTGCAGCAGCTTCAAATTGTTTCAAATATGTGGGCCAAGGTGTTTTACCATCGAATGTAGGTGGTTTTACTTTAAATTTAGACGGAATTGACTCGCTTCTTTCCGTGGTTCTTATTTCTGGAATGTTCTGATTAACAACTTGGCTTGGCAATTCAAGTGGCCGCGTTGTTAGTGAAATTACTTGTTCTTGCAGCCTCATCACATCTTCTTCCATTTTTATCAATTTACTGTCCAACTTTTGCTCAACTGTTTTTACCTGTTCAGTGAAATCTTCTTTCAATGCAATGGAACTTTCCATTAATCTTCGTTCTAACGTGGCTGTATTTTCACTTAACTTTTCCTCTATTTTCTCAGCATTTTCACTAAGTGTCATTTCCATGCCGTATTTAAATTCTTTAAGGGTCGATTCCAGTTCAACTGACTTCACTAAGTTTTCGTTTAGTGTCACTTCCAGTTTAGCCGACCTCTCCTCCATACCGGATTTAAAATCCTTGAGGAAATTTATTAAAGTGTCTGCCTCCATTTTACTTTGATTTCTTGTCACTGGCATATACAAACTACTTAAATGTCTTTAGACTTGTGTTTTAAATTAATCACTATATACCCCACAAATGCCTGACACCAGTGTAACGGGCTATTACTACCGCGTTTCTTTAATTTAAAACAAGTAATAATAATGGTCTTTATTACTCACTGTTCACAAGTCTAATTAACAGTATATGCCTTATTTATAGATGTTTTCAGTCCACTTAACAATGAAGCACTATTACACTAATGAATTTACAAGCACTAATATCTTCTTAAACTAACTTCTTTACCCTAGGTCCAATAACCACACTAACACAACTATTTGTTTATACACTTCTATTTATTTATGTATACTGCAAGTTGTGTTCACATTAGACACAGCATATCATTTATGTATATATTCTAAAAACTCAACTACGTTTACTTTACAACGATATAATTTATATTAGACATTCAAGAATAGACTAACTCTTACATTCATAAGCGGCCTTATATATACCCTGCATTAAGATATGACTCATTATCTAGAACTTTGTAGAAGGATTCTCGAATGCTGAAGAATACGCTGTGCCCCGGGCGTTTGTATGTTTGACGGGTTGCCTAATAGTGGATCGCAACAATATGAATATAAGAACTATTAATTGAACATATATACAGTATTAAGGGTTCAGAAGTCTTCGGTAGTTTTCCAAACCCTTCGGAAGGCTTCGGGATTTACCTTAGAGGCCAAGTAAGATCTTAAATAACTATAGATTGAACATATCTACAGTGTGTAGAGGTTTAGAAGTCTACGACGGTCTTCGGAACTCTTTGGAAGGCTTCGTGGTTTACTTGGAGGACAAAGTAAGTATGTATAGAATTATGGTGTGGACATATGTACAGTTTGGAGTAGTTAGGAAGTCTTCGGTGATCTATGGAAGGCGTCCGGTAGTGGTGTTTTAGACCTTGTCGAGTGCGTCGCCGTGGAACTCCACGGAGGGGTAGAATCTACATATGCACTCGGTGTCACTGGTGATGGTGACTGGGGAATAGGAGCTTCCTGCGTATACGTCGTTTAATAACAGGTTTATGATAGCGAATTATAACGGCGTGCTCTAGGTACGGCGGCGGGCAGCCTTGCTGGCGGAGAATAAGCAGGCTATTGGGAGCACTGCTTGCCGAAGTATTAGCAGGCTATGGTGAGCACTGTCAGTGGATTCCTTAGGCTGTGGTGAGCATTAACGATTGTCGTTTGTCGAATTTGCAATAGTATTTATATGCTTTCTTTTCCTATGCAGGGTATGTTGAAAAACGTTAATGGGGTGGCCCTCCAATAGGATCATAGCGTTTGGTTTTCATATGTACATTAGGAACACGTGCTGTTGACCAATGGGTTCGCTAGTTTTGGTGTAGCGCAAAAAAAGTGTTTGTGATTCTCCGTTTTCTATGAGTTTGTTCTGTGTTCAGCACTTGTACTTTGATATAGAGTGACATGTATTCATTCGAGTGGGCGGCGTCTGAAAGTATGTAGGCATGGCACTATTATCTTTTTAATATGTATAAGCAAAATAATTATAAAGTTCATAGATATATAGAAATGAAAGTTAAATAGTTAGAAATGAATGATTTGTACAGTTTGAAGCAGTTCAGAAGTCTTCCATAATCTTCGGAACTATTCGGAAGGCTTCGTGGTTGCTTGTGGAATCAAGTAAAACTTAAACCCAACGGTAGGGCGCGTAGGTAATCCCGCGCCCTACCGTTGGGAGCCATAAAAATGCTCTGGACTTCTATTTGGTAATCATGCCCCACGAATTGGTGCCATAAAAATTGTTGTGTAACCTAAAAAATATCGTGCCCCAATGTTGGGCTGTCTTAAATTTGCTGTGAAGTCCTATTGAAAAATAAAGTTAACACCTACGAAATTTTAATTTTAAATAAAATTTTTAATTCCAAAATCTTTTGAAAAGCTCCTCCAAATCAGCATACCACGGCTAGCTCTGCTTCCAGCTTCTTCAGAAATACTTACCCATCCTATACGTACTCTCTATCACGTAGACTATCAATAAAAAAATTACCAACCAAATACTTCAACAAAACATACAACCTTTTTATTTATACAAGTCAAAAATTACGTCACACCAGCTCAATACTTACAAAATGGATATAACACATCTTCATAAATTTTCACAATATCAACAATTAAATCCTTCTAAATTTCCTAAATTTAATTTATCTCAACCCTTCTTTATATTCAGTTCAAGTAGATGGGCCTATCTTGAAACCCTCAATGGAATTTTACCCTGGTCTATGGAGAGCTCAATATAAACCTTCTTACTCTGAATGCATAAAAAATTGCATTTTTTTAAACTACTCTAAACTACTCTTACTGATTAGAGGGGGGAGGGAGTGATATAAATTGATAAAGATATAAATATGCAAATTATAATGAAGGACCAATTGCTTTTATAGCAATAACGATAATGGTGGAGCGGTTATGTAATAACTAAAAACAACTATAGACTAATTAAGGAAGGGTATAAATACCTTAAGTCCTGGGCCGCTGTGGGCAATGACATTAACACACACAAAAGCTTTTACGGAGAACCAGAAACACGCACGAAATGGTGTCGGTCTCGCTTTCAAAGCTATAACACAACCGTCCTTTGCAAGGGTTCGGACGCGACTCACTTTATGCACTGTTACTGCCGGTATACAATAAAATGTTTCACTGAAAACTGTAGGATGCACGCACAGGTGGTATTTATTGTCACAAATTCCAATGAATGTTCGATGACGACGTAACATACCGCCCACCAAATTCATAGAATTTTGAAAAGGAGGGAAGTAGGTTGGGTGAAGGAAATCACATGGGATTTGACCTTGCTAGGAAGATAGGTCACGAAAGATAGGGTGGTACACTACAGCGAGCGATATTACCAACTATGCAAAAATAAAAATATATATGTAAATAAGCAAATATGTAAAAATAATATACTACTATACATGTAAAAAATGTGTATATACATCTAAACATAAAAATAAAATTAAAATACCGGTAGCGGCGCTAGTTTGACCAAAGGTCGTTTTAGTGTGCCATGTGCCGTTTTGATTTCAGCGACACGTATAATACCGTCCGCACCGGGAAAGGTATTAATAATACGACCAAACTTCCATTGAAGTGGAGAAAGCTGGTCGTCCTTGATGAGGACAATAGTGTCCTTTTCCACTTGTCGGACACCTACCTTAGAGTGCCATTTAACTTTCTGGTTCAGAGTATGTAAGTACTCATGGCTCCAGCGAGCCCAAAAATCTTGGTGGAGTTTTGCAGGAGTTTCCACCTGCTTTTAATGGTACAACGTGGGTTAAATGGTCCTCATCTGGTGGTGCAGAAAGAGGCTCCATAGTTAGGAAATGACCTGGTGTTAGGCAACGCAAGTCATTTGGATCCGAACTCAAAGCGCAGAGTGGCCTTGAATTTAGCACAGATTCAATTTGTGTAAGAACTGTGTACAGTTCCTCAAAAGTAAGTTTTTGTTCGCCGATTACGCGAGCTAGGTGTGTCTTTACCGACTTAACACCACTTTCCCACAAGCCACCGAAGTGAGGGGCGCTAGGTGGATTAAACGACCACTTTATCCTTTCTGAGGTTACTGCACTATGCAGATAACTCGTAAGCTGACGATAGGCACCTACAAAATTAGTACCGCAATCGCTAAATATTTGAGAACAGCGTCCTCGCCGTGCTATAAATCGTCGCAAAGCAGCAAGAAACGCGTCTGCCGACAAATCCGAAACAAGTTCAATATGTGCTGCCTTAGTGGCAAAACAAACAAAAATACAAATATAGGCCTTAAGAGTTTTAGAGCCTCGCAGGCGGTTAGCCTTTATTAAAAGAGGGCCAGCAAAATCAACACCAACAATACTGAACGGTTTGATTTGGGTAATACGTGCTGCCGGTAGGTCTCCCATAGGAGGAGTTACCAGGACCGGTTTGGTACGAAAACATCTATGACATGATGATAAATAACATCGGATTGAATTTTTAATAGAAAGGATCCAGAAATTCTGTTGGATAAGATACGCTGTAGTATTAACACCGGGATGGCAATACCTTTCATGAGTTGACAGAATGATAAGTTCGGTTAATCGGTGCCGCTGAGGCAATAACGCAGGAAACTTTTCGGAATAGGAAAGCGAAGAATGTGTCAAGCGCCCACCTACTCTTAAGATGTTTTGTGGATCAACAAATGGAGAAAGTTTTCGCAAGCCTTTAGGTAATTTACGGTTTGCCTTAATCGAAGCTATTTCCTTTAAAAATGTAACATTTTGTACATGCCGAACGATAATCATGAGAGCATTGTGTAATTCAATGTCTGTTAAGGGACCCGTATGACGTTGAGCCATGGGTTTAGAAAATCTATAAATGTAAGCCACGATGCCTTGGATTTTATATAACGATGAAAAGCGACTTAGTAACATGTCAATGACGTTTGGATCTGTTTGAGCGACAAATGTTAGGATCTTCTTTTCCGAAGTTACCTCAGCAATTGAGGTTGACAATGTTGGTTGAGGCGGCCACGAGTCAATAGGGTAGTGAAGCCATTCAGTATCGAAATCGAGAGAAGTATATTGGCAAAAATCTGACGGAATGCCTTCCAAAATAGAAACTGAATTAGAACTCCATTTTCGAAGTTCAAAACCAGCCAAGTGTAAAAGTCGGATGAGTTGATCTTTAATTTCGCGGGCCGATTGTATAGAATCTCCACCGGCGACGAAATCGTCAATATATAGATTTGACCGTATAGCGTCAGCGGCTAACGGAAACCTTTTGCCTTCGTCAATGGCTAATTGCTGAAGAGTTTTTAATGCTAAATAAGGCGATGACTTAATACCGTAGGTCACTGTATTAAGCTGATATGTCTGGATGGGTTCTTCTGCGGAGAACCGCCAAACAATTAATTGAAACTTTCGATGTTCTTCGGTAACCAAAATTTGTCGATACATTTGGCGAACATCACAAGTAAAATCGAAACGATGAGTACGAAATTTCAGTAAGATTGACGAAATGTCGTTTTGGAGACTAGGTCCAGCCAATTGAGTGTCATTAAGTGACACGTTGTTTTTAGCCTTTGCAGAGGCGTAAAAAACCACACGAATTTTAGAAGTATGACCTTCTTCTTTAAACACAGGGTGATGGGGTAAAAAATAATTATCGTTCCCAACGGGCGGAGAATCGAGTAATGCCATATGACCCGCATCAAGATAGTCCTGCATGAAATTGTTGTATTGGGCGCGTAGCTCCGGTTGAGCATGCAATTTGCGCTCCAACGAAAAGAGTCTTTTTTTAGCCATGTCAAAGCAATTATCAAAAACGGGCAAAGTATCGTTGAACGGTAACGCAACAATAAAACGACCGCTAGGGTCACGAGAAAACGTGTTTTCAAAAATCAAATCTGCCTTTTCTTCTTCTGGAGAAGTATAAGGCTTGGATGGCAGTTCTTCTATCTCCCAAAACCGCCTTAGGGTCTGGTCGATAGGATCTTCTACAGAAGTAAAAAATGCTTGGACAGTATCAGACTGCAAGCTTTTGTGGGACCAAGAATAGTCCAACCAAAAATTGTATTTATGGCGGCAGGCTGAAGAAATTTGCCATGTATAACACCGCCATTGATGATGAACGGATAAACATCTGCTCCAAGGAGCATGTCAATAGTTCCTGGAGAGTTCCAGGTCGGGTCTGCAAAGTGCAGGCCGCATAAGTGTTCCCAATTATTAGGAACTTCAACGCTAGGTAATTTGCCAGATATTGACGAAAGCACAAAAGTTGTGACTTCTAGAGATTTTCAGAGTCTAACATAGAGCGAATGGTGCAGCTGACGGCACCCCTATTGACTGCTGAAGTTGTCTGCCCAAGTCCATAAATCGGAACTTGAGAACGTATGCGTGGAAGCCAAAGTTTGCTCACGCAATCGTCTCGAATAAAGCTAGCTTGAGAGCCAGGGTCTAAGAGTACCCTGATCGGTTTGTATCTACCAGATCGGTCTTGAACTTCCACAACAGCAGTGGAGAGTAAGACAGTAACCCCAAGATTTGAATTCGTCTGTGAAGACAAAACATTTGCCGGAATAGGAGAGGCTGACTGCGTCCTATTGGCATTTTTATGCATACGTGTAGCGATCGGTTCAGCTGAACGGCTAGAAGCAGGTTGCGATTCAAAATGTAGCAAGGTATGATGCGGCTTGGCGCAAGTTCGACAGGAATTATAAGATTTGCATTGCATGGACGCATGGTCTGTTCGTAAGCAATTTAAACAAAGGCGTAAGCGTTTGACAATGTCGAAACGTTCTGTCGGAGTTTTCTTTAGAAACGATTGACATCTGTAAATTAAGTGATTGCCCTTGCAAGAAGGACAATGGTGCGAAAATGAATTCTTTGAGTCACTGGAGCTACTTGGTGTGTCCAGTGAGACTACGTTAGAAGAAACTCTTGGTTTAAACTGAAACGCTGAGGATTTCTTAGGCACTGATGTGTGAGATGTATGGACAGTCGTCGAATAAGAAACAGGTGCGGTTGAAGAAAAGGTTTCAACGCTGCACATTGTTGGGTTAAAAAATATCTCAAATCCTCGAAATTAGGTATTTGCTTCGGATCCGATTGGAGTTCGAAGCGTTTTCTAGTGAACGGATCAAGTTTTTCTAAAAGCAAATCGACCAGAATAAAGTTCCAATGTTCAGTGGGAAACTTTAAGTTAGTTAGAACAGCAAGGTTCTCCGAAAAACAATCAATAAGTGCCCTAAGTTTCTTAGGGTCTTCTGATTTTAAAGGTGGAAAGTCTTTCATTGCTTTCCAATGCAAAGTTGCCAATAAACGCGGATTGCTAAATCTCTCACGCAAGGCGTTATATGAGATAATAAAGTTATCCCCCGAAATGGGTACAGATTTAACGATTCTTAAAGACTCCCCGCTACAACAATTAATAAGGTGATTTAATTTTTCGATATTGGACAGCGACGCGTTGTTATATACCAGACTGTCAAATAAATCGATAAAAGATGAGAATTGGGTTACCTCATTATTAAAACTTGGGAGTTTTAACGGTACCAATTTTGATACCGTGCTGCTTGGAGCATTTTCGATGATTTGTGGTGCTTTCATTTCTTGCATCGTATCGAGATGCAGCAGTATGCAAAAATAAGCGGAATCTACTTCCTTCCGTACAGCGTTGTAAGTTAATGATTCTACCTCGTCACAGGAACCCAAGACGGCAACTAAGATTTTATTGAAATTTGTATAAAGGTCATGTATTCCCCTTGTTTGAATGAGGAACAATGCCTTTAAAGTTGGGTCACTTTGTATAGAATTACAAAGCTCAAACATTTCTATAATGCGTGTTTTCAGTAATTCTAGTTCGGTTACCTGAATTTTCTTGGGAGCCATTCTGACAGTTATTTTGAAAGATCTACAATAAATGCTATAAAACCGTAACGCTCAGATGTACGCGAAAGATGTTAAAATAGGGTATAAACCAATAACTCACGTTTTATGACTACAACACATAAAACCTAACGGTTTGTCAAACAAAGGCTTGAAGATAAGATTTACAGCTTAAAATTTACGGTTACGGTCGGCCTTTACTTCAAAAGATCACAGGAAAGTTTAAACATGTGGCTTAACATATTTGCCGAAAGATGCAGCTTAACGTGTTTGCAAGAAGAATGCAGCTTTTACATTATATTACTCCTGCAAATGTGTTAAATATTTTACGTTGTAAACCGACTGAAAAGGTTGCATGTGAAAACTAAAAACGTGCAATAGCTTTTAAATACAGAGTAAATCCCTTTCCTGTTTCGTTTAAGAAGTATAAAGCGATTTATAGTTTTCAGGTTGCTTTGCTTTATACCGCTAAGATAAATTTAAACTGAAAACTAACAAATTTTATGTTATGATTTGTTTGTAATTAAAACGCTTGCTGGTTTCAATTACGGCGAAATCGCTTAATTTAATCTAAAGAAAGTATGTAACTGATATCGTACATATTTTAACCCGCTAAATGGGGCTTGAAACCAAATTTAAAGCTAAATAATTACTTAATTAAAAGCTCGCTGAAATGCACAATAATATTTAATTTAGGACATGTGTATACCACAGGACTAATGAATCCGGATCGACTTATAGGGCAAATGATTAGAGGGGGGAGGGAGTGATATAAATTGATAAAGATATAAATATGCAAATTATAATGAAGGACCAATTGCTTTTATAGCAATAACGATAATGGTGGAGCGGTTATGTAATAACTAAAAACAACTATAGACTAATTAAGGAAGGGTATAAATACCTTAAGTCCTGGGCCGCTGTGGGCAATGACATTAACACACACAAAAGCTTTTACGGAGAACCAGAAACACGCACGAAATGGTGTCGGTCTCGCTTTCAAAGCTATAACACAACCGTCCTTTGCAAGGGTTCGGACGCGACTCACTTTATGCACTGTTACTGCCGGTATACAATAAAATGTTTCACTGAAAACTGTAGGATGCACGCACAGGTGGTATTTATTGTCACAAATTCCAATGAATGTTCGATGACGACGTAACACTTACCATCAAAATTATACGTCATCTATTTATACCTTCAAATAGTAAAAAAAATTGCTTTTTTTATATAACCCTCAAAATAAATTTTATGTTCATAAAATATTCACCATATACGTCAAATCACTCTAACACAAAATACCAGCACAAATGTTCAACAATAACAAAAAAACAAATTTCTTTACCTGGTGTATGCTCTTGAACCATCACCTCTGTAGACGTCGTCCACCAAATTCTCGTCGTTGAATTACATCAAACTTCCCTCTGCTATATAGACAGCAAACTCATTTCCACTCGTGCATCCAATTCTAAGTAGACGCCTTCAGTACAGCTACCCATATAATCGTCCCAATATGTTTGTCGGCTTCTGGATATACCATACAACCAGCAACCTCGTTCCGAAAAATAACTTGGCTTGCTTACCTTTGTAACATCTTTTGTTCTTTATGAGTATTTAGACTTACAGCCCCATTCATGAAATAGCACCAACTCGTGCTTTTAAACACTTGTAAATTAAATAACGGACTGCACTATCACCGATTTACAAATTTTCAGCTTTGATGTTACTCCATGTAGGTCTGAAGCGAACAGAAGAAATAAGAGAGCCTCACTACGTCTCCAAGTGTATTTATAAGCCTCCAAGCCTACCCCCTGTCACCTATTTTCACAGAACTTCACCTAACCCTTAACCGATTCTTGAAATTGCTTCGCTTCAAAACACAACAATCTTTCGAAACTAAGAATTTTTCACCCCATCGTAGCTTTAGTCCGAAATACTGATTAGAATCCTCAACGGTTGCAATTCTCTCGGAAAAGTTTCTCACCCCAATCGCTTTCAACCAATCAAAACACATTTCTCCCGTTCAGGTCTATCTTCCAATTCTATTATCCTCGTCTACCCCATATTTGCTGTCTTTGTTAAAATCCCATTATAACAATTTAAAATCAATATTGTTGTTAGCCTCAACAAATTATCGCGTGCTTTAAACGGTTGTTTTGTACAACGTCTGTTATCTTTCATCTTCCTCTACTCTGTACTACTTATATTCTATCTCCGGAATATCTTGCTTTGTTTTGCAACAACCTGATGTTTCTCAACCTTCGCTTCGGTCGTTGGCCCAAATTTCTATAGAATTATGTTTCAACGTACATTATGATTTCTAGAATTGTTTATTTATCTAAAAGTCCTTTCTATGAATTGTTTGCCAGTTTGAAATTGTATTTTTCCAAGTTGTTTGGCCTGTAGACTTCCTAGAAATTTGTTTTTAACGGACCCTTTTTTAGTTAAATATATACGCGTTTACATTATCGATTTTATATACTGCAAAGCTTTTTGTACTGCACGTTACTTATATGGAATTAAAGCATGCTTAAATTATTGATTTTATACTCTGTAAACAAAAGATTTCCCCCTATTATTTGGTGTGCTCGATTTACAACCTTAGAATACCAAAGCTTCTTGTCCTCGCATTAGTCTCGAGTTTTTATGCACTGCCAAGCTTCCACACTATGCAACTTTAAAATTACGACTTATTGATACAAACGTATGCTACTATATGTTTGTGTTAAAGTCAAAACTAATTAATTTGAAGCGTAAATAATATATTCTTGTTTCCTATATACAAGGTCTTTACAAAATTACTTTCCTGAATTATTTATCCATTTTTACATATAACCTACACGATAATATATATATATATATATATATATATATATATATATTAACACTTTTTCTTTGTAGGTTTTTAGGTCTGCTGGATTTAAGTAAATACTCTTTTTTATGGCCTAAATTTCCGCATAAATTTTTTATGCTTGATCAAAGGCTACAACAGTATTAACGCTTTACAAAGGATGAACAAAGATAAGAAGAACTTACAGTGAGGATGGTTGAAATTGACATCAGTCTTTGGACTGAGTTAATGTTTTTTATAGAATAAATATTCATGTAAATAGTGAAAGTAAAAGTCATTTTTGATAAAAGTCAGTGTTGGTTTGTGAGTGTATGTGCATGTAGGTGTGTGTGCGTGTGAGGGTGAATGTGGGTGTGTGTAATTGTGTATGTGTGTGTCTGTGTTGTAATAGTGATTTAATTGAAATCTGTGTTATCGACAATTGAGTATATATAAATGTAAAATGAACATAACAAAACAAGAAATAAAAGGGGAGTTGAGGTTAAGGGGTTTAAGTATTATTAAAGGCATTTAATGTTTAAATTTTAATAGATATGAATATATGACGCTTAAGTTGTCAAAAAAGTTGTTCCAAAAATAAATTCTAAAGTTGCATCGATAATAAAGATTCATTGACAGGAAATCAAAAAGTTGTTACGATAAGTTTGCGTTGATGACTAATCCCAAAGATAAATTTTAAAATTGTATCAATAATTACGAGTCAATGACGACAAATCCCAAAATCGTTTAAATATTTAAGATTCGCTGCCGACAAATCCCGAAAATAAATTCTAAACTTGCATCGATAATAAAGATTCGTTGACAAGGAATCCCAAAATTGTATCGATAAGTTTTCGTTGACGACTAATTCCAAAAATAAATCCTAAAATTGTAGAAAAATATTATGATTCATTGACGACAAATCCCAATTTGCATCAATAATTAGGATTCGTTGCCAACAATCCCAAAAATATACTTTAAAATTGCATCGATAATAAACATTCGTCGACAAGAAACCCCAAAATTGTATCGATAAGTTTGCGTTGATCAATAATTCCAAAAATAAATCTTAAAATTGTATCAATAATTTCGGTTCATTGACGACAAATTCAAAAATTGCATCAATAATTAAGATTTGTTGCCGACAAATCCCAAAAATAAACTCTAAACTTGCATCGATAATAAAGACTCATTGACAAAAAATCCCAAAATTGTTTCGATAATTTTCGTTCATGACTAATCCCAAAAATAAATCTTAAAATTGTATCAATAATTACGATTCTTTGACAACAAAATCCAAAACTGCATCAATAATTAGGATTCGTTCCTAACAATCCCGAAAATAAATCCTAAACTTACATCGATAATAAAGATTCGTTGACAAGAAATCCCAAAATTGTAGCAATAAGTTTTCGTTGATGACTAATTCCAAAAATAAATCTTAAAATTGTATAAAAAAAATTATGATTCATTGACGACAAATCCCAATTTGCATCAATAATTAGGATTCGTTGCCAACAATCCCAAAAATAAACTCTAAAATTGCATCGATAATAAACATTCGTCGACAAGAAACCCCAAAATTGTATCGATCAGTTTGCGTTGATCAATAATTCCAAAAATAAATCTTAAAATTGTATCAATAATTTCGCTTCATTGACGACAAATCCAAAAATTGCATCAATAATTAAGATTCGTTGCCGACAAATCCCAAAAATAAACTCTAAACTTGCATCGATAATAAAGACTAATTGACAAAAAATCCCAAAATTGTTTCGATAATTTTCGTTGATGACTAATCCCAAAAATAAATCCTAAAATTGTATCAATAATTACGATTCATGGACAACAAATCCCAAAACTGTATCAATAATTAAGATTCGTAGCCACCGAATTCCAAAAATAAATCCTAAAATTGTATCGATAATTAAGATTCCTTGACGGTAAATCTCAAAATTGTATCCATAATTAAGATTTGGCGACAAACACTAAACAATTGTGTTCAGCGAACGTGTAGGTACATTCACTTTGCTTCTAGAATTTGACTAAACATTGAGGAAACTACTCATACACGAGCCTGACCACCTGAAAACGAGCGAAGGCCACCTTAAGCTACAGGGAATGTGCAAGTAATCCTCTGGCTATTACTTGGTAGCTTTACCCGTGACGGAGAGTGTCTTTGACTACAGAGAAAAAGCTGGTACACTCCTGGCTACTTTTTGTTAACATTACCAGTGACGGAGGATGTCTTTGCCCACAAGGGATAAGCAAGTAAGCCCCTGGTTATTTTTTGTTAGCTCTACCCATGACGGAAGCTTCCATTGGCTACATGGTAAAAATAAGTAATCCCCTGGTTATTTTTTGTAAGCTCTACCCATGACGGAGGCTGTCTTTGGCTACAGAGAATAAGCAGGAAACCCTCTGGCTATTTTTTGTTAGCTTTACCAGTGACGGAGGCTGCTTTTGGCCACAAGGCACAAAAAATCCATAAATAGATCTTTAATGTAGTACTGTCCAACATCCATGGATAGAAACAGTTTTTCTGTTCTCTACCTTTAATTCTAGTAATGTTCAACATCCACCGATAAAGGGAAAATGTTTCGCCTTTCTCTATCTTTAATGCAGTATTGTTCAATGTCCATAAATAGATCTCTAATGTAGTCCATGGATAGATCTTTAATGTAATAATGTCCATACATAGAAAAAAAATTGTTTTCCTATAATGTGGTAATGCTCAATGTCCATAGATAGAAAAAATATTCTTTTTTCCCATATCCTCAATGTAGTAATATCCAATACATCTACAAATAGAAAAAAAAGTTTTTCTTTTTTTTATCCAATGTCCATAGATAGGAAAACTTTTTTTATTCTACCTTTAATTGTAGTAATGTCCAAAGCCCATAGATAGATCTTTAATGTAGTAATGTCCAACATCCATGGATAGAAAAAATGTTTTTCCTTACCTATCTTAAATATTCTCATACCCAACGTCCATAGATAGAAAATAATTTTTTTACCCCATCTTTAATGTAGTAATGTCCAATGTCCATAGATAGATCTCGTAGTCCATGGATAGATCTTTAATGTAATAATGTCCAATGCCCATAAATAGAAAAAAATTGTTTTCCTATAATGTGATAATGTCCATGTCCATAGATATTTCCCCTTATCCTTAATAGAGCAATATCCAACACATCTATAGAAAAACAATTTTTTTCTTTTTTTCTACCTTTAATTGTAATGACCAAACATACATAGATAAAAAATTTGTGTCTTCTTTTTTTCTACCTTTAATGTAGTAATGTCCAAAGTCCATAGGTAGATCTTTAATGTAGTAATGTCCAACATCCACGGATAGAAAAAAATGTTTTTTCCTATCTTAAATGTTGTAATATTCAACGTCCATAGATGGAAAATAATTTTCTTTCTTTTTTTCTTATCTTTAATGTAGTAATGTCCAACGTCTATACATAGATCTCTAATATAGCCCATGAATAGATCTGTAAGTAATGTCCAATTAAAATTATCTCCATAATATATTATGATAGTTACGAACGAATTATATTTTTACGTTTACAGTGGCCACAAGAATGTGCGACCACAAATACATATACTTCCGGCCAGTACTAATACTATGCAACATTAAATAAATAAGCGGGTACTAGCAAGACGCATAAGCACGACATCCGCATATAGTGGTGGGATAAAATGAAAATGACGCGCATGTGCGTCATCCGCATTGAACGTATTAATGAAAATTAACGTTAAATTGAGTAAGTTAACATACAAATTCCATATGTACTTAAATAAAATACACAAAAATTACTCACCTGCTACGTTGTTAGTGTAAATGAAGTAGTGTTTTCTTCCACAACTATAGTCACGTTTTTGGATATTGCATGTCTTACATACGTTTTACATACATCAAGGTTTAAGATATAAGGACGGCACAGTATTATAAACTAGATGTATAAATTGCCCGAGGTTTAAACGATTTTAACAAATGCTCGAAAACCCACTTCAAATTCCCCTAAAATAGAATCTTGAGCAACACCTTTCACGCAAAGATTCTCAGAATTGCTATGAAACGTAAATTGAAGCGAAGGACATTTGTATTAATAATTGATACATAGTTAAGTCTAAGGATACGGCAGGCGATGCAGGCACACATAAACGAACGTTCATTCGCGTGCAGTTTGTGTAGTTATACCGCATCACAAAAAAGCGATTTAGAAAAACATTTTCGGTCGCATACTAACGAACGCTCATTCGCTTGCAATTTGTGTAATTATACCGCATCACGAAAGAGTAATTTAAAAGAACATTTTCGATCGCATACTAACGAACGTCCATTCGCTTGCAGTTTCTGTGATTATACGGCATCACAAAAGAGTAATTTACGAACACATTTTCGGTCGCATACTAGCGAGCGTCCATTCGCTTGCAGTATGTGTACTTATACCACATCATATAAAAGTAGTTTACAAATTCATTTTCGGTCGCATACTAACGAACGACCATTTGCATGCAGTTTGTGTGATTATACCACATCACTAAAGAGTAATTTACAAATTCATTTACGGTGTCATACTAACGAACGTCCATTTGCATGCAGTTCGTGTGATTATACCACATCACAAAAGAGTAATTTACAAAGACATTTTTGGTCGCATACTAGCGAGCGTCAATTCGCATGCAGCTTGTGTGATTATGCCACATCACATAAAAGTGGTTTACAAATACATTTTCGGTCGCATACTAACGAACGCCCATTCGCGTGCAGTTTGTGTGATTATACCGCATCACAAAAAAGTGATCTAGAAAAACATTTTCGGTCGCATAGTAACGAACGTCCATTCGCTTGCAGTTTTTGTGATTATACCGCATCACGAAAGGGTAATTTACAAACACATCTTCGGTCGCATACCGACGAACGCCCATTCGCTTGCAATTTGTGCAATTATACTGCATCACAAAAGAGTAATTTACGAACACATTTTCGATCGCATACTAACGAACGTCCATTCGCATGCAGTTTGTGTGATTATACCACATCACGAAAGGGTAATTTACAATCACATTTTCGGTCGCATACTAACGAGCGTTCATTCGCTTGCAGTTTGTGTGATTATACCACATCACATAAAAGTAATTTACAAACACATTTTCGCTCACATACTAGCGAGCGTCCATTTGCATGCAGTTTCTGTGATTATACCACATCACAAAAGAGTAATTTGCAAACACATTTTCGGTCGCATACTAATGAACGACGTTTACAATTTGTGTGACTATTCCTCAATACATAAAAGTAATTTACAAACACACCGTCGGTCGCATGCTAATGAACGGCCATGCGTTTGCGACTTGTGCGATTATTCTACATTATATAAAAGTAATTTACGGATACATTTGAGGTAGCATACTAACGAACGCTCATTCGTATGCAGTTTGTGTTATTATACAACATAAGAAAAGTATTAGTTACAAGAATATATGGGGTTATACTAAAACGTTCGTTCTCATGCAATTTGTGTTACTATTCCGCATAAAAAACTATTTATTATCACATATTAATAAACATTCATTTGGGTGATTTATTTGTATTCAAAATTACTTCTGCAGTCCCGTATTAATTCAACATCCCAAATGTTTGCAATATGTGAATATTTCGCATCAGAAAAGAATGTACGATTCCATAGTAACCTACGTTCATTTGCATATTTTGTATGTAATAATGCTTTAACAGAAAATACATTTATACGCTTATATATTAACTCTTCATTACCGGCGCCGTCGGTTTTTACCCGTCAGACTTCTTTTTTTTTATATTTTTGTCTAACTAGATGTTTATTACTTTAAGCTCTGTTAAATGATACTTTTAAATGTTAGGTGTAGTTTCGGAATAGTGTGGGTGTTTGTCCCAAGAATTAACGGTAAACCTTTAAAGCGCTTATATTTATGGACGCAGACGTGTACTTCTTTAAAAATTCGATAATTCTTCTCCATACTTTTTCAACAAATTAGTGTCGCTTTAAATTAGTTTCGGATTAACCGTTGATAATGGAGGTAGTGAAAATGCATGTTAAAATATACATTCGATCTAGTAAGCACAAGTTAAGAATTATTCATTATTATTGCATCAGGCTAAAACGTGCTTTTAAAAATTAAACACATCGTGGCATTAAATATACAAATATAAAATCTATATAACAATTCGATCATTAATTCATTTACTATCTTAAAACATACATAAATAACGTTAAAAATTACTTAAGCTTCGTTATAATTAGATAACTTCAAAAGTAGCATATAATTAAAAACATTACTTTGAATAAAACCGCAGTGAAGCTTTTCGACTTTCCATGTTTGAAATGTGAGGCAAAAGTCCCCCTGTTAAAGCCCGTAAACAAATTGATCGCCCCTACAACGGCTAAATTCTGACATCACCGAGTGCATTTTGAAACTTGAAAGTGGTTAATGTACTGTTTAAAAATACTCTCGAATATCGAACTATACACTATAATCTTTGCAATAATTATCCTCCAATGAGAATTGACTAAATAAATAGTACATGTGCTCGATTTTTGAGCATTCGCTTCGCTATTTATCACTTATTACTCTAGAATCTTTCTCAGTCGTTATTCTTGGCCAATCGTTATTTAGCGCATACGTAAAATAGATAATGATATTGGATGGTATATAGCGAGTGGAAAATTAACAATGATGGTTCTAAAAGTGGGGTTAGAGTTATTTCGAGTTCGGCTCGTTGTTTGGAAATTTTGTGCAAAATGGACGAACTAATGAATATTTTTTTAATAGAAAATTTGGAGGAAGCTGAGAATCGTCCGCTCTTTAATATGCAGAGGCATCCTGACGACCCGTTTAACTTAAGTGAAAAACAATTTCAAAAACTATTTCGGCTGAGTAAAGAGTTTTTTCGAATTTTAATTGATACATTGACACCTTACATGCGAAATCCCTTGAGATCTACCGACTTGGAAATACAGACAAAGGTATACAAACTTGTCAAATGACCTAAACACTTTTTTTGCTTACGAAATTTTTATAGATACTGATAGCATTACATTTTGTTGCATGTGGCAACTATCAGGCTAGCGTTGGAGATAATAAATTTTTGTGTGTAAATTAATCATCCGTTTTCCGTTGCTTAAAAGAAGTTACAGATGCATTAAATAATCCTCATGTTTTTAATGAATGGGTTTCTTTCCCAGACACTATCAAAAAATTAAACTCAGTTCGTCGCAAGTAAATTTTTACACATATCTGTATTTGAAGCTCTATAATTTTATTTTAGATTTTATGAAGAACATCGTATGCCAGGAATAGTCGGTTGCATTGATTGTACCCATGTGGAAATACTTTCTCCACAAGTTGAGCATCCAAATTACCCTGAACATCTGTATGTTAACAGAAAAAATTACCATTCAATAAATGTTCAATTGGTATGTGGAATAACAATACATAATATGCAATTTATGTGAATGTTTAAATTTAGGTTGTCGATTCAGATTTAAATATTCTAAATGTATGTGCAAAATATCCTGGAAGTACAAACGATGCTTATATCTGTAATCGTTCGGGTTTGCAGTAACTGTTAAAAGATTTACATAGCAGAGGTCATCAGGATTATACACTGTTGGGTGATTCTGGCTATCCCCTTCGAACATATCTTTTAACACCCTTAGAGCTTGAACCTCCTCCCAACTCTGTAGAGATAGTGTATAATGATTGTCACAAGAGCACAAGATCAAAAATAGAATGCTGTAATGGTGTGCTAAAATCAAGATTTAGATGTTTGTTGAAACGTGTTCTCCATTATGACCCTGAATATGCATGTAAAATAATTAATGCATGTGTCGGTTTGCACAACATGTGCATTTGCTACAATATTCCAGAACAATGAAGAGCACGATGGTGATTTAGATTTTGGGATAAACTCCAATGCTGATAATGAGGAAGACGAATAAGAAGATGTAATGCAAAACATTAATGCAGAATTGGTATTAGAAAGGTGTGCAAGACTATATATTACCATATATTACACAATTACGTTAAAGAATATATTTGAAACTACAACTCATTCCTAATATTAAAAATAATTCTAAGCATATTTATATTAAGGGCGCGATAGCATCCCTCTATTTTCATAACACGAACTAATTTTAAAATAGCCGCCTTTGTGGTATAGCTTTCGCATGATAGAGGGAGCTACTTTATTTTAACTTTAGTAGTTTAGTGGTTCGTTTCCAAGTTAGGCAAATAACGGTTGCTAGGATACGGCACGATGCTGGTTTATTTTCTCCATTCCTGTAACTATTGGTCGTAAATAACCTTCAGCGAATTCGAAGTTGTTGAACAGCAAGCAAAGCGTTAGGTACATAGTGCATTCTAATAATAGCCAAGGTCGTTGGCCGAAACAAATTTGTATTGTATTGTATTATTTCATTTATGTGCATATGGTATTCGCTAATTTTTATTTTTGAATGTGTAGTTTCTTGTTCATAGAATGACATTTCGTTATTATTATAAACAAACATTTAATGCTTTATTTAATGTGGGTGTATTTGCGCTTGAGGGTAAGTATATTCTAAAATTCTTATACTTTGTGGATAGACAAATAAGTAATGGACAAAATTAATTATATATTTCATTCGATTTTGAAAATGCGTGTTCAAATATTGACATCAATTTTTGTAGATTTGATTTAGTCGAGCAACTACTGTCTTCTTGAATAAATAAATTATTTGTTTTGCATACATTATTTTATCAAAAATATTCATTATTTAATTTATGACACCGAATGGTGAAAATGACAGAAACTGGTACACTAACTTTTTGTCCTATATAAATTAGTTTAAAAACGACATAAACCCTATTTATAATTTAAGCAGTCACCTAAAAATGTCCTATCATGTTGTGATTATTTAGGGTACCAAAACTTTAAAAAATCCTTTTAAAATTTATTGAGATCCAGCCTAATAGATTTTGCAAAATCTTACTTTTAAGAAAAACAATGTTTTGATACTTCTGGGAAAATATAACTATTACTAATAACATGAAAAGTTGTTAGATTTCAAATTTTTCTCACAATTTAGGAGAATTACAGTCGCTTACTTTTCTTTTCAAAACTTAAATAAGAAAACACCTATTTCTAAAAAATTTGAAATAATGTCTTAGGACAAAATGTTCAACTGATTCTAAAAATGTACAAAACTATAGGGTGTATAGTTTATACAGTACTTTTCACTTCTAGTCAGACAGTAAATAATTTGAAATTTACAATTATTTCAAAAATTTGTACTCCGCTTTGGCTTGTACAAGCCTTTCAAATATTTATCTGAAATACGAAAAAGTTACAGATTACTTACTTCCTGTTGTCGCCTGGTGTAAAGTTTCTTTTATTTACGTATTTACATTTTTCAGATGGGTAAATATAAGAAGGAGTATAACCAAAATCCAGGTGGTACCAGAAAATGATCGTCCAAGTCTAAAGCAGCCCGCTTAAGATGGCTGAAAATGCAACAATTACTGCTGTAAGTTATAATACATTCAGTAGTGTAGCTAGGATATCTTTATGTGGCTGTTTATTTTGGAATATAAAATCCAAAACAATGAAAGTATACCTATTTAAATGTCTTATATCCACCCACAAGAATTATACATTCTTCAGATGCCTTGAGAATAGAAAACCACAAATTACCCGACTCTCCACTTATGACTATTTGGAATTTATAAATATGATAATGCAAACTAAAAATATAAGTGATTTCGCATTCTTCATAGAACAAAGTTAGTGTGATTACCCTGAAATTATGACGTAGAAAAAAATTACTTAGTATTTTCTCAATGAATAGTTTTAAATGTACGTCAGAATAGCACATCTGTACTGTATTAGAAATACTCATCAAATTTGTAGGGTACATACATAACAATAAAATTTACGTTTTACCTCATTGAATTTTGATAGCCGTGTTTTACAAAATATTATTAATTTTTCTAAAATTCTATAGAATTTCATAAGCTTTAGATTGTTTTTGACAACAATGCAAAGAATTTTGTGCTATTTTGAACGAAGTAAGCTCTCGGATGTGTCATATGATTTTTATATAATTATTAGTACTGACACTAAAATGAGTAATTTTGCCTCACTTGCAAACAATGGTTCAAGCCTTCTACACTGGTTATGCCCCTGTCACATTATAATTTCACAAATACACATATTAATTAGATGTCATAATAAAACCCAAACTTTTCAGTTTGAAATCCACATCAGGTAATTTATACAAGCCTGGCCCATCAGGTTTGCAAAGATTACCTGGGGTAGTTAGTAATCCAAGTACTTTATCTGAAGAAACTTCTGAGCCAGAAACAATGAAGTCACAGACTGAGACAGAGTATGCTAATTTGTATAAATAATCTAAATTATTATATCATTGTATTTCATATTTAGAGAACTGTGAAAAATCCACCGAGGAAAGATCGCATACACTTCCAGATAATTGGTCATTTATACTAGAAGAAAACTATAATAGGTAATACAAATTGTTATTTGTATTTCATATCCATGTCGGAAACTATCTATAGGTAGCAAATTTTTCTACAGGGTGATACATTTAGTATGTCAAAATTAGCTATATATATATATATATATATATATATATATTTATATACATATATATATATATATATATATATATATATATAATTATGGGCACCCTGTAGATATGAAACAATTTTTAAAATAATACAGCCTAAAATTTGTGTAAATTGTTTTTTTATTATAATTTATACAATAAATATTCGATATATTAAACTTTGTCACACTAATGTGTTGTCCTGTATATATGCTAAATTTTGGGTTCCTAAAAAATCTAATATTTTGTTTTGTTTTCAGAATAGAGGCTCGTGAATTATATTTTGCGAAAAATCACTCTTATAAAGAACCAACTGTAATGGAAAACGCATTGTGAATTGGTAATATGTATTAAGTTGGTCCATAGATCTGCAATACCGACATTCCCAAATTTGTACTGTTGGAAAACTATATCTGAAAGAGGAATGTAACAGAGGATTAGGTCTAGTAAGCTGCCTTATGTTTGTATGTACAATGTGTGATAAGATATACAAGCATTACACTGAAGATATTTCGCAAAAATCAAAAATTAATTATGGATTTGTTTGGGGTATTCTGGCAACTGGCAGTACACTTGGCCATTCTTAGGAACTATTTTCAGTTATGGATATACCTCCCATGACACTCTACCAATTTAAAAAAATTGAAACTGAATTAGGCGCTGTAAGAAAATCTAATTGTTTAATATCTTACTTGACAGTTTGTTTAGGTATGGAAGGACAATCTTATGAAAGATTTGGAATAAAATGGAAAAGTAGAGTTAGAGTTGAGACAAAACCTTGATGTCGATGCAAATGGAAATCCTGTCAAATCCTGTTAGCGATAGATAGATGGATGTTAAACGGACATATGACTTTAATTATCCATTGCGGTTGGCGACTTGTGTTGATGAGAAAGTCGCTGGGTTACTTATTAGTGCTAAATACAAAGAAACTTCATTCACAAAGTAGGTTTGGTACAATTTTCTATCTGAACATAATTTTTTCATGATATAATTCTAGATTGGGAAAATTGGTACTTGTGGAGTAGCGATCAGGTGGGGTGTCTATTATACTTCGAAATTGGATCACGCCTATGAAAAAGAAGGTATATTGGCCCCTTTACAAGGAGCAAACCAAAAATGATCAAACGTTGAAAGACAACAAGGAATATAATGAATCCACTTGGATACTACATCCTGTGAAACGATGTATATACGAGACAGATGTTGAATATTAATACAACTTGTAGAACATCATCAACAACAATACCATACAGTTAGTGCAAATGTAAAAGCCACACTGTTTTTATTTACTAAAAAAATTTTAATTTACATTCGTACAGCATTGTAACCTCTAGTAATTTAAATTCCTGTAGCATAGTTGGTAATAAGTAACAGGTATATAGTAGTTATAGTTTACTAAGCATGCAGCACATTATACTTAAGTTGCTGATGGTTAGAATACGATAATTTGTTACATTGGAGATAGCCTCTTTTGCATTTTTTTCTTTTTTGCTCCATTTTTATTTAGCAAGGAGTGCTTTAATTTTTTGTATTTGTTTTGTTTAAATTAAATTAAAGTAAATTAAATAGTTCTATTAGGCTAGTATAGTTGTTTATAAATGAAAATTGCTCATTTAAATGTGCATTCTTTGTTGCTTAGTTTCAATGATTTCATCAATTTAATAGATGAAAACCGTATTGATTTGGTTGGTGTCTCTGAAACATGGCTTACTTCATACGTCCCCAATACCTCTGTCAATATAAATGGGTATAATTTTTTCATAATGATAGAGTGGGTCCAGATGGTGGGGTTTGTGTGTACGTAAGGAAGGAACTTAAATGTCAGGTTATTTTGTTTGGTTTGCAATTGACTCGTATACTTGAACATATTTTAGATAATGTTTAAATTAAATCGCAAAACTTTTACTGTAGGCACAGTATACAGATCCCCAAACTCTAATCTGCTTAGTTGTGTTGAACTAGATAATATATTATCTTATTTAGCACCAATGATGGGTAATATAATATGTTTAGGTGATGTCAATGTGAATCTTTTCAATTTAAGTAATATTCATCCAAGTAATAAACGAACCTACGCGCATAGCAAATAACAGCAGTACTCTTTATTGATTCCATATATTTATCAAGTGATGAATTATTTGTTCGTGCAGGTAGAGGTCTTTCAAAACCTCATGGGCTGTTGCGCAGAAACCAATTTAAATTATGTACGTTAAAGTACGTCTTAAAAACATTTACAACTCAGCTGTTGCGTATTAAGATTTGTGGTTCACTATTATTGATTTTGATTATTATTTATGAAATTTCAGCCTTGATTCAACTTTAAGCAGTTTTTTCAAAATTACTGCAACTCCGTCTAGTTTTTATTTGTAGGTGTAATGAATGTTTCAATTCAATTAGAAGAATAATGTTTGGTTTTACAGATTATTTTGTTATTTCTGAGCTTTTAATTTTACAATGAGTGACCGCAAGAAAACAGTTCACAGTCAAGGAAGGCAAATTATTTATAGTGTGTAAAGTTTATGAGAAAAGAAAAGAATGGAATGCCTGTCATTCCTATAAATAATTTACAAGAACAAATAGCAACAGCAACTGGAGTTGGACTAAACACTCTCGAGCGAATTATTTCAGAAGAAAGACAATTAATAAGAGAAGTCCTAAATTTAATGCGGGCCAATTTGAGGATTGTGGTAGTAATTTTATGATTCTATGAAATCTGCTTTTTTAAAAAATAATAGAGGACAGTATTTTGGCTGCCAAGGGTTTTAAAAATTTAGCCTGTCTATTTTTATCCACACACGCACGGAAACATGACACAGGAATAGAACAATAAACAATACACCAAAAAAGTTACAGGTTTCGGATACAAACATTGTACTTTTATAATTTATAATATGTTGATGATAAATTACTGGTTATGCAATTCACATAGCATAGCAGTTGAGTTAATTCAGAATATGCATTCGGGAATTCAATGTTTTTAGATTTTACTTATATTGTATTGTTCTTTCTTTTTATACGATACCTCTCGCTTCCTTCATTGCGCATCTCACAGCCCATGAGATTTTGAAAGACCTATACTATTGATGCTGATATTGTTTCGGATCACAGAGAAAATTAGAGATTGGGTTAAGGATAAGATAAAAGTCATAATTAACAATACCTCTATTCCATTAGTTAGTTCTTCAAGAAATTTCTGTTTAATACTTGACGATGAGCTACGCTTTAAGTCACATGTTGCAAGGTTAATAAAAAGGTCGTATATAGCACTTAAACAACTATATGCTTGTCGGGCTATACCAACCTTACAATTGAAAAAGCTGTTGTCGGAAGCTAGTTTTGTCATTATTTAACTATTGTGATTTAATATATGGTCCAAACCTTGATAGCACTTCTATGACACAAATACAAAGGATTCAAAATACTTGTTATCGTTTAGTTTTGGACTAAAAATTTGATCATGTATCGCATAAGCTGAAAGAGTTGCACTGGTTAAATATGGATAACTGCAAGAAACATCATTTGTTATGTTTTGTTCATAAAATAATTATAAATGACTTCAGAGGATATTGCTAATAATTAATGACACGCTCCAAAGTGCATTGCATCAATATTAGACACATTAAAACATTAACAATTCTCAAGCAACTGACTGCTATGTTTCAGAGAAGATTCATCTATAATGCTGTTTCTACTTATAATGCAATTCCAGGTGGATATAAAAATCTTTTTTACTTTTACTGCATTCAAGGTTCAAACCAAGGCGCATATTTTGGATAAGTAGTAATATAGCCTAATTGTATATTTTTCAATTATTGTGTAATTATTCATTTGCTTTACTAATTTTTGATTTAGTCGAGCAACTACTGTCTTCTTGAATAAATAAATTATTTGTTTTGCATACATTATTTTATCAAAAATATTCATTATTTAATTTATGACACCGAATGGTGAAAATGACAGAAACTGGTACACTAACTTTTTGTCCTATATAAATTAGTTTAAAAACGACATAAACCCTATTTATAATTTAAGCAGTCACCTAAAAATGTCCTATCATGTTGTGATTATTTAGGGTACCAAAACTTTAAAAAATCCTTTTAAAATTTATTGAGATCCAGCCTAATAGATTTTGCAAAATCTTACTTTTAAGAAAAAACAATGTTTTGATACTTCTGGGGAAAATATAACTATTACTAATAACATGAAAAGTTGTTAGATTTCAAATTTTTCTCACAATTTAGGAGAATTACAGTCGCTTACTTTTCTTTTCAAAACTTAAATAAGAAAACACCTATTTCTAAAAAATTTGAAATAATGTCTTAGGACAAAATGTTCAACTGATTCTAAAAATGTACAAAACTATAGGGTGTGTAGTTTATACAGTACTTTTCACTTCTAGTCAGACAGTAAATAATTTGAAATTTACAATTATTTCAAAAAATTTGTACTCCCGCTTTGGCTTGTACAAGCCTTTCAAATATTTATCTGAAATACGAAAAAAGTTACAGATTACTTACTTCCTGTTGTCGCCTGGTGTAAAGTTTCTTTTATTTACGTATTTACATTTTTCAGATGGGTAAATATAAGAAGGAGTATAACCAAAATCCAGGTGGTACCAGAAAATGATCGTCCAAGTCTAAAGCAGCCCGCTTAAGATGGCTGAAAATGCAACAATTACTGCTGTAAGTTATAATACATTCAGTAGTGTAGCTAGGATATCTTTATGTGGCTGTTTATTTTGGAATATAAAATCCAAAAACAATGAAAGTATACCTATTTAAATGTCTTATATCCACCCACAAGAATTATACATTCTTCAGATGCCTTGAGAATAGAAAACCACAAATTACCCGACTCTCCACTTATGACTATTTGGAATTTATAAATATGATAATGCAAACTAAAAATATAAGTGATTTCGCATTCTTCATAGAACAAAGTTAGTGTGATTACCCTGAAATTATGACGTAGAAAAAAATTACTTAGTATTTTCTCAATGAATAGTTTTAAATGTACGTCAGAATAGCACATCTGTACTGTATTAGAAATACTCATCAAATTTGTAGGGTACATACATAACAATAAAATTTACGTTTTTACCTCATTGAATTTTGATAGCCGTGTTTTACAAAATATTATTAATTTTTTTCTAAAATTCTATAGAATTTCATAAGCTTTAGATTGTTTTTGACAACAATGCAAAGAATTTTTGTGCTATTTTGAACGAAGTAAGCTCTCGGATGTGTCATATGATTTTTATATAATTATTAGTACTGACACTAAAAATGAGTAATTTTGCCTCACTTGCAAACAATGGTTCAAGCCTTCTACACTGGTTATGCCCCTGTCACATTATAATTTCACAAATACACATATTAATTAGATGTCATAATAAAACCCAAACTTTTTCAGTTTGAAATCCACATCAGGTAATTTATACAAGCCTGGCCCATCAGGTTTGCAAAGATTACCTGGGGTAGTTAGTAATCCAAGTACTTTATCTGAAGAAACTTCTGAGCCAGAAACAATGAAGTCACAGACTGAGACAGAGTATGCTAATTTGTATAAATAATCTAAATTATTATATCATTGTATTTCATATTTAGAGAACTGTGAAAAATCCACCGAGGAAAGCATAGCAGTTGAGTTAATTCAGAATATGCATTCAGAATTCAATGTTTTAGATTTTACTTATATTGTATTGTTCTTTCTTTTATACGATACCTCTCGCTTCCTTCATTGCGCATCTCACAGCCCATGAGATTTTGAAAGACCTATACTATTGATGCTGATATTGTTTCGGATCACAGAGAAAATTAGAGATTGGGTTAAGGATAAGATAAAAGTCATAATTAACAATACCTCTATTCCATTAGTTAGTTCTTCAAGAAATTTCTGTTTAATACTTGACGATGAGCTACGCTTTAAGTCACATGTTGCAAGGTTAATAAAAAGGTCGTATATAGCACTTAAACAACTATATGCTTGTCGGGCTATACCAACCTTACAATTGAAAAAGCTGTTGTCGGAAGCTAGTTTTGTCATTATTTAACTATTGTGATTTTATATATGGTCCAAACCTTGATAGCACTTCTATGACACAAATACAAAGGATTCAAAATACTTGTTATCGTTTAGTTTTTGGACTAAAAAAATTTGATCATGTATCGCATAAGCTGAAAGAGTTGCACTGGTTAAATATGGATAACTGCAAGAAACATCATTTGTTATGTTTTGTTCATAAAATAATTATAAATGACTTCAGAGGATATTGCTAATAATTAATGACACGCTCCAAAGTGCATTGCATCAATATTAGACACATTAAAACATTAACAATTCTCAAGCAACTGACTGCTATGTTTCAGAGAAGATTCATCTATAATGCTGTTTCTACTTATAATGCAATTCCAGGTGGATATAAAAATCTTTTTTACTTTTACTGCATTCAAGGTTCAAACCAAGGCGCATATTTTGGATAAGTAGTAATATAGCCTAATTGTATATTTTTCAATTATTGTGTAATTATTCATTTGCTTTACTAATTTTCCTTGTAGAGATATGTAGTGGTTTATGCAGGTTAAGTGTAAGAGTAGTCTATGACTAAACTTTGCCTGTATGGACCTACAAATATGCCTTATATACTAATATTTAATGTAATATTAACAACAATAAAGTCAATTTCAATTCGAAAGCTGTTCGTATATTTATTACTAAACATTTATCTATTGACCTTAAAATGTGGGGTTTAAAAAATATTATTTACAAATGCCTGTTATTCCCTTCTTTTCACCAATAGTTTTATATCATTTACATTGCTACGTATTGTGTAAAACAGTGTTCCTTTTAAGTTTTTGGTTGGTAATGACTTACTGTTCAAAAATACATATATACACATTATTGTAAATGTTACAACAATTGAAACTATTTTTATTTTCTTAGTTATTCATTAAAAATAAAACATTTGTAATAATTTTGTTTTAATAAAGCATACTTTACAGGTAACAACTTAAAGTTTTTTGTATTGGAAATACCTTTTTCGTATTAGCATTTGATGAAAAATATTAAACAGAAGACTCCAATATTCTATTAGTTTGAAATATTTATTGAAATAAACGTTTAGTCGTTTTTGACAGAGTCAATTTAATGTAACAAAATAGCTATTTTTTGACAGAATAAACCAAAAAGGAATTCTTTTATGGTTTATTTCTAATGCCTATAGTTAGGTCTAGTTTCGTAAATTGTTTAATCCTAAATAAACTTTTACACTTTTATTTTTAATTTAGCCTAAAATATATTTCATAATTAGTGCGAGTTTTGAAGTTTATTGTTTATTATAATCATTTTTGCCGGCAGCACAATTTGAGAAAATGTCATTATCACATCTATTTGACGTTACAGGTGAACTTTGTATGACCAAAAAATGACGGAAGTCTGCTACGTGGGGGTAAAGAATGAGAACACTAATAAATTGCCTATATATTTAAAGCTGATTTTGTCACTTTTCAAATTGAAAATATAATTACCATTGCAGACCCCTGGTGACGATACACAAGACAATGAACGTTCCCAAAGTGAAGTGTAAAATGATGTAGGAAAAATTATCGTTTTTTGAGAACGTCCTCCCCCAGATCGTTCAAATTTGTAAATCATTTTGCTGAGTACCAAACTCGCAACCTAATTTGTAACAAAATGTATCCTGTTTCCCTGCGATGGTTCCACTAAGATATTTTAATAAACATTACTCTTGCTAATATGATGCAATATTTTGCTTATATTGAATATTGTAGAATATCTAGTTACGTTTTGGGATACGGCACACTATCCTTTTTTTTAAAACTATTATAACATAGTATAAGCTTCACAAAGTAACACTGCTGTAGTAATTTACTTATCGCATGTAAACATAATGGAAGGTTACAAACAACCATCGATGTTGAGGTTATGTCATTTTTGGCTTCATAAATATTCGCAATTAATCCAATCATTATTATATTACACTTATCAAAAGGTAATTCACCATATATTATTAGTTTACTTCATTTCAATGCGACAAAAACAAAGTCCAAAATAATTCAATTTGAAATATTCTGGTTTTAAACCTTATTCTACACATCATTAACAGTGCCATCTTCGGAGAAAGTCGTAAACAATTTCTATTAAAATGGCGTACAATTAATGTAATAATTCAATAAAATCCATTCAGTACACTACGACTATCATGATCACTATTTTTGAAAATTTTTTAACAGAACGATTATATATGTATTCTATAACGAATGCTTTTTTTTATATACAAATTGATTTTGTTAGATGTAGTAACTAAAATAAAGTAAGTGAATTTTAACATTACTTTTAACAGCTATTTCTTGCTTATTACTCCACTTTAGAAAAAAAAGCAAACCTTCGTTAGAAAGTACAAAGTTTTGTGAGTCTAATGTTGAAGTTACATTTTGCATATTTTCAATCCAACAAAAGTTATTTACCAAACAGAATAACCTGTTTTTGATGGATTTTAGGCAGCCAACCATACATCCGATCGCGCCCTTAAGAAATTAGTTTGTAATATTAAAATTAAGTGTAAATAAACATATATACAGCTATATACATGTAATACTTATGTTGATAATTATAAGATTTGTTCCGCTATTTCGGTTACTTTACTAACAAGTGCTTCTAATAATACAACTCTCTTTCCTTCTAATGCTAAAGTTGTCTTCATAGTATTAAGCTTTTCGGTTTCCAAGTTTAAACCCTGCTCCATCAAACGTAATTTATGTTCGTAGTATCTTTCTTTTATATTATTTTTCTTTTGCAAATAATCCTTATAGCTAGATGCTGCCTGCGAGGTATTTAATAGATTTTCCATTTTCTTCGGAAATTTACGTTTAGGTATTTGCAATTTAGTTTTAAGACGATCCATTGATGGTCGGTAACTACTGTCTACTACGTCGATGGTATTAAATTTCAACTCGTTGGAGGTTGTTTCTGCATTTACTTCATCACTCAGGGTATGTATGATTTCAATGTTACTAGAATTTAAATCATCGATAATGTCTCTTGAACATTCAAAATTAAATGATGTAGGTGATTCATTAGCATTGTGACCTTCGACTGAAACAGCTTTGATAATATCGTAAACATCTACAGTAGTAAGTATTTCTTTTGGTGGTGGAGGGTCGCCGCCCGTTTTGTTTGCATACCTGTTTGTCACATCAATTTTGGTTTTAGTTCTTGAACGAATATCCTGCCAGCACTAAAAGAAG
This sequence comes from Platerodrilus igneus, assembly GCA_036346225.1. Lineage (NCBI taxonomy): Eukaryota > Metazoa > Arthropoda > Insecta > Coleoptera > Lycidae > Platerodrilus > Platerodrilus igneus. The sequence goes on along the minus strand of JARFIW010000003.1, from coordinate 4,334,780 downwards.
TTAGGCTTAATAATGAAATATTTATAATAAAGTAAATAATACCTTTCGCAAACCTTTCCATGTCTTTCCGGCCCGCACATAGAATTTAAGTTACCGGCGAGTTCACTCCACTGTTTTACGGAATCCTGATGTGTAAAGGTAGCACTAAATCTACCACTTCCCAGTTGTGAATGTAGTTTGATATATTCTACAATACATCGTTTTTGTGCCTCTATCACTTTTCTACCTTGCTTTTTAATTGTTGAATTCATTTTTTTATTTTAATAGCAATATTAACCTCACTCCAAACAAATTTGCGTTTAAATGTCAGTTATCGGCTGTCAAAGAAACCAGCAGCATGAAATGCGGTGTTGTCATACACAAAGATCGTAATTTAACGAATGTTGAGATGATTGATAACGAACGGCTTCAAAAATACGAACATCGTAACGTATGCGCTATCAACCAATCGTTATATAACGAAATCGTTATTTAGCGAATGTGGTCAAAAATCGGCCCCCAGATCACTGGTGTTATAGAAGAATGTTAAAGATTAGTTGGACAGATATAGTAACAAATGAGGAAGTTTATAGAAGAATAGGTGAGGAACCCTGTATGTGAAAACAATTAAAGGTCAGGAGTGATAGAATGATAGGGTACCAGTTAAGACATGCGGGACTATTTAGTAAGGTCTTAGATTAGAGACTACCAAATAAAAATAGAGTCGGAAGACCTAGACAGAGCTATATTATAGTTCATTCGAAATAAGAATAAACTAAATGACCTTGTACGCAAGGTGGATTTACACAGCAAATTAATTATAATTTCTATATGTACATACAGAATAATTATTAATTCCATATTTGAGTGATTATAAATTGTGACTAGCCTAAATTAATTTCCATAACTCATTTTCATTGCAAATCTGACAACGGCGCATTACATATATTTTAAATACAAGTTTTTAGTTTAAGCTGTGTAAATCAGCATCATGCTTTAACCAATCAAATTGAACGGTGAACGTTCCCTATACCTTTCATCTCTTTATTCTTAGCTGGAATGGACTATAGTCAAATTATTAGAGATTTAGGTTGTGAAGAGTATGTACAATTTTTTAGATTAGCACAGAATAGAAAAGAAGTTAGAGCTGCGTCAAAACGACCTTATGTAAGGTCGAAAACAAAACAAAAAAAAATAAATACAAATCAGTTAACTAAATGCCACCATGACATAACGTACAATTAGTTAGCGCTCTGGCATGTTGGCAGCGATTCGTTGCTTAAGCCTTACCATAACATGTAATTTATTGGAATTTTTTGTTTTATTTAAAACCTTCAGAGAGTCTGGTTCTCAAACTTTTGAATAGAGAAGTCGCAAACCATAGTAGTAGATTTTAACGTCGTTTAGTTTTACCACATTTCAATAGGTGGCGCTAACTTGCCAACAGTTTTTATGCAGGATTTGGCATATCTTTTCTAACCTTATTTAACCTATGCTTCCATTCTAATGCTATGTAACAAAATAGCTAGCTTCCTTTCTGGTGTAAGTTTTTCATTCGTGTCATTACTAGACGCTGACATATAAACCAAAAATCGCCGTTCTCATTTCTTAAAATTTTTTGCCACATCGCCAACTAATGTTAATTCATCCGGTTGCTTTAGATTATTCATTTTCGTTTTAATCTCAATATAATCACTTAACCTCACTTTCTTAGGTAGACACAAAAGTCTCTTCTTAATAACATAACAGTTATCTTTTCCTTTCTACATGCACCGATTATTCTATTTTATGTCCGCAGGGCCATGTTATGTTTGTTATTTTTAAAATAATACAACTCTTTCTCTACAGTCTCTTTATTACCGACATATGCTACATACTGTCTAAAACACCTGATAACTTAATACTATTTTCTAAAGGTCTGTGCTCCCCTGACATTCCAAGAACCAAATCTCTATTCCTGATTCATTCGGTCGTTATCTGATGGGCCAGATATTTTATGTCTCAGTCGCCCACCATTACTTTGACAGTCCGATGCTTTTCCAAAGGTCTTGTTAGTAGTGTTATTTAGGTTGAACCGAGTTACTAACCTAGATCGCAACCGTGCCGTTGTAGCTTTCCGTACTAACGGTAGCGACATTTTACCGTTCAGTGTTGACATGTATAGTCACTCTCCACAGACGTCGCCACGATTCCTAGTCCACCAGGTGTGCGTAACGTCTTTCGATACAAGCTAAAATTTCCCCTCCCAAGGGGGTTACTGTGTAAGCCAGCAGAAAGTTGCCCGCATTACGTTAAATGAGTAAGATTGTTGTAAACCCGTCATTCGCTATCCTATATTGCGGGCAATTGATATACTATTGCGCAATAATTAAAGCCGCGTAATTCTTATAACACGTAGTGCCACGTTTTAAGTATTGCGCAATAGACAAATTTTCATATACATTTAAATTCGAATTCCCTGCACAATATAAGTAAAACGGCTACTCGCTTGGATGGTATTTCGTAGCTAAATTTCAGGATCCATGTTTGTGGGTAGGTTACACAATTGCTGAGTCAAATTGCTAATCCATCCTAAAACACTTTTCCCTTCGTAGCGGAATGATAGGAACACACCAGGTAAAGGGACGACAGAAGGTACATGCAACTACAAAGAGAAAAGACACACCACAATACAGATCGATATTCTTGGTTTCAGGTCTCGTAGCTTAATGGCGTCTTTCGACACTACGCGCACCTGCGCATTCTTTTACGCAAACGCAACTGTCCGGAATGACGGAAATTGACAAGTTCATTAAAAAATATCCGTGGGAATTTATTTACAAATTAAAAATGTTCATTGCCAAATTTTGGCATGTAACAAGATAACTTACAAATTTCATATGTAATTATATAAAATACACTAAAATTATTCACCTGCTACGTTGTTAGTGTAAATGAAATAATGTTTTCTTTCTCAATAATAGTCACATTTATGGATATTGCATGTCTTACATACGTTTTACATAGATCAAGATTTAAGATATACGGACAGTACAGTATTATAAACTAGATTCTAACAAAAGCTAGAAAGCACTTCAAATTTCCCTAAAATAGAATCTTGAGCACCACCTTTCGCGTAAAGATTATCAGGATTGCTATGAAACGTAAATCGAAGCGAAGGACATTTGTATTAATAATTGATATTTAGTTAATAAAGCTTAGCAATTGTCTAAGGATACAGCACGTGATGCAGGCACACATAAAGGAACGTCCATTCATATGCAATTTGTGTAATTATACCACATTACATAAAAGTCATTTACAAATACATTTTCGGTCGCATACTAAAGAACGCCCATTCGCATGCAGTTCATGTGATTATACCACATCACAAAAGAGTAATTTACAAAGACATTTTCGGACGCATACTACCGAGCGTCCATTTGCATGCAGTTTGTGTGCTTATACCACATCATATAAAAGTAGTTTACAAATTCATTTTCGGTCGCATACTAACGAACGCCCATTCGCCTGCAGTTTGTGTGATTACACCACATCACAAAAGAGTAATTTACGAACACATTTTCGGTCGCATACTAGCGAGCGTCCATTCAGTTGCAGTTTGTGTCATTACACCACATCACGTAAACGTAGTTTACAAATTCATTTTCGGTCGCATACTAACGAACGACCATTCGCATGCAGTTTGTGTGATTATACCACGTCACATAAAAGTTGTTTACAAAGACATTTTCGGTTACATACTAACGAGCACCCATTCTCATGCAGTTTGTGTGATTATACCACATCACAAAAGAGATATTTACTCGATCATTTTTGGTCGCATACTAGCGAACGTCCATTCTCTTGCAGTTTGTGTGATTACACCACATCACAAAAGAGTAATTTAAAAAGACATTTTCGGTCACATACTAACGAGCGTCCATTCGCTTGCAATTTGTGTAGTTATACCGCATCAGAAAAAGGTCATCTACAGAAACATTTTCGGTCACACATTAACGAGCGCCTATTTTTATGCAACTTGTGTGATTATACTACATCGCAAAAGAGTAATTTAGAAAGACATTTTCGGTCGCACACTAACGAGCGTCCATTCGCTTGCAATTTGTGTAGTTATACCGCATCAGAAAAAGGTTATCTACAGAAACATTTTCGGTCACACACTAACAAACCCTCATTTGCATGCAACTTGTGTGATTATACCACATCAGGTATAAGTTATTTAAAAAAACATTTTCGGTCGCATAATAACAACCGTCTATCACATATCACAAAAGAGTAATTTACAAACACATTGTCGGTCGCATACTAATGAACATCCATGCGTTTGCAAGTTATGCGATTAATCCACATTATATATAAGTAATTTACGGATACATTTGAGATAGCATACTAACGTACGCCCATTCGTGTGCAGTTTGTGTGATTATACAACGTCACAAAAGTATTATTTACAAGTACATTTATGGGGTTATACTAAAACTTTCGTTCCCATGCAATTTGTGTTGCTATTCCGCATAGAAAAATCTATTTGCTATTACATACTAAGAAACATTCATTTGTGTGCTTAATCTATATTGCAAAATTACTTCTGCAGTCTCTTATTAATCAACATCCCAAATGTTTGCAATATGTGAATATTTCGCATCAGAAAGAAATAATTTAAAAACAAATGTGCGATTCCATAGTAACCTACGTTCATTTGCATGTTTTGTATGTAATAATGCTTCAACAGAAAATACATTTATACGCTTATATATTAACCTTTCATTACCGGCGCCGTCGGTTTTTCCTGTCAGACTTCTTTTTTTATATTTTTCTCTATAAAATTATACCAGATGTTTTACTTTTAGTAAATAGGCTCTGTTAAATGATACTCTTAAATGTTAGGTGTAGTTTCGGAATAGTGTGTATGTTTGTCCCAAGAATTAACGGTAAACCCCTGAAGTGCCTATATTTATGGACGTGTAGTTCTGTAAAAATTCGGTAATTCTTCTTCATACTTCTTCAACAAATTAGTGTCGTTTTAAATTAGTTTTGCATTGACAGTTGATAACGGAGGTAGTGAGACTAGGAAAGCTACCGTTAGCAATGACAACTCGTATGCAAAATAAACTGAACGTTCATGCAAGTATGTAACGAGGTGGTTGCTAACGAGAAGTTTTATATTTGGGATCGTAATTAGGATATTAATGACATGGACGATAATGCAGCAGAAGAGCATATTTCTTTGGAAAAAGAATCAAATGCAGATGATTTACCACCTAACGACGTTTTCTTGAACGTTATAATTTGACAATCTAGAGTGTAAACATCCGTTAGATGCCAAAACGAACCGCAGTACAAAGGAAAACTTACTCACGAAGCAATCGGGAGCAATTAGCAACGCAATGCACGCACACTACACGTATTCTATATATATTTAGCAATTATTTTTTTCTGACAGTATACTACAAGTTGTGAAATATACAAATATTAAAATGAGGTAAATTATTTCAAATCATACTAAAGAACTGGATGTAAAAAACATATTTTTGAACCAAAGGGCTTTCTTGGTATATTGTATTTGACCGTGTATATCACTGACTGGATCTATGGAGAATAGATGAAACTGGGATTGCAATGTTTAGGTAGTGAACAGGGCTAACAGATTTTACTTCTTAATTAAAATGTTGCAATTTGATGATATTTCAGATATTGAAACAGCCGAAAAAAAAAAACTGATAGAGTTACCTACAATACCGCTATTATGTGTTAAAGGAGATACTATTCAATTTGAAAGCTTTTTTTTAATTACTTTTACACCATAAAAATTGGTACCATTCATTCCTCAAATTTTAAAGATGGTTTCTTATATATTTATGTAATTTAAAATACTTTTTATCGTTTTCATAATGTCTTATGTTACCCTCGTAGTTTGGACAAGTTGAGATACTTGTCTATTAACGTTTTCGGTTCATGTTAGACAATAGATTTGAAAACATAGAACACAAAGTATGTTTTTAGAGAAATGTAAGAACCCTTAAGACAAAAAATATAATTTTTAAAAATGTAGTATTTAATAGGAATGGGTAATACATACATATCCAAGAATTCTTAAACAAAATTAGTTTAATCTAAAGCACCCACGGGAGTTATACGTCACTTTGAGCATTTTTGTCATTTACGCATTACTCACTTCTTGCACATTGTCAATTACCAGATAAACGTAAAATGCCATTTACCTTATCTGATTTTATAAAAAAAAACAACTAGCAATTTTCATATTCTATTCTGATACTCTACCGTAGAAATAATTTCTTTTTGTTTTCTGACCTGATAAGTGTACATGAATTTCACAGTCACAAATGATGCCATTTCAATTGGTAGAATATCTATGTTGTGGACGACACCGTCCTCATTTCCGTCAGTTAGGGGACACATTGCCAAAACTATTACTCATTGCTTTTGATTCGTTAAAAGTGAGGTGTTTCTCTAGTGGTCCATTCTCATCGTCGCTAAGGTCATTCAAATTGATGTTCTCTTTATCTGATAAATCATGCAAAGAAATGGACGCAGTAGAAGAGTCTTCGGACTCGGAGCCTAACTCGCTTAGTTTAACCTTCTTTTTTTTGTCTGAGAAAAAGTTGCTGCTTGCATGTTGCCTACTTTCGCCAGGTTGGGAGACAACATGCTGGTGACGAAGCTTTTGCCTGGTGAAATGCAGTCTTTTCTTAATACGAGGTTTCGGTTTCGTTCCCTTTTTCAAGTTGTTTTTGAAAACGTAAGGTCTATTGTTTCCCTAAATCTTCACGATCCCCTTTAGAAGAATGCGTAGGTAATCGCTTTACTTCTTCATCTCTGTTGAGTGAAATCTTTCTACATTTCTATATAATTTGTGTGATTAATCTGCATCATACAAAAGCAATTCAAAAAGAAATATACTAGATACTAACGATCGTGCATTTCAATGCAATTTGTATGATTATTCTGCAACACAAAAAAAGTAATTTGAAAATACCTATAGGAACACATACAAATGAACGTCCATTTATTTGTAACTTGTGGGATTATCCTACCTCCAAAAAAGTACATTATTGAACGAGCGATTTAGAATAACAACTACTCGTTCGGAACGGTCGCGCCACGAGCCCGTTAGGGTGAACGGCGTAATCCGAATGAGTAATGGCCATAAATCGCAAGTAAAATACTATACTCTTCCCACGACTACACAAATCTTCAATATTAGTTATTTTCTATACGTGTTAACCGCAAACACTGACAATTAAAAATTTATTTGTCAGTGTAACGGCCTATTTTGCACGATACGAAAACCCATTCTTAAATGCATAAAATGCATTACTGGATAGTCGTAGAAAAAGTTATATAAGAATACGCCTACGAATGCATATTAATGTACGTAAATTTTCTAGCAATTTGTGTGTTTTTCCAACATCACAAAAATGTCATTTAAAAACACATATACGTACGCATACTAACGAACGTCCATGCGCATGCAATTTGTGTGTTTATTGCGCATCATGAAGAAGTGATTTAACAGACATACTAACACATACTTAACCAACGTTCATTTCAAATGCAATTTGTGTGATTATTTTAAAGCACAAAAAAAAAGATTTAAAAAAAATGTACGGACACATACTAACAAACGTCCATTCGCATGCATGGTTTAATGCTGTCTTAGCTTAATATCGTTTACAAAGACATGTATAGTCATTCTGCAACAAGCACATACTTGTTTTCATTATTTGATTATTTGACATCCAACGCCGCACGTGTCGTCACTCAACAAGCGCTTATTTGCATGGAATTTTTTGTAACTATTTCTAAACGAGTAAAATTATAGTACAAATACATTTAGAGTTTTTCACTCTAACTAGAACCCAACGTCATTTAATAGATTGTTCAGAAATGAAATAGCAGAAGTTGCTGCCCAGACGCCGATGAGGTAGCAGCTCACGTACTCCGACCACCGCCTTCGGGCGATCAAAGGTGGGCAGCGGAACGGTGACGTCCTGAGGAAGTTCTCCAGCTAAGCAGGGTGCCGAGGAATGGGTACACGAGTGAAGTCGTCGGCGATGCACATCCGTTTGTCCTGTTTAGACGAGCTACCTGACGATGGAGAGGCCTGTGGCGAGTAGCCAGTCCTGTCAGGCGAAAACCACAGGCCAGTGGACCCAGGATTCGGATTACTGTGTAGTTGGGGGACAACTATGGGGAAACTGCCCACTGCAGAATATCAAGAGGATTCCAGGAGCTGGCTTTTGGAATCCAAACCTACAAATAAATAAATAAGAAGATCTATCAAGATAAACAGTCAACATCATCAAGCCAAAAAACTCTTGAGTTATAAGGCATTTTTAACGACGCTGAGAGCGTCGCGTCAAGCTTCTGTAGTGAAATAGCAGCGATGTAGTTGACTTATTATCATGATGGTTAGGAGCGTAAGTTTTATAAATATTTTCACATACAAATGAGCTATTTTTTATTACTGTGAAAGCACATCAGAGTAATTAGAATTTGGTGACATGATATCAAGTTATCGTATGTTGATGGTATAAATGAATTGTAATAATGTTGTGGTTGAACACAAAACTTGACGCCACTCATGCATGAAGAGTTGTAGTGTAACCGACCTGAAGGCTGACTAAACGCCCTCAATAAACGGCACACAGGGCTCCATGATCTAACATCTAGTGGCAGTGGTTCGACGATACCTACGTTGTGTTGTTATAATGTAACCCAAATTCACACTGAGAAGATGGTGTTAAGGCGGGAAGGTTTGAAATAAAACTACAGCATTTACCTAACTTAATTTTTTTTATCAAAACAACTACAAAATAGGTCAATCGCATGAAAGCATAGAAAAATGACATCTAAAGCAAACAGTGCGTACTCAACCTGGGCGATTGGGGGCAGAGCACCGTAGAAAAGTCCCCAAACTGCCCTCATACTTCCAACTGCATTTGGCACATCTCAACAAAGACGGGTAACGTACACGTACCCAGATCACCAACATTAAAATTTACGGTATGTTAACTGTTACCCAGACATACCACACATAACAACTGCAGAAACATTAGTGTAGGTCAGCTAGTCTTTTCTGACAGGTACTGAGGTCGGATAACCAATACTACTCAGCTAAAGTTGAAAAAGGGGGAACACCAGAAAGGTTAAATCTGCCTTGACTACCAACGTTCCTTCCCGCACAGGTAGGCAACAATGGAGCCATCTTTAAAATTTTGTAAAGTTACGAAAATAAAACGGGATGCTTCTTACAAAATGAATTTCAAAATAACAAAGTCAAAGCAGAAAATCAACCTTTGATCATACGTAAGACATTTAAATAAATACAAATTAAATTAAAGTTAAAAATCACTCACGTGCTTGAAGTACAGTTCAATCAAAAAACTGTTCTTACCACAATCTAAGCACATCTGCGATGCACACAATATGAATAAACATACCATTATGCTGAATTTTACGCTGGAATTTTTAGAGACCTTCAGAACAAAATATTATCCAACCAAATAAAATCTCCGTTACATATGTCCAATAATTCTCATGTTTTTTAAATTTTAAACTAAAGCTTTATTTCTGTCGTATTGCACTATAGAAGACGAATTAATAAATTTTATCAAATTATTTATACTAACTGTTTTAATGATGGATCACTCCAATATTCTTCGCATCTGCAGGAATCAACTGACTTTACCGATGGTGGAATACAAAATAAAATAATCTTCACCAAAAGTTGTCAGGAACCACTTCATGACACGAAGGTATTCGTTTATCAACTTTTGTTACGAACGCGGCACGAGGCCATGTGCTTTAATGCCATGTTGACTTTTCTATACTCCGGAGAGCAGCTTACTTCTTCAAGCTCTAATCGAAAAGTGAAGTCGAAATGACAGACAAACGATTAGTGTAGTAACTTAGACATCGAAAGGGGAAGGAGCGCATAATCCATTATACATATTATAAACTATCTTTTGTGATCAGACAATTATAAATTATGTTTCTATACCATTGAAACATGATATTAGATTTATAAGGAATGTGTAACTAACTTAAAAAATACACGTTACAGTACAACTACAAGTACATTGGCAATACTACATGAATCGCTGAAATTAACTTATGGTATGATTGTGCATGATTAAAAAGGCGCTTATTATTGAATAGACTATCTTCAACATAGTCATAAATGCAAACGCAATAGGCACGAAGATGGTCGATGATTCAATTTAATTACATGACAACAATTATCACAAACGTTAAATACTAGTTAATTATATAGAAACATCGGCTAGATAATAGGGCAAACAAAACAACAAACATATAATTACGTTTATACTAAGATATGAGCGGTGCAGTTGTAAATGTGATTAATAAGCTGAAATAAAACAATTACACATAAAATAATAATGTCAAATGCATCACAAATATGAAACATTATAAAACATGTAAGCAGCAAATACATATCAAAATTCTATAGCATGAATACAAGCCCAGATTCAGGCGCTGAATCTTTATATAAGTGCATGTTAGTTAAATATATTAAATCTAGTAAGCAAATGTTAAAAATGATTCATTATAATTGCAGCGGTTAAAATGCACCTTTTGAAAAATTAAACACATCGTGGCATTATAGATTAAAAAAAAATATATACACAACAACGTGGTGGTTAATTCAATAAAACCCAAAGCAAATACAACATTGAAATATAAAACTGCTCGTATTTAAACTTGCCTAACAACTTGATTCAATATGATGTCAGTACTTTTCATGGTTTGTCGTAAAATTACAGTAATGCTACCTCTGCTATTGATTCTGCAATAAGTGCAATGCAATTGGAGTTACAGCTCTGTATTAAATACTGAATAAACATTATTTCAAATAAACAGATATTAGTTTTACTCTGATTAAGGCACTAAATAAACAATTCAGATCAATAAATATTAGTTTTCAGTTGTTAAACCAAACAACACTAATTTATACATAAAACAACCGGCATTAAATTTTAAGTCAAAAGCAACAGGTACACATAAATATTTCCCTCAATGGTTAAATAACTAATGGTTTTACAATAAGTACCAATATCACATGCAAAACAACGCTCTGATTACCAGATGTAATCAGATTACCTTAAATAACCACTACATTATCAACTTATAAACATTACTTTTAATAAAAACCGCCAAGTGAAATGTTTCAACCAACCATCTTGAAAGATCAAAACAAGGTCCTTTAACTCGACCGATCGTTCCTACACATGCGCGTATTGTAACATAAATTCTGACATAACAGAATGCGTTCAGAAACCTGCAAGTAGTTAATGAGCTATTCTAACAAACACCTTCAAACATCGAAATGTACACTATAATATTTGTAATAATTTTCAAACCAATGAGAAATCGACTTAGAAACACTACGGATCACTTCAGAGTGGATCATTCAAAAATATAAATAATGAATGTGTGCAAGATGACATTAGTTCTTCTTAAAGTAAAATGCCCTCTATGATGGATGAGCATTTGCTTGCAATTTGTATAACTATATTGTAACGTATATGGTATTTTGTTTCGAATTAGATTGTATTCTAACTATTTTACTTAACTTTTATTTATAAGTTTTAACTGTTTATCCACATTATTCATTTTACCTAATAATTTTACTTATTTTGTTTATTCCATTATCTGTGTATCCATTGGATCAATATATATATATATATATATATATATATATATATATATATATATTAGTAGGTTAATCTATTTTATTAATTTAAGTGTATATAATTTATTATGTATATTACATTATTTATTAAAAATAGAATAAAATTGAAAAGGGTTTTAATAATCCACAACTTTAAAGAATACAAAAAGGGTTTAAATTTATTCTTTAAAAAAAAATCTTTGCGGGAAAATTAAGTATAAATATTAAAATGAATTGTTACAGTTCAATAACGTACAGTACAATGTATTAGTTGAGGTCTTCGTTATATTTGTGCATTCTCTGGAATGAACCTTGACAGAAGTATGTCCTGTCAGGAACCCCCGAGTGATTCTGAGCTGTTCCCTGATTAAACAAAGCAATTCTGTGTTCTGTTTTTACTAGGCCCTTTTACCAGCGCCTTGCTATGTATTAGTCCTGGTCTGTTCTGCCAGTCTCTTAGGTGTTGGTTGCACATTCATTCGCTAATATAGCTACGGTTTGCAGCTTTTGTGACTCCCAAGGCAGGTTTGGAATCGATAAATGGCCCCTGCGTCCCCTGTCTTGCAACTTTATTTCCCTAGACTCCTTGATGGCCTGGCACCCACTGTAATGTAACAAAGTTCGGCTGTGCCAGTCCATTAATTGCCTCAATACATTCCCATACCAGTCTTGATGACACTGCCGCCTGGCAGTCAGATACAATATAGATATATCTTTTAATAAAGGCTCTTTTTATACTTTCCCGCACATGGCGTATTTTCCGTTTGAAAAATGGTAGCGTTTGCCCCTAAGGGAACGCTTAAACGTACCTCCAGTCTCCACATAAAGAGTCCAGATCCAAACCCGGTCTCGCCCTTAGAGCCATCCGTGTACCAGACCATGCTGCCCGGAGGTAATCTTCCCTTCATTTTTTCCCATTCTACATTGTAGGTAACAGTCTTGAAAAGTGTATCCTATGGATGCTGAGGAGTTATTTGGACTCAATTAGATGGCCCCAATTTCTCCCAAGCACTTTCGTATGCTCCATCCCTTCAATAATCCTAGACCGAAGGTTCTTAAGTCTGTATAGTCCAAGTCTTGGCTCCCCCACCATCACTAAGTATAGCGGGGGAAGGTCAAGGGGAGTCTCCATATCAGCAGTGGGCGTGGAACACATCGCCCTTCAGGTATACATAGACAGGCCAGTTCCTGGATCTTGCCCAACTTTATTTTGGTGTTTGATTGTTCAGCCTTGGGCCACCATACCTAGGCTGCATATGTTATTACTGGTCTGACCACCCTAGTGTACAACCAGTGCACCATGTTTTGTCTTATCCCCCAAGATTTGCCGTAAGTGCGTCTAACTATTGCAAAAGAAGTTTCCGCCTTGCGTACGGTCTTATCTATCTGCAGGTTCCATGTGAGTTTGGAGTCCAGAGTGACTCCCAAGTACACTACTTTGCCTGACAGGCCGATTTCGTTACCATTAACGAAGAGGGGTGTAATGCCCGCAATCTTACTTCTCCGGGTAAAGGGTACTAAAGTGAACTTTGGGGGTTGACTCTAAGGCCCTCCTCTGTTGTCCACCTCTCCACTATTTTTAAGACTTCTTGCATTCGGTCCCTGATAACATTATTGTATTTACCCTCCACTTAGACAGCCAGATCAACAGCATATCCTAGCGGACTAAATACTTTCTGCTCAACTCCCACAACAGTCCGTGTACGACTAGGTTCAACAACAGGAGAGACAAGACTCCCCCCTGCGGACATCCCTTTGCCACTCGGTCCGCCATAATATCTCCAAGCAGTTCTGTAACTTCCATCCTTCCACCTGCAGTCTATCCACCTGCAGCAAGTTTCTTCCATCCCAACCGATCTGGTGACCGTTGAGTTAGTGCTGAAGGATGTGTTATCAAAGGCTCCCTTGATGTCCAAAAGGGCACATAGAAGAATTTCTTTGTGAGCTAGAGTCTTTTCGAACCTGGAAACCAGGTGATAAATAGCTGACTCTGTTGAAAATCCTGCTCTAAAAGCAAACTGGTTCGGGTGTAACGGGCTAGTTGCCAAAACACTCCTTCTTATATGCCTGTCAATCAGTCAATGATTGGATAACTAACCTTGATTTGACATGTGGTGTAGTTTCGACTATATTCTTGTTGTTTGAAGTGGTGAAACGGCTTACACTTGATGATGAATTGTCTCTTGCTTCAATGTTCACTTTGTCACGCACTTCAATGTAACATTTATTAACTGATTATGCCTTTTAACGCGACTAGATGCATGGCATACCAAAGGACGCGTGTTTATTGCTTGAAAGATGCTCGAGCACTCTTGTCTGTTATCTGTTCCTTGGTTTTGGTTAGTTTTATGTAGGTAGGGATAATGTATAGAAATCAATTAGGTATGCAGGAATAATTTATGATATATACAAGGCGAATTGTAAATAGTGTACAGGAAAATTAAAAAATAACCCTTTGAGCCGGGCAATGGCTTATAATATACATTGAAGTATTATTGGTTAGGAAGAATGCATAATTTCACCAGAGGTCGCTTTATGTACCCTAGTTAGTCTTAACTTCGGCTACTTGAACAATACCGTCGGTGCCCGTAAATGTGTTAATTATTCTGCCCAACTGCCACTGGAGTGGAGGTAAAACAGAATCTTTGATACGTACAAGTGTACCTTTTAGATTACCAACTAATTTGTTATGGTTATTCCACTTGCCTTTTTGATAGAGCTCATGTAAATACTCCCTATGCCACCTAGACCAGAAATCTTGATGCAAACGCTGCACCAATTGCCAACGTGACAAACGATTGATATTTAAATGTGTTAAATCATGCATTAGAGGCGCAGTCAGCGGCTCGATCGTTAAAAAATGCGCAGGCGTAAGAGATTGTAGATCATTGGGGTCGCTACTTAAACTGCATAGAGGCCGTGAATTAAGGAGCGATTCTATTTGTATTAAGGTTGTGGTTAGTTCTTCATAGGTAAGGACCTGGTTTCCAATGATGCGCAAAAGATGTGTCTTTACAGATTTTACTCCGCTCTCTCACAGTCCGCCAAAATGGAGTGCAGAAAGGGGGGTTGAATAACCATTTGATATTTTCTTGTTCAGCAACAGTGCGCGTAAAGCTGACAAGAATGCGATTAGACCCGATAAAATTGGTCCCACAATCGCTAAAAATACTAGAACAGCGCCCACGCCGAGCAATAAAGCGACACAAGGCTGCTAGAAAAGAATCGGCTGATAAATCTAATGCAAGTTCAAGATGAACTGCTTTCTTCGAAAAGCAAAACCAGCCAACCCTATTCAAGACATGAAAGAATTATTGTAAAAAGTGAAATTCAGTCTAATTTATCTAATGCGCTTTTGACACAACACGAAATAGCAACCACACCCTAGGTGAATTGTAAAAGATTAGGTTTGCACTACAAAAGCAGAAAGTCACTAGCATTAAAATGCAAGGACAGTAGGTCAACCTCGACCAGCGGCGTACATACAAAAATCCGAATATACATATGAATTATTAACGCTCGTAATAATAACCTTTACAGTTACTCATTCAATAACATCACAAATACAAAGAATAACTTCGATACGTAAATTCTTAAATTAAATTCCACATGCACGCTTATGCAAAATAATACCAGAACTGAAAAATACCAGGACTACTATATAACCAAATTAACAATAAATTACTAACATTCACGCTACTTGACACAATGATATAGAAGTAACTACAGATACATATCAAGCATAACAGCCAAATAAATAGAATTCTTTACAATTAGACTCTCAATTTATTGCAACGTTAAAACCCGAAAATAAACCCGTAACAAGGCCACTATTAAAATCTCAGTTATTTAGAAAAACAAAAAATTATGCTAGGTTTCCCTATGTTTGGACGCATTTGTCCAAAATAAAACAGTTAATTTAGTTTTTATGTTTAATAATTTCATTTATAAAATATACAACAAATATTCAGAGATAACACCTTCAAAAAGTGACAGCACGCTTAATTTAGTAAATTATATTTTCCCTACTAATTTCATATCAAAGCAGTAATACAACATTTAATAGCGCCCTTTAATATTCAGATGTGTATTGCAGGCTCAAAACAATACTGCAAATTTTAGCACTATACAAGTTAAACGTCTGTTCAAAGTTAAGCAGTTGCTATAAATAAGTCTCAAAAGTTATACTAATCATAACCAAGGATACGAACTCTCTTGATAATTTACCTTAGTTTCAAATATTAATTTTTAGTAAAAATTTGCGTAGCCTGAGAAAAGCAGACCAGTTTTAGGTTACGATATTACTTGAAACGTAATTATTAATACTACAAGTGGAAATTCTTACTGCATTACAATATAAAAAATATTTGTTAGCTTAACAGGCTTGTGTAAATATGTTATGTTTTACAAACTTTAAGGTGAACAAGTCGCAGGACTACATATATAAAGCTGTACGCTTACCTTAAATTATTAGACAAATGTTAAGAGGTCACCCGATAACACGACGCAACCATATATTTCGAAATGAAACAACCAAACAAGTAAACCTCTTATAGAAATTTCCGGAACTTAAATTTTCCAAGAAATTGAATAATTACGCTGTTTTCCTATATTCTTGAAGGTAATTAAATTTATTCTTAGTCTTTTGCAAACGATAAAATGGAATGATGTAATTCAGAGCGTCATGTTTATCCATGAGGCTCAGACTTAGCGGTTGTGCAATCTTCTTAAAACTTTAAACCAGAGCGCTGTAATTGAAATCAAACTACAATAACGCATTGATTACGTATACGTGATTACCGTTAACAGAGAAACTAAACCTTATACGGAACCTACCCATCTAACGGTACAGAATCAAATGGCGATGCTCATATCGCTCGATCGATTTCTTACAAAACCCATGTTACCTGTTTCAAGAACTGACAATAAATATTCCCTGAATTGACGAACAAACCAAACGACCTTACGTTGCTTGTCATAACAAGCAAACTTCAAATAACCATTCATTGAAACATGAACGTATACTATGTATTTAAAATAATACATCACCCTTAATTGAATTATATTGTCGATGACCGTCTTCTAATTAATACTAAAGATTAATTACCCAATTAAATAAATGGTAAACTGGGTGTAGTAAACAGAAAAATCTACGTATTTATAAATCACGTCAAAAAAATATGTTACAATATATTCAGGGTGTATCGCAGGTAACGGAACGGTTCCTTTAGTCGGCATTTCGTTTATTTTATAAAAGTTAACTTTCCATTTTACGTCTCGGAATTTACGTTCTCTATACATTTGTATAAATGATCCCCAAAAAATTTTATTTTAAGACTCTGTCTTCATTATTATTGTTTTAAACTATCTTTAAAATGAAATAAAATCGCTCTACAACGGTCGCTTGGAAGAACTATTATAAACCTAACCTGACTATCTTTATGCTTTTTTTTAATCTTCTTTGGGAATTAAACCACTCATAATTTTTAAAATCATTTTATACATTTATGTCATAAATGTCAAACTTGAAGATTTTATTATTTTGACAACGATCCTAGGTCATGGATCCAAACGTAAATAAAGATGATTTTAAAAACTATGAGTGGTTTAATTCCCAAAAAAGATTAAGAAAAATACAAAACAAACCACAACAAACATACATGGAGTATCTTTATGCTGTTGTTGGTTTGAAACAATTCTTTTGACGCCTATAAAAGCATATAATTTTAATTATTCTATTCATTGCAATGCTATTCAGCAAAAATAATTAATTTCACAATATTAATAAATATTTCGATTTGTACCGTATTGCCCAATCGTAAGTTGTATATATTATTTGGAAAAACAATATACTCAGTTCCTTAAACGATGGTTGTTTGAACTGTACTTCCGAAGTCAGACGAAATTTATACATCGTGTCCATTCTGTTGACAGCAGAATCAGTCGCACTCGGCCTTAGCTACGATAAGAAGCACAATGAAGCTTAGAAAGGTCCGAGCTAGAGAGTTACGCATCACCATAAACGTGGCAGTGCCTTCAAGTGCTATATGCACTTGATTTTGTTTTGTTTCTGATAACGGCAAGCAAGCCAAATTAATAACTAAGGTAAACTAAATGATTTTATTATAGCGCTCACTTATCACTTCATCATAATCTTCACTTCATAACATTCCTAAAAATTTTTACTTTATCACGAAATAATCTCGCTTTAATATAAATTAAAGGAGAAACAAAAATGATGCCCTTTTTAATAGCTCGTTTTATTGCTTTATTGGAATAATCCATTCTATGGATTTATTTTATGTTAATCGATTTATTTGAATGAATTACTCTACAAGTTCATAAAAGTGGTTCCCTATACGAGTTTAATGCTCTGTTAAGCTTTTAATTCGTTACCAGCTCAAGGGAAGAAGCTCAAATTTGCGCTTTCGCAAGATGCGAATGTTGAACGTTTTGTGACGTCAGTTGTTTGTTCAAGAAACGCCAGCTAAGACATGTGGTATCAGCAAGGTATCTTTTTGTAATGACGTTGTGACGTACAACCGGATAGAAAGGTAAGTGTTAGCCTAAGGACATGACCCGTCAACAGCTGTTTCTAAATATCCTGACAACGGAACTAATACTTGATAAATACTCCCTGTATGTCTGTTGTGGTTTGTTTAGCATTCTTCTTAAGTTTTTTTGGGAATTAAACCACTTATATCTTTTAAAATGATCTTTATTTACGTTTCGATCCATGACCTAGGATCGTTGTCAAAATAATAAAACTTCAAGTTTGACGTTTATGACATAAATTGAAGGTTACTTTGATTTATGGATGTTTGAAATATTTGGTTTGAGTACACTAAGCAAAAATTTTTAAAGTTTAAAAAAATGATTGCCTTCAATTTGTGTTGCAACCTGGGATCGACTTTCCTAAGGTAGCCAATACGCTTAACGTGAAATCAGCTGATTAATTTTTATTGGTGAATTTTATATAAATTCAATAATTTGGGAATTGGAAAACATTTTTTAACATGTTTCTATTTATACAATTGAGAGATTTCTGACTGACTTTTAATCAAAAGAATAACCAGTAAATAGGTTATTGGCATGACAGAAATAGGAAAATGACATTCAAATCATACAGTGCCGTACTCAACCTGGGCGATTGGGGAAAGAGCACGGCAGAGAAACCCCAAACTGCCCTCACACTTCCAACTGCATTTGGCACATCTCGACAAGGACGGGTAACGTACAAGTACCCAGATCACCAACATTGAATTTAACGGGATGTCAACTGCTATCCAGGCATATCTCACGTGACAACTGAAGAAACGTTAGTGTAAACCTGCTAGTCTTTTCTAGTAGATACTGAGGTCGGCGAGGCCAATACTACCCAGCTAAAGTTGAAGATGGGGAACACCGGGAAGATGACCTGCACCTTGACTATCAATGTTCCTCCCAGCACGGACATAAAATGTTAGTAATATTCAATAAGGCTCAATCACACGCACCCACATACATACATTAACAGTTTCCAGCTCGTGTTACAAAATATTCACAAAAACTAGCCGAGTTCCTATTATTTGCAAGAGTACAACTAAAAGTACATTGACAAGACAACTTGAATCATTGAAATAAACTTATAGTATGATTGCGAATAGTTAAAAGGCGCTTATTATTGAATATACCATCTCCAACACAGTCATAGAAGAAAACGCGAAAGACACGTGAAGGTCGTTCATACCAGAGGTTCAATTTAATTACATCACAACGATTATCACAAATGTTAAATACTAGTTAATTATATAGTAACATCGGCTAGATAATAGGATAAACAAAACAACAACAATATAATTAAGTTTAAACCGAGATATGAGCAGTGCAGTTGAATATGTGGTTAATATGCTGAAAATAAAACAATTACACATAAAATAAAAATGTCAAATGCCTCACAAATATCAAACATTATAAAACATTTACGCAGCAAAAACACATCAAAATTTTAGAGCACAAATACAAGCCAAGTTTCAGGCGCTAAAAGTTTATATAAATGCATGTTAGTTAAATATAGAAATCTAGTAAGCAAACGTGAGAAATTATTCATTATGATTGCATCGGTTAAAACATACTTTTTAAAAATTAAACATATCGTGGCATTACAAATTACAAACAAAAATATACACAATATCGTTGTGGTTAAATTCAATTACTATCTTAAAACCAAAACAAATATAACATAGAAATATAATGCTATTCATATTCAAACCTGCCTAACAATTTGATTCAATATGATGTCAGTGTTCATCATTAATTGTAAAATTGCAGTAATCTGCTAGTTACTCTGCAATAAGTGCCACGTAATTGTAGTTCCAACGCTGCATGAAATACAAATTCAACATTATTTCAAATAAATAAATATTAGTTTTACATTGATTTAGATATTAAAATAAACAATTTAAACGAATAAATATATATTAGTTTTCAGTTGTTAAACCAAACCTCACTCATTTATATATAAAACAACCGACATCAAATTCTAAGCCAAAAGCAACAGATTACAATAAATATTTCCTTCAATGATGAAATGACTAACGGTTTTACAATAAATATCAACATCACATTCAAAACAAGGCCGGAACTACAAGATGTAATCAGATTACCTTAAATAACCACTGCAATATAAACTTATAAAACATTACCTTTAATTAACCGCCAGGGAAAAGCTTTTTCGACCTTCCATTTTGAAATCTCAAGACAAAGTGTTTTTCAAACCTGCCGACTAGCTGACTCACACATATGCATGCACCCCTTCTACTCTAAATTCTGACATCCCAGAATGCGTTCAGATACTTGCAAGTGGTTACTGAGTTATTCGAACAAATACCTTCAAATATCGAAATGTACACTATAATATTTGCAAGAATTATCAACCAATGAGAAAACGACTTAGAAACACTACGGAACACTTCAGTAATGTTTGAGAAGTTTATAATGTAGTGGTTATTCAAGGTAATCTGATTACATCTTTTAATTCCAGCATTGTTTTGAATGTGATGTTAGTACTTATTGTAAAACCGTTAGTTATTTAACCATTAAAGGGAATATTTTTATGGTTACGTGTTACTTTTTTGAGATTGATGTATACAATGATGCCTTGCCGATTTTTTTTACTTGTGATGTTTAATATGCAATTTTAGGTGATTTTACGAGTTTAGTGAACGTTTTCATGTATAAATGAGTGTGGTTTGGTTTAATAACTGCAAAATAATATTTATCTATCTGAATTGTTCACTTAGTATCTAAATCAGAGTAAAACTAATATTTGTTTATTTGAAATAATGTTTATTTAGTATTTAATTCAGAGTTCAAACTTCCATTGCATTGCACTTATTGCAGAATCAATAGTAAATGTACTCTTATTGTGATTTTACGAGCAATTTATGAAAGGCATCAACATCGCGCCTTAGAGATATTGAATCGAACTATTAGGCAAGTTTGTACATGAATAGTACTATATTTCTATGTTATATTTGTTTTGGTTTTAAGATAGTAATTGAGATATACACAAAGTTGTGTATATATTTTTGTTAATAATTTGTAATGCCACGATGTGTTAAATTTTTAAAAACCGGTTTAGACGATGCAATCTTAATGAATAATGTTTAACATTTGCTTACTAGAGTTAATATATTTAACTAACATGCATTTATATAAAGATTTAGCGCCTAAATCTAAGCTTGTATTTATGCTGTAGAATTTTGGGTAGGTATTTGCTGCCAACATATTTTATAATGTTTGATATTTGTGATTCATTTGACATTTTTATTATGTGTAATTGTTATATTTCAGCATATTACCCACATATTCAACTGCACCCTTCATATCTTGCTTTAAACTTAATTATATTGTTCGTGTATGTTTATCCGATGCTCCTATATTATTATTATTAATATTTAACCTTTGTGCTAATTGTTGTGATGTAATTAAATTGAACCTTTGGTATGATCGACTATCTCGTGCCTTTGCGTTTGCATTTATGACTATGTTGGAGATAGTCTATTCAATAATAAGCGCCTTTTAACCATGCGCAATCATACCATAAGTTCATTTCAGCGATTCATGTCGTCTTGTCAATGTACTTTTAGTGTACCCTTTTGCAAATAATAGGGAGTCGGCTAGCCTTTGTGAATATTTTGTAACACGGGCTGGAAACTGTTATTGCATGGGCGCATGTGATCGAGCCTTGTTGAATATTACTAATATTTTATGTCCGTGCGGGGAGGAACATTGGTAGTCAAGGTGCAGGTCATCTTCCTGGTGTTACCCCTTTTCAACTTTAGCTGGGTAGTATCGGCCTCGCCGACCTCAATACCTACCAGAAAAGACTAGCTGGTCTACATTAACGTTTCTTCAGTTGTCATGTGTGGTATGTCTGGGTAACAGTTGACGTCCCGTTAAATTAATTGTTGGTGATCTGGGTACTTGTACGTTACCCGTCCTTGTCGAGATGTGCCAAATGCAGTAGGAAGTGTGAGGGTAGTTTGAGGTTTTCTCTGCCGTGCTCTTTCGCCAATCGCCCAAATCGAGTGCTTTCAATGTCATTTTTCTATGCTTTTATGCGAACGACCTATTTAGTAGTTATTTTTTTGATTAAAAGCAAAGTTAGGTAAATGCTGTAGTTTTATTTCAAACCTTCCCGTCATAATGCCATCTTCTTAGTGTGAATTTGGGTCACATGATAACAACACAACGTATGAGTCGCTGATCCACTGCCGCTAGATGTTAGATCATGGAGCTCGGTAAGCCGTTTATAGAGGACGTTTGGGTCAGCCTTCAGGTCAGTTACACTACAATACCTACAATAATGACTATCCGAGGTGAAAAGCTTGTAAAATTGCTTTTTAAAAAATTACATGGTACGAAAGAACCTGCAGATGTTAATGTTGTGGCGGAAGTAGTAGAAAATTCTGAATTTGTGACAATGCCTACAGATAGCGCTATTAATAATAAAATTGTTATTACGAATTCTGATGTATTACACAATTCTACGAACGATGGTGTTACCCTAAAATTGGTAGATAATTCCAACATTACAACTAAATCCATAGACAATACTACTACTATTGTAGCGAGCTCTGAAGCAGTACCTAATTCTTCACAGTTACCTTTGAATGCCTCATTAGTTCAGTCGATAAAGCAATGCCGTAGATCGCATTCGATAGGTAAGTCAATAATACGTAGAAAAGTATTTTACGCAATTTAACTAACCATCTTTGAACTGTTTAGATGTTTTAAGCGATTTGAGTGACACCGTATTGCAGTCGAGTTCATTCCCTATAAGTATGGAGATGATGTCTGTTAATAAAGGTAATTCGTATACTGCTACGAGAACTGGTGAAATAAAACTAAATTTGCGGTGAATTTCAAATGTAAAATACATTGAAGTAATAGAATCAGAGGATCAAGTTGTTTTTGAGGAAGAGGATCAGAATCAGAAAGCAAAACATCTGAAAATTGTTCAGAAAATGAGTCATTGGTGAAATCTGATAGTGTAAACACTAAGCATCTCCCAAAAAGGGAAGAAAAAGACAACGGAATCCAGATGACTGGAAAAGAAGTAAAGCAAAGTTACTGAAAAATTCTGGAAAGTGCTACGTTTCTAAAACTGGTAAAACTGTTAAAGAGAGGGTGATGAAACCCTCCTATTCTGCTCGTTGCAAGCTTTAGTGTTCGACAAAAATTGATGACAAAGTGAGGAGTGAATTGTTCGAGAACTATTGGAAATTGGCATCTATGCAACGTCAGCGCGATTTCTTGGGTTCGTGCATCGAACCATTACAATTAAAATATCGTCGCATTGTATTATCATCTATAAAACCTACACGACAAAACTGTGCGTTCTTTTTATGGAATAATGAAAATCGAATAAAGGTCTGCAAAACGTTCGTGATCAATACTTTCAGTATTACCGAAAGAACACTAAGAACAGTCATCCAGTCAAAAGCTTCTGCCATAAGAATCCTTGTTGAAGATCATCGCGGTAAACACGGCAAACACAAAAAAATCGATAATGAAATATTGGATTCAGTAAGAGCTCACATAAACTCTATACCTAAAGTAGAGAGTTATTACGCTAGAGCAAGCATCTCTCGAGAATTTATAGATGGTGGTCTATCAATCGCCGAAATGTATAGAAATTATGTGCAAGAACAAGATTCTGCTAACAAACCTGTGGGAAATTACGATACAAATGCACGTATATTCTACTTTGAATTCAACATAGGATTCTTCACACCGAGAAAATACTAATGCGATCTTTGTGAGTCCTATAAGAACTCAAAAGTAGCAGCAAAGGAAAAGTTTGATAATGTTTAACAATCATACCTAAAAGAGAAAAAATTAAGTCGTGAAGAGAAAACCAGAGACAAAGAGGAGATAGAAAGGGCAGATCGAAATTAGTTTTAGCGACTTACGATTTGCAGGCTATAAATCCAGTACCAATTGGACAGAACTTAGCTTTTTTCTGTAAATCGCGGCTCAATTGTTACAATTTAGCGGTTCGTCTTAAAAACAATCAACTAAAATTAATTAAACTACAAATTTCATTTTCTATTTATAGGTTTCTAAAATAAAGGGTGATCATACTACTTGTTATTTCTGGCATGAAGAGTTGGGATACAGAGGAGCTGTAGAAATAGGATGATGCATCTTACTGTTTCTTGAAGAACTGGCAAAGACTCGTCCTAATTCCGACGTTATTTTCTATAGTGTCAATTGTACTGGTCAACAAAAGAACAGGTAAGAGGCAGACTTTGCATAAGCTCGATTAGAAAAAAGGAAATACTGACCGATACAAATTTAATATCAGAGTTATATTAGTAATGCATTTATATGTAGTAGAAAAGTTTTTAATTAATTCCATCACACAAGTTTCTCATAAGAGGACACACACAGAATGAAGGGGATGCGGTCCGTAGTACAATAGAGAAGGCGTTGAAGAAGGCAAAAAAATCCGGGCCAATGTAAGTGCCGGATCAATATGTCTCCATTATAAGAACCTCCAAACGAAAGGAAATTCTTTCGTTGTTCGAGAAATGGGTTTCAAGGATTTGTTTGATTTAAAATTGCTTAGTGACGAGATGCCAATTAATACCTCGAAAGATGTGAAAGGGACCTCAATTAAACTAAAGAAAATAAAAATGCTTCGTTTTGAAAAAGGAAGTGATAGCTACTTTAAAAAAACGAGTTATGAAGAAATGACCTGGCAAAGAGTTCAGATTAGACTACAAAATAGACGTTCTTGTGCACAAGGAACTATGCAAAATATCACATTAAAGTCCGCATATACTGAAAAAATACTAGTAAGTGAGAATAAAAGAAAGAACATACTAAGTTTATTACAGAATAACATTATTCCTAACTTCTATGAACCTATATTCACTAGCATTTTGCAACTTATTTTCATGTTAAAGAATTTATTTAATAAATACTGTATTGTATCGACTTTCTTATTAATTTTAATTCTTTATTTAGCCTATGTGGGTTGTTAGATATTAAAAACTGATAAATAATTGTATCATAATGAACTATAATTGTTATCTGTTTTAGAAGAACCATGACACAACTGGATGGTCATTTTACCTGTACAGGTAGGAGCTATTTAGTAACTGATGAATTCATGAAGTGACTATTCAATTTAAAACTAGACAGAAAATGCTACCTATCAAAACTAATTAATATTACGAAATTGTTACCGCCTTACCTATATTTAAAAAACATTAAATTAGAAAATTTTAAATTGATTTTGCGAAGAACTAGGTTTTTTGCACGTCACTGTTCTTCCGGAGGTGCGATATGTGTTTTAAACAATTATTTTTAACCAACCTAATTATGTAAAAAGCATGAACATCGTCATCGTTAGTGAGAGAAAACACATAGATATGCTCTCTAGATTACTTTTTTCTGATACGGAAAAATCAAATATTTCGAACAAATGGCCGTTGATCAATATGGAACTACGCATGTTTCTATAAAAGGTTTTTGCGTCTTGCACGATAATCACAAATATTGCATACGAATGGACGTTCGTTGGTGTGCGACTTCATATTTATTTTTAAAATAACTTTTTGTGATGCGGCATATTGCACAAATTGCAAACCAATGGACGTTCATTAGTTTACAATTATCTTTGTGATGCGGCATATTTACATCAATTGCATGCGAGTAGACGTTCGTTAGGGTGCTACTTCATATGTGTTTGTAAATAACCTTTGTGTAATGCGGCATAATTGCACAAATTACATGCGAAAGGGCGTTCGTCAATATGTGACCTCATATGCATTTTTAATCTACTTTTATGTGATGCGGCATAATTACATAAACTGCATACGAATGGAAGTTCACTAGTGTGCGACTTCACATGTCATAGGAATGAACGTTCGTTTGTGTGCACTTTCATATGTATTTTTAAATTATTTTTATGTAATGCGGCATAATTACATAAATTGCATGTGAAAAGGTTTTCTTTAGTGTGCGACTTCATATGTGTTTGTAAATGACCTTTTTGTGATGTGGAATAATTACACAAATTACATGTGAATGGACATTCGTTAGTGTGCAACTTCATATGTGTTTTTAAATTACCTTTTTGTAATGCGGTATAATTACACAAATTACATGCGAATGGGCGTTCGTCTGTATGTGACCTCATATGTATTTTTAAACTACCTTTTTGTGATGCGGTATAATTACACAAATTGCATAGGAATGGACGTTCGTTTGTGTGCACTTTTATATGTATTTTTAAATAATTTTTATGTAATGCGGCATAATTACACAAATTGCAGGCGAAAGGACGTTCGTTAGTGTGCGACTTCATATGTCTTAGTAGACTATCTTTTTGTGATGCGGCATAATTACACAAATTGCATAGGAATGGACGCTCGTTTGTGTGCACTTTCATATGTATTTTTAAATTATTTTTACGTAATGCGGCATAATTACACAAATTGCAAGCGAATGGACGTTCGTTAGTGTGCGAATTCATATGTCTTAGTAGACTACCTTTTTGTGATGCGGCATAATTACACAAATTGCATGGGAATGGACGTTCGTTAGTGTGTATTTTAATATGTATTTTTAAATGACTTATATGTAATGCGGCATAATTACATAAATTGCATGTGAATAGGCCTTCTTTAGTGTGCAACTTCATATGTGTTTGTAAATTACCTTTTTGTGATGCGGCATAATTACACAAATTACATGTGAATGGACGTTCGTTAGTGTGCGACTTCATATGTATTTTTAAACTACTTCTATGTGATGCGGCATAATTACATAAATTACATGCGAATGGACGTTCGTTAGTGTGCGAGTTCATATGTATTTGTAAACTATTTTTTATTGATGCGGTATAATTACATAAATTGCATTCAAATAGGCCTTCTTTAGTGTGCGACTTCATATGTCTTTGTAAATTACCTTTTCGTGATGCGGTATAATTACAAAAATTGCATGAGAATGGACGTTCGTTAGTATGCAACCGGCTATGACGTTTTAAAGTACTTTTCTGTAAAGAGGTATAATCACACAAATTGCAAGTATATGAACGTTCGTTGATATGCCACTTTATATGGTGTTGTAAAATACTCTTTCGTGATGCGGTGTAGTCACAAACATTGCAGGCGAATGGACGGTCAGTAGTATGTGTCTTCATATGGCTTCGTAAATTACTTCTATGGGATGTGGCATAATTACATAAAGTGCAAGCGAATGGACGTTCGTTAATGTGTGACTTCATGTGTTTGTAAATTACTTTTACATAATGTCACATATTTACATAAATTGCACTCGAATTGTCGTCCGTTAGTGTGCGACTGTATATGACTTTTTAATGTAGTTTTCCATGATGCGGTATAACCACACAAATTGCATATAAATGGACTTTCGTTAGTATGCGGCATCATGTCTTTGTAAATAACGTTTTAGTGATGTGGTATAATTACATAAATTGATTATAATTGTATATGTTAAAGTGCTTCTCTGAGATTCGGTATAATCACACAAATTGCATACGAATATATATTCGTCAAAATGAACGCGCATATGGGTTCTTAACTTGCTTTTACAACATACAGAATACGCACATAAAAAGCATGCCCATGCCCGTTCGGTAGTGTGTGAGTACGTACGAACATTGATGAAAACTTTAAGGGAACAATAATTACATAAATTATATGATCACCAACGTTCCTTAGCATGAGACAGTGCTATATATTGGTAAAATACTTTTCTGCTGTTCAAATAAAAGTTTTAACGGAGTCTGTTTGAGGGTGAGAACACATGCTTCTTAATAGGTCAATTATTGGTAATGTACGAAAACACATAAATTCCTGTCTATAAAAATAGAGTCTTTCAATAATACTCTGCTTTTGGAGGTGAGTTGGTTTATAAAGGATTATAAAGGCATTTCCTCTTAATACCAGACATTCCTTACTAAACGATAAATTCTACTAGGCACTTTTTACTTCCAATATTAGCTGTCGATCGTATTGTTTACAGGAGCTTGTTAAAAGAGCTGAATACGAAGAATTAATTTGATTTAATTTTAAACACTTTTTCCGCAATTATGTACATATTAATTTACCTTAACGTATATTTAAAACTTTAATAATAGTTAAACCATTATCAACTTAGCAGCCATTTTATTAAATATCTTTGTGGATGATTCATAGAATTGAATGATTTATAATCTCCTATATGGTTTTTAGAGTAAACAGGGGAGCTTATGTTTACAAATACGCTAGTGAAGCACTTGAAACTACTTTACGATTATTCTATTGGAATAATTATACGAAATTACTCGCTCTTTATACCTGAACTATACCCACATATATTATGACATGCTTTTATGCCTTTAACTGAAATTATGTAGAATCGAATGGTTGCGAGAGAATAAAATTGAGTTTTTTATGTGGCAATAATCAATGGAAAAAAGGTTTAATATCGAATAAAACGACTTGTTCATAATTTTGCATCCCACATTACGTCGTGTTATTTAGGTCACCGGAACTGTAAGCGTTTCATTTAAAAATGTGAAACAGTGCTCAAGTGATGTGACCTAGGTAGCGATGTGTAGATAAATTAGATACGCATTAATATTAGTGATAATTCTAATTTTGGTTTATCTGACGATGATAATGTTGACAATTTTCGTTTTAAGTTGTCAGAGCAGTTTATATGTATGTGGTATTATTTATTTTATATAAATAGCTGGTTATGAATCCACTGATTGGGTGGATTTCTGAATAACTATGAATCAGCCACCAAGCAAGGTATTCCCCTTTGAGGTAACGAATTCTAGCACCTCTTTCTGGGGGGGATGCACGATATAACTCTAGACTACTACACTACTTTTACTCCCATCACCCTCGAATCCTCCACATTTCCTTTACCTTCACAACATTTATACATTGCTTTTGGCATGTTTTTTTATTTCTCAGACTTCTCACCTGTTGTTCTTTCTGTAATTTCTTTTACACGGTCAACCCGTTTCAACTCTACCAGTCATCTTACTTGCATATATACGGATGGTAAGGTTATCCTCATTTATTCTTTCTACATGTCCAATCTACCTAAGGATTCACTCCTTAAGGCTCACTTGCACCCCACACTCTGCTCAAACCCATTCGTTTGGCACTTTGTCTCTCAATGTTTTACCTCATACATTTCTTAGGAACCTCATTCATGGAGCATTTATACGATTAACATGCTTCTGTTGCCAGACCCAAGTTTCGCTTCCATACGGAACAGTTAGCACAAATCATGATACAACATACTCAAGAGATATGATGATCGCATACACTTCGACTTAGTTCAAGCTGCAATGACGTCACGCGGGAAGTTAACATCAGTTGAAAGTGTTATTTTATTTCTGAAATTTCTTACTTGTCATTCTTTCAGTACCTCCTTTACTACATCTAACCATCTGCATTAAAAGTCTGCAAGCGATCTTTTTCTGCATAAATATTAATTCAAACTACTATTATTTAACACACCCTTATATTTCTAAATGACCTCATGCTTTCTATGTTATTCTAAATCCTATAGGTTATCGATCAACAAACTCGATTTAATCCCAAATAAAATGAGTGCTAGTTTATAAAATTTTATCAAGTATTTATTTTAAAATATTTTTCTTTGCTTGTCGCATTATAAATGCGTCGAATAAAGCAAAAATCTGCTAACAACTTTGCTTTACAAGTTTGCTGAAATATGTTCTAACACCTGCAGTAAATACTTTATGGTTCTTTGTAAAAGGTTAAAATAAAATCGTCTTATACAAATGTTTTGAAATACGTTTCAACCACAGCTGCACATACATTCATGACTTTCTTGAAAAGATAAATCGGTTTAACCACCTGCCTTGTAAATAAACACTTGTTATGGGTTTGTTATCTATACCAGGAAATTCTATCGAACGGAAGTAGTAATCGATTGTCTCTCTCGTTAGTAATTTTTGGTAGCCGTTAAACATGCTTTGCAGCTGGAATGTGCTATAACTAAGAATTCATTACATTCGATTGTTCAGAAATATTTTTGTTAAACAAAAACCTGCATCACTGCAATAAATAAATTCTTTGAACAACGTTTTTAACGAGGTTGCTATCTACACGTTACTAAGAAACTTTCTGAAAGCGGCATTTTGTTATCTCGTAATTGTCCGCGTGTGTTAGCAATTCTTGGCAGTCGTTATGTTATCCCTTTGGTCACAAGCCGTGTTCGAAAAAATTTATTTGCTTAAAGAAACCACTGTTAGTGAGTCGTCTCATAGCTGTAAATCATAAAAGAACAGCAATTATTTGTAGAAAGCGATAACGCCTAGAAATATTCTAAAGCCTGATTAGATAATGAATTTTAATGGCTATACAGGAGCTTGTAGGAAAGACTTAACAAGTGATGATTTTATTCACTAATAAAGGCGGAAGATTTATATGGTCGCAATAAATAGTAAAATGTCAGCTAATTAATGAGATAAGATCGCAAAATCGTGGATAGTTGTAACATCAGGCGAATGATTAATATATTCAGAATGTAATAAGAAGGTTCAAGGTTGCTGACGTATCACGATTTTTTATTATACAAAGACAAAGTAAATTAGAGAAATTCATTCTTTCTTCCGATATATAACATGTAACATTCAAACATAAGTACTTTGATATTAGAGAGTTGATAGATAGCGAATGGAATACAACGATGATTAGTATACATAATCTTGGTGGAAGGTCAGAGTCTAATTCAATCTGAAAAAATACTTTCCAAAACTGATTCGAATTATTTTAACGCATGGAGATTAATTAAAGAAGAAAATCAAAAATCGAAAAAAGCTTCGATGCAGTTAATTTCAATGGAAACGATTTGATAAATAACCAAAAACATGTGGACAGAAAGATTAGAATATCAGCAGGAATTTGACAATCCAAAGAGCAAGTATAACTTTGTTCAACCTAAAAAGACATTTGTGAGTTATTAAGTAGATGAGGCATCACAGCAATATACATCAATATGATAAACAGGTCACTGGTGGTCATGAACACCAAAAATTTTATAAAAAAACCTATCCAAAGAGAAGAAACGGAAAAATTAATTTTTCCCAATATTTATTTTCTGTACCGTATAAACATCAAGAGTAATTAAATCCCGTGTGTTGCATTTGTTGCAGAAATCGTAAAACGAGTATAAACTTAAAAACCCCATCTTTAAATCAATTGTTTTCAGTCGTATGTGTAAATGATTCGTGAGAGATGTCTCCAAACTAGCTTCTATATTAAGATATACATACAAAGCCATTCATTTTATTAACATTAAAATAAAAAGCATATTTTCGTTAGTAGATCTTAAAAATAATTATTCTGGTTAAAGATACCTTAAAACGCGCTTAAAAATACTCCAAATAACTTAGATTTAACCTATTTTCGTTAAAATATGCATACATACACTGTTAGAATACAAACGAATGCAAACCTTATTGCATTTTTAAAGCATAAATTACTTATGCAATAAATTTTCCGTATACAAAATATTCGCTAGAACATATCTTATTGCATAAAATGGTGTTAGTTTAACGCATTTATAAAGGAAGATAAATTTCCGTGTATAGAATTTAAAAATATTCGTTCCTGATAAAAATTACATATTTATTTGTCCGACTGCGAGTTCGAGAGAAATCAATAAAGTTATAAATCACCTGTAAATACTAAGAAATGTTTCGAAAAGTCCTAAAATAGTCAATCATTTCCCCGAATGAACAAACGCTCGATACAAAGATACACCTTGATTATTAAAATGCCATAAAATAGAAAAGAAGTATTATAATGGCTTTTCCTGTTAAAATATGAAAGGAGACGCGACCATTTACCTCGTGCATTAGACAAGAATAGACGACGCTTTACTATAAATATAAATCAATATCAGCCGCAACAACTGATACTAATTCGAACGTTATACGCCGACATTCTCGTAAAGATCACTTGTGTGTCTCATGCCTTGACATAGAACCAGAAGAATCTGGAACTTGACGTATTGATTTTTGTTGTAGTATATAAACCGGAATTGAATTAGAACGACTCATTCATTCATTCATTTCACGGCTATGGTGAGTACTACCAGTTGATTGTTTAGGCTATGGGGAGCACTAAGGAATGTCTTTGGAAGACTTGTAATTATATTTATACATTTCCATTTCCTATGCTGCATGTGTTGAAAAACGTAATGATGTCTTTAACCAATGAAATTGTACGCATCAATTTTGGAATGTTAAAGAATCTCCAAATTTTGTTTGTCCAATGAGCATAAAGTTTTATGGGTAGCACAAAAAATGAGTTGAAAATTATCGCGATTCCCTAGTTTGTTCTGTGTTCATCTCGTGTACTTTGATATAGTCAACATTCCTTCCCGCTGAAAAGTGTAGCGTAGCTATGTTGTTGCGAGAAAGCGGCGAGGGTTCTTGTTGTCAAAATATTTGGCCTAGAGGAAGTCGGGGAAGTGGTTAACCAGAAGGCGTTCTGGACAGCCTTAAAAGAATTCGCGGGAAGGGTCGCGAGATTAGACAATCAATGACGACCGCGTGTAAAAATTCGGTGGGGTTGGTGGGAGGATTGAAAAATTTTAGATTGACTTGGCGTGAGTAAGGATACGAGCATAACCAAAACCTGATATTAAAAAAAAAAAAAAAAAAAAAAAGATAATTATACCAAAATGTCCAATATGCACGAGAAACCCCCACTCCATTAATACAATCACTGCCTATCTACATAATTTTGTGCGGAAAATCGGGAATAAATAATACCAAATAAACAATAACAAATAAATCATAAACCCTCATTAAATTAAATCAATAAAGTAAACAAGGATAATAAAACAGAGTGCAACCGCGCATCCCCCCAGGACTTGAAAGTGAAGTGATAGTGATAGTGATTGTGATCCCCCCAAAAACATTTAGTGCATACCCACCAGGACTTTAGCTGTGCACCCCGTCCCACCTTTAGAAGTAAGTTACAGACGACCAGATCTTCGGATGCTGGAGAATTTTATTATCGAGGTAAGACTTGAATTGTGGCGGCTGTACTCGCACAAGCATTGATTTACATTAATTAGTAGTTTTTGAAATAATTTAAGAAGCACGTTTGGTGTGTAAAGGCGCTAGCCGACATAATGCTTGTGCGAGTGCACCTGATAAATAGGGTGATGCTTTCGCTATTTTGTGCACTGCTATATGCTTAACGCTTATTAAACATTTATTTATATATTTACATAATTATATTTATTTATATTTTATATTTACACTTTATATTTATTTATATATAGCATGTATTATGTGGCTTATTTGTTTTGTTTGACGTTCTGTCGCCATTTTGGTTGCAGTATATATTTGGGAAGGACGAGCAGAATTGCGAAGATTGTAATCATAATGTAAATCAGTTAGGGAACGATAGGAAAGCTAGGGATGGATTTAAATTAGTTAGCTAGATTTGGATAGTTTTAAGACGACCCTTCAGGTCGCACTGGTAAGCAGAACCGGCGTCTGCTATCCGGTATTACGGATTCCTCCCTCTCATTTTGCTTGTTGATCGGGTACACTCGAAAGTCAGCGCTAGGGATACCATTATTTACAACCCTGTTTTTAGTTTTTGTTTTGTTTTTGTTCCAGTTTTTGTCAGATTTTTAGGTTTGTTAGATCGTTAGAGTTTGTTAGGTTTGTTAGATTTTTAGGTTTGTTAGATTTTTATTTAGTTTTTATTTAGGGTGAATCAACTATGAAGTAAGAATAAATTAGGAGCACGACTATTTTTCGCGTTTAAACCCGATGTAGTACCTCCGGGTGGAGCATTGGGGACGTGGCCGCAAGTATAGCGGCCCTAATTCAAATTATAATGTCAAAATATTTGACCCTGTGGCGGCGTTTGCACTTTCATTTTGTGCGGCGGCGTCGAGCTTGTCCATGATCGTCTGCTGCTGGATGGAATGATTGTGGTCGAAAGGGTACCGGTTTTTGGGACATCCATTCAAGGTATGCCTTTGTGGTTGTGCGCTTTGCACATAATTCGGCAGAACGACGCGGACTGCGTGGTTAGCTCGTGGTCTGAATGTTTCGGTGTCTAGTGATAATGGGCTGGTGCTGACTGTGGTAGTTCGTTGTGCTGACCTATCGATCGCTGGATGGAATTCTTCCCGAAGGCTGTTGGACAAGAATTCGTCTGCGAACTGGTTAGTTTCAGTTGGCATGGGTGGCCTGTTGGCGATGGCGGGTGTCACCGTTGTGTGGCGGCGTTGGACTTTTCCATGTTTGTCTGCTGCTGGGTGGGATAGTGGTAATTGAAAGGGTACATCTTCTGGGCACATCCGTCTACAGGTATGCTTTTCTGACTGCTCACCTTGCACATAATTGGGCAGATTGACGAGGGTTGAGTGGTTAGTTCGTAGTCTGTAAGTTTCGGTGTCCAGTGGTAATAGACTGGTGCTGGCTGTGTTGGCCAATTGAGTACTGCTTGGAATTCTTCCCGAAGGTTGCTGGGCAAGAATTCAGCTGGAAACTGGTGACTGGTAGTTAGCGTGTGTGGCCTGTTGGCGGTATCGGGCGTTACCGTTTTTTCGAGTGGAGCGTCTTACGGTATGTGCTCCGAAATGTATGTAGCCTTGTTTGTAATCCATCACCACTTTCTGGCGTTGAGCCAAAATTCATCCAGAATTATATCCTCATTGAGGTTTGCTACTACCAAGAAGATTTCGTGGTCCGTCACTTTTCCGAGGGTGAATGGCCCGCGGAACTTGCCTTTGATTGCTATTTCTGTCCCTGCTTCGGCAAGATAGGCTGTGGTGATGTTTTTTAAATGAAAATATTAGTGGCAGGGAAATATAACAACAGCGCACCTTGCCGGCTAACTGCTGGGGTTCGTTGGAGAGCACTATAGGCGTGGGTTTATGTATGAATAAAATTAGGGCCACTTAAGGACAGAAAATTTAATGAGAATATAAATCTCAAACGAATAACTTGACTAAATCGGAAATATTTTGGGCACCACCTGTTTCGGTAATAGACGCAGTGACACATTCAACTGGAAACAGGAACATTGAGTGTCAATCAAGCGTATGTAAAAGATATCAATTATTATAAATAAAGTAGTCGAGAGGTTAATTTTTAGCGTATCGCATATAATGTCATTTCAAATAATATTGAATACAAGCTCTCATGCTCGAGTAATTTAAATAAATAAATATGTAAATCATAAAAAGTGATTATTATAAACTTCAAGAGTATGCGACGATCAACGCAGTTACCATGGTTACCTCGTTACAAACAAAACATAAACGTTTACGTATATGTGGATTTCAGTTGTTAAAAATTATGGTAACAATTATTTAAGCAATAGAGTAGGTTAATACATTTCCAGCTGATAATAATATTAGGTACGCTATTTTAATCTTGTAAATATTTAAATATAACATCAAAGAACTTCAATAAGATTACTAGTAACGTAATTGGCAATTAGATCTCTCAAGTACTAGTGAGTACCAGGATAAAATAATTTTCCAATATATCGTTTATACACACAAATACATGTTATAGGAATCTACCAACACCTGATTCTTCTGACAGGCTGATAGTAGCATCAATATAAACTAAATAAGATAAGGAAAGAGATATACGACCTTTTATCAGTTAGCTTCGTATGCTGAACACGACCCTCGACGGTGTATAACAGATGTGCATCCGGGCGTGTTATGTTACAATACCGATGACCAAGGTTTCCAAGATCGACGGTAAGTGTTTGAAAATAGATTCAGAATTTGTTTTACCAGGTGACGATACGGGAATATTACTTCCGCAATATTGTTGTGCTGTATCAAATCTCCTGTCCAGATTTATCTGGGCTTCCAAACTTCCAAGTTCCAAACTTCAAAAATTTCAAACTCCCAAAAGTGTCCTAAGATAACCAATACAAAGGGAATTACAATAGAGCAAGATAAACGTATAATAAGATATTATTACTAAATACTTACCCCTGTATTAGGGGAACACGATAAATAAGTACTCGCAGGTACTTGATGAGATAGCCACGAGTGCTCACGGCACCATCAAATCCCAAAAATGAATATCAATTCACCTTATGTGAACTAGTTTGAAAGATAGCGCGTCCGCTTTTATCAAACCTTCACGTGTTTAACAACTATATAACTGTTAATCAATATTCAAAATTAAATTTATACTGGGCGATACGGAATTGTAGGCCGATATAATAAGGTATTAAAGAATTAAATAAAAGGAGCATTGTAAATGCTACAAGGCGAAGACATGATAGGGTTCTACAGGTGAACATGCGGGTATTAGATCTTCCCTAATCACGCACGTCGATGCTCCTGTATCTAGTAGTGCGTTGAAGGTTATGTTCTGTATGGTGACGGGGATCCTTGGCATTGTGTCATCGTGTGTAATGTTTAGTCGTGCCAGTTCGTTTTGCCCGACCGGGATGTGACCTGGCGTTGCTTGGCTGGTAGGTCGTTTCCCGACGGCTTGGTTGGGCAGTCTCGGTGCCAATGTCATTGTGAGCAGAATCCGCACCTTGGTAGCTGCTCCGTTATTCGTGGGAATCTAGTTACTAGTGCGGGAACGATTGTCTCTTTTGCTGCCTCTGGTTACGTTTTCTTCGAATTTTGTGAAGCGGGAGACCATTTGCCATACTGCAGTCGGCATGTGATACTGAATTGGGTTCCTCAGTGTCAGCAGAAGGAGGTCCGTGAAAGCTCTATGTCACGGTTGGTGTTTAGTTTTAGGCGGTGGGTTTGCTTCGTCTCGGTGTCGAGAAAGGCGACTAATGATTAAGAGGCCATCTGCTTCTGTCTGTAGTATTCGGAGGTTATTTTGGCTTTAATGGGTTGACTGTCGTACTTGTCGAGACAGAACCTTTTTGAATTCGCTGTAGCTGGGTTGAAACATCGCGTATGCTTCCCACCATGTAGCTCCTTAGCCTCGGAGTTGAGCGGTTGTTGTAGGTACATCAGCGTTCAACGCTTTCATCTGTTGAAGGCATTCTGCGGAATCCTCTAGAGGGGTGCCAGAGAATATAGGTTTTTCTGCTTCGGGGGTCGCTGTGGTGACATGGTAAAGGTTTTTCACTAGCGCCTTAATTTTGACCATTTTGCTGGTTGGTTGTGTTTGTTGAGCGCCACTGGGTTGTTGCAGTTTCAGAACTGTTAGTGGTTGTGTGTTCCCTGGGTTGGATGCGGCTGGTTGGTGTCCGGCTGGACGTATGATGTCATTTGACTCCTCGTCTCGGGCATGTTGATAGTTCTTGCAAGAGCGCTGTTTACAAAATCTTCTGTGAAGACGGCCTACTCATGTTGGACGCCACTTGTTATTATTCGAGTGGGCGGCGTCTAAAAACTTTTTATTAAAAATGCTGTAATATCAAATTTGTGGGATTTAGTAGCTATTGGGATAAGGGAACCAACGGAGACAAACTTCAATAGCCTAATTAGCAAAAGATTTGTTTCTGAAAACGATCACTGGGATGCCTGATTACGAGGTGAGACTACCATGGGTAGAAGAACTGTATTTTATGCCTCTGCTCATGAAAGTAATAGACCGTCTTGAAACCAGTGCTTGGAAAAAAGATTGAATCTAATGACGTTAATACCTTCGATGTAACTTAGATTTAGGAAGAAACGAATAGCTGTAGTAGCTGATATACGGAAGGCTTTTTTGCAAATAGGTATTCATGAAAATGATCGAGATTTTCTAAAATTTTTGTGGATGGATAAAGACGAGGGAGAAATTGTATTTACACATAAAAGAGTAGTTTTTTGAATGAGCAGTAGCCCATTTCTGTTAGGTGCTACAATTGACTACCCTTTGGCTCGGTGCCTTGAAAAATCCCACACTTTATTCTCGAGAGACCGTGGAGAAATTAAGACGTAGTTTTTATGTAGATAACTCTGTTTCTAAGTATATCTAATGAGAAGACATTCACTATATTTGTGCGGAAATCCGTCTTCGTCATGGCAAAAAACCAGTTTGACCTAAGAGCGTGGGAGCATTCTGAAATAACTAGTACCAATGCGAATAAGAAACGTGTTCTGTGCTTGGTTTAGGCTCGAATAAAGAAAAAGATGTTCTGACTATTATAGTCTAAGGTGTAACCGTTATAGTCACGGCGTAATTGATAAGAGCCACTGCGACAGTTGGCAATACACACTAAAACGTACATAATATTGCGCAACAATATATTACGTCATAATTGCGTCTCAAATTGTATCACATACCAAAAATATTTATTGTGATACAAGAGGCGCCTTAAGGAAAAGATAAAATGTACTCACAAAATAATGTGGAGCTCTTCACGACTTTGCGGTTTTTCTTGCGGTAGGAGCCATATTCATTTCCATTGATGTTGTTGTTGGGCGTGGTTCGGGTTACCCATGGTTGAAATCAGATTAATTTTGTCTTACATCTTTTTTATTTGTAGGCAGGACGGAAGGAATAAGGTGAAGGCAGAGATGCGATAAGGCAAGAGATAAATGGAAACCTACATTCTGAAAGAAAAGACAAAAAGAACACAGATAAACCTCACTGTTCGACGTCTTGTTCGCTAATCCCCCGTGTTGGAAACCGCGCACTTACTTCCTCGCTCCACGTTTGCGCATTCTCTTGCGCCGACGCAACTGTCCGAAATGCACAAGTCTGTTTGAAATATTGGCGCGAATTCAGTCACATATTTAAAACTTAAACCAAAAATGATACATAGCCGATTTTCGGCATGTAACAATCGCGACAATGCCATAAAAGAAAAAAATCTTAAAAAGAAAATGACTGTTAGCACGGTAAAAGCTTAAAATCTAAATCCTAACTAACCTACATAAACCCTAACTTAAGTTCTAGAAAATGTTTATTTTAGACGCCACCTGGTTTTCTCAACTGATAACACGTCTTACGATTTACCAGGAAACGGAATGTGTAGTCCCATTGTTTATGAACTACATTTATAAATGCACACACGAGTTTTTAATGTGGCGCAATTATAATCGACAGCACAAATTTGTCGGAGAGCACTAACCATTACTAAAACTAGAACAAATGCTACAAGTCGCCTGACATATATACTATAACTAAAGCTAACATTACAGTTTTTAAGTGCAGACGCACATAAACATTGCATCTAAACTGTTTCTACTTCGGCAAGAAATGCCCAAATTTCAAAATGTCTAAAAGAGCAAGTTACTATGCACTTTAGCAAATTTTTTATGTACTGGTGCTTCAGTTCAATAAACAATACACATCAAAATTTGTTCATGACATGGTTGTGAATTAACAAATTTACCAACAGTACCATCTTACTAATTTCTTATAGTACTAACCTACAAATTACATGCTACCATCAGGTTAGCTTTTTCAGTCAATATTCAAAAAACAATTCCTACGTCTGATCGTAAATACCAAACGTTAGGAAGATAAAAAAGATAAGACAAAGTCTCAAGTTATTATCGAAGATAATAGGTAAGATAACGATATTAAGCTTAAGTTATTATCAGAGATAATAAGTAAGATAACGATATTAAACTAAAGTTATTATCAAAGAATAGGTAAAATAACGATATTAAGATAAAACTAGATAACAATAGATGGATCCGAAACGTCCCAGCACGCTAAGGCACGCTACAACTACATACATTAAATATATACCGTAGAATTCCCCAGCTCACCAAGCCGTTTCGTCATCCATCCCAAAGATATAAGATAGAGTGGCTCCTTGAAGCCGTTACACGGGAAAAATACTCGTACTCCCTAAACGAGAGCGACCTGTGAAGCAGGCCCGTTTATAAAAAAACGGTACGAGGGACCGGAAAAGGCATTTGGGTGCATTCTGCACCCGGCGTTGATCGATATCGGTACGATATCCATTCTTATATATCAACATATATAAATTTTTACACTCACACATTTACACACTCATACATACATGCACTGTTAGCGGCCATGCGCGCTGACAGCGGCACCGCATGACCTCACGAAAGATTCCCAGAGACGTAGTCCGGGTGTCTGTAAAAACCCCGTGCAACCACACGGTAACTAACGGAGATAAAAAGGCAATAGAGATATAGGAAAGGTAGAAAGAGAGAGGTGGACATTTTGGAATGCATAAGAGACACTTCCAGGTAGAAGAAAATAGAGGAAGGGCTCGCATTGAGCAAAAGAGACAGAAAAGATGGATAGAAAAGCACTACTCAACCAGCCAATGTGGTCAGTAGCCCGGAGTGAGGGAAAAATCACTCTTATGTGGTAGACGGGTGTTACGGGAAAAGAACAGGTCTACCGAATAAAAGATAAGGCAGAAATGGAGACAGCAGGATAAGAAAAAGTAGAGTTTTTGGACAAGCGTCCGAGCGAAGGTAGATAGTTGTCCTTATTAAACACACGTCGGTCTGAAGGACCACCTGCTCATATGTTAAAAAATTACTAGACTCTTGATGAGAACTAGTACATTTATTTTCCTAAGAAGTGCATCCACTACGATAAGAAAATCAGGCAAAAGTTGAAACAACAACTTAAAAGTATCCCTACAGATACCTTCACACAAAAAACCAACTGTTGCAAGGTAATTTCTTAAGAACTGTAACGCCATGAACACACAAAAATGCCTAACTATAAGCAGTTAAATACAAACATACTGTCCCAATATGCTAAAACAACTGAGAATTCGATAAGATATCAATAAAAAGCGATAGCACCTCACCACGAAGTTCAATAAAAACAACAAAAATTTTTTTATATGTTATGATGACTTAGTAGAAGGGGAAACAAGTAATGATGTAGGATAAAGTGGGCGACTGTAATAATTCAGAAGAAAAACGCATGGAATAGAATTTCCTAGTTTTGGCAACTGCGAATATGAACTATTTTTTACAATGGCATAGGCCGCGACTCCTATATGAGCCCAAAAAAAAGCATCCACTCAAAATATCAGCTAAAACCAATCATAAAAAATTCAATGAGTCATTGCAACCAAAGTTACGACAATCACCGCAAAATTAAACGATGTAAGATAAATGCTAAAAACACAATAATCTGTTGTAGAAAAGGCGCGAGGAATAATTAAATGAAGCGACAGAGTTATACTGGGGGACCTAGACAATAAACAGATATGTAGCTAACAATAAGTTTAAGGAAAAGTCTACAAGTAGCAAAAAGATAACTAGTTTAAGGTAAATAAGTTAAACGTGTAAAAGGTAAGTGCTGTATAAAAAAGAAAAAATGCCTGAATAAAGTTAAGTAATATTTTTATAAGGAAAAATGTCAATTAATTTAGTTAGAAATACGTTAAATGGAAGGTAAATAACAGTAATCAAACATGGCTGTCTAAATCAGATTGACACATCAGCTGTATTTGATGTTATGCCAACATAAAAAATGTTGCCACATTGCAATGTTGCCAGATTATATCTTTTCTATTTAAAAGTTATTAAAAATTTCAAAATTATTATT
Source organism: Platerodrilus igneus (assembly GCA_036346225.1). Taxonomy (NCBI): domain Eukaryota; kingdom Metazoa; phylum Arthropoda; class Insecta; order Coleoptera; family Lycidae; genus Platerodrilus; species Platerodrilus igneus. The sequence goes on along the minus strand of JARFIW010000003.1, from coordinate 4,293,060 downwards.
TTTTATTATTTTTGAGTAAACAAAAACCCAATTGCTACACATATATTCAAAACTAACACCTTTTAAGATACACAAGAGGTGAGGACAAATTTCAACAAAAGCGTTCAGGCGCCACTGTTATAGTGCATGCGCGACTATTATAGTCTAAGGTGTAACCGTTATAGTCACGGCGTAATTGATAAAAGCCACTGCGACAGTTGGCAATACACACTAAAACGTACATAATATTGCGCAACCGTATATTACGTCATAATTGCGTCCCAAATTGTATCACATACCAAAAATATTTATTGTGATACAAGAGGCGCCTTAAGGAAAAGGTAAAATGTACTCACAAAATAATGTGGAGTTCTTCACGACCTTGCGGTTTTTCTTGCGGCAGGAGCCATATTCATTTCCATTGATCTTGTTGTTGGGCGTGGTTCGGGTTAGCCATCGTTGAAATCAGATTAATTTTGTCTTCCCTCTTCTTTGTTTGTAGGCAGGACGGAAGGTATAAGGTGAAGGCAGAGATACGATAGGGCAAGAGATAAATGGAAAGTTTCATTCTGAAAAAAAAGACAAAAAAGACACAGATAAACCTCACTGTTCAACGTCTCGTTCGCTAATCCACCGTGTCGGAAACCGCGCACTTACTTCCTCATTCCACGTCTGCGCATTCTTTTGCGCCGACGCAACTGTCCGAAGTGAAAGAAATGCACAAGTCTGTTTGAAATATTGGCGCGAATTCAGTCACATATTTAAAACTTAAACCAAAAATGATACGTAGCCGATTTTTGGCATGTAACAAACGTTTGTAAAGAGAATTTGAAACAATGGCATTTAAACTATTTTTCTAATTATAATAAGACAGTACGGATGCTTGGCTTGGATTCGTCGTTTTGTGCACAACTTAAACCATACTAAATTTAAACGGAGCAGTGATTTAGTGGCTTATGAGTTGATGAAATGTTTGTTTTTGGGTTAATTCAACAGGAATACTTCAAAGATAAATTTGGTAAACTCATACAAAAATTTCAGACCTTTAATGATGATAACGGTTTACTTCGATTTAAATCACGGGTGTCTGCACGAGCAGATACAGAATTCTACCGTTATTCCATAATGCTACCATCCGAACATCCGTTGATTGGATATTTAATTTTGTTCGTGTATGCGAGTTGGAACCCAAGGGCTACTAGATGTCCAGCGTTACCACTGGATAGAGTGCGTGATGCTATAGCTTTTGAGATAACGGGTATTGACTTTGCGGGTCCGCTTTATTTGAAAAACGGCAATAAAGTATGGGCATATCTCTTTACATGTGCGATTTATCGTGCATAGTTAACTGCATCATTAAACACATCTAGTTCCTTACAGGCACTTCGTCGTTTTATAGCACGGCGTGGTCGACCAAAAAGTATATATACTGACAGTGGAACAAACTTTGTAGGAGCCTGGAATGCTCTAGCTACAACAGATTGGAATTTTATTGAATGCGAGACTTCTGTTTTGCGTATTAGGTAGCGGTTCAATCCTACCACTACCCTTGATGAGGAGGTTTTTGGAAACGTCCTATTGAAATAATGAAACAGTTATTGCGAAAGATGCTTGGTCATGCAAGTTTAAATTATGAGGAGCTAACGACTCTCTTATATGATTGTGAAGTAGTAATTAGTGCGGGGTCTCTTACTTACATTCACAGGATCCAACAGACACACTTGGCAGCGATAACTCCATCTGTGTTTTTGCGAGATCAAATTGGTCGGGGTATGATTGATTGTGATGCGGTAGACTAGACATCCTTATGTAAAAAGATTAAAAACACAAAAAAAATTCGTGATGACTTACGTTTTTGGTTTCGTTCGAAGTATCTTAGTCAACTGCAAAAGGATTAAGTGTCAGGTACTTGTAGGAGAATTAGTTCGTGTAGGTATTGATACGACTAAGCGTTTGGATCGGTCTTTGGGTCGCGTTACCGAATGGATGGACAAATTCGGCTAGTCCAGATACAAACGACTGGAGGAAAATTATTACGGTCTGTACAAAGAGTTTATCCTTTAGAAGGAAGCAACGATTTTAAAGCAAACGAATGTATTGAGAAGTTGGCGAAAAGAATAAAAAATCGATGTGATGTTAGTGCGAGAGTGAGCGATGTTGAAGCCAACATTCAAAGCGGAGTACGTAGCAAACCTGTGACGCGCAGTGGGCGCATTTGTAAATCCCCAAAATAGTTTGGTCATTAGTTATAATAAACCGTTGAATCTCTAGTTGTCGAGTTTTGATTGAAAGTTTTCGTTTATATTGTGATGAATTCATTGATGTTTAAAGTAATTTTTCAGGTGGGAGAATGTTGGAAACCACCTTTTGTTAATTCAGTGTTATTATTAGTAGTTCATTTTAAAAAGCGTAGGCCAAGGAGTACTAATGCAAATCACTATTAAATTTGTCAAATAAAAATTACATGTTAAGCTTGTGGTGTTTAATTTTGAATACGTTTTAGTCTGGATTATAGAGGTAAGAATTCCCAGAGGTTGTTCCAGCTATCACTGTTAAATTTTAGCAGTGCTTCTATTTGTTCACCAAGACTGTCCCTATTCGTCGTTCGCAGAATAGTCGGGTAGACTATTGCCGGCATGGCGCAAGCGCTATTCGACCATCAGAATCGCAGGTGTAAATTTAAGATTTGTTTGTAACTGATAAGAATATTTGAATATTAATAATTTACATTCGAATAAACTTTCATTTTTATTATTTGTAAAGGGAATAGTTTGTGGAAAATTTTGAGGTCAGTGTTTAGAGCGTCTTGACCTTTAATAAATTATCCGTGAAGCGTTATTTTTTAAATACACTCACAAATGGGGTAATAAACGATCGGCAAATTATCCACATACAAAGTAAAGAGGATTTTGTACCTAGGGGATATTTGAATTTTTGTAACTCTCACTGAGGAGGTTTGAATCCTTTAATGTTTAACAGAGATAAGGTAAAAACTATTTTAGTAAATAAGTAACTTATAAGGACAATTTTCTGTATGAGCTTAAGCTGTAAACTGTTTTATAAATGTAAGAGATTCTTTTGTATAAAAGAAAAATGTTATTGAATGCGTACATTTTTCTTGAGATTTGTGTTTCATTTTATTTTTATAAATTCCACAGTATAAGTTCTGTTGAGTTTACCAGGCAAAGAAAAGGACACGGTCAGATAATAATTTTGTATTTCCTAGCACATCCTCTTCTCATTTATTCGTTGTACCCAAGTACTAGGCGTTTTGAATATAGGTCGACTTTATAATAAGATATTCGTTAATTTCAAAACGAACAAAATAGACTTGGTGATAGTGCATTGCAATACCAATAGCAAAGAAGAAAATGCTGTAAAATGTAACGTGTACACACTATATCTTTTTACATGAATTAGCATTAAGAATTTGGCTGTCTGTTATATATACATACATGCTGCTTTGTGGAGTGCAACTCCTCAAGAATAATATAATATTAAAATTAGACACCCTAACTTAAATTAATCATATATTAAATACTTTTAAATTGAGGCATAAGTTCTGTTAGCTAATGTTTATACCGAAAGACAAAAGAAACAGTAAAACGGACTCCAACATAAACATTGATTAATTAATTTTTAATTTATAGAATAATAACCTAGTTGTTCGTGCATCGTGCATGTAAGTTTTGTAACGGGGTGGTGCCAATTTATCGGATAATATAAGCAATAGCAGCAAATAAAAAGTCTATTTTTCACAGCAGCATAAAAGAATTACAAAAAGAGAAACTGTACCTTGAACAAACAGCTTCATGCTGGTCTCATCGTAAGGCTGGAAAAATGCGGCTGCATTTCTCTATGGGCTGGCTGCATGTTGGAACCACCAACTTCACTTATACAAGCACAGAAAGCATTTCTAATAGCGCGACTTTACATCATGTATCTTTTCGGTAATGGTCTCTTTCAAAGCACGGTCCCTATTTTATAAGGCCAGAATCATGTATGGGGGTAGGGTATTTGATTTTCAAAGATATCGCCGAATTACTATATGTGCAGAATTTCCAGACAACAGCTGCCGAAATACAAACTGTAGCAGCTTGCCAACAAGCAGATAATGCAATTCATCAAAGGGTTTTAAGAGGAAGGAAAACAATCTTATTACTTTGTAACATCTTAACAGCTGCAGAATACCAGATAAAAAGTCCATTGTAAGCAGATGTAAGCAGGTGGTAAGCGGTTTTATCTTTTAGAAGAAATCTGCACATTTACATGCAACTTTTACTTAAAATGTAATCACTGCAGATGCTAGAATTTATTACAACTACTTTGTAACGTAATGTTTCCTAAGCACCTGTTTAAAGCAAACCTTAATACGGAGTAATTGAGAAATTTTATTAAATAATACTAATTCAAATGGTGGGAAATTGAGCTTGTTAAGGAATTTTTGGGCATTTTAAAAGTAAACGCAGGAAAAATTGTTTGCAGGGTTTTGAACGTAACACAATGTTATTTACAACCAAATTTTATACAAAAAATAAATGTTTTGTTTTTACAATATTTACAAATGGAATGTTGCCAACTGAACATAAAAATTAACAAATTGCTGCAAGCAAACAGCATAATCAAATTTATAAAAAATATTTTAAATTGGAATAAAGTCGTCATGTATTTGAAGAGAGCTCGTTTTAATTGTTTAACGTGTACAAACTCGAAATCTCTAGGTTATTAATAATTCAGAAAAATTAGTTTAATGAAATTTCATGTGCTGTTTCAAATATTTTACTACGCATAAAATTAAAATTTTGCTATTATAATAAGAATAAAATTGGTAATACCTGTTTGCATGTGTAGTAAGTAGACAATTGTTGTCATCTGATAATTAAGTTGCATAGCGATGTTACCTGTTGGGCCTCAACCAAAACTCCCTATGATTGATCGACTAAGGTCAACACCGGTGCAGATAAAAGCTTCAAAAACACCATTGAACAGCGTGCTCGATTAACTGCTTTCAACAATTTACGATTCTATTATCAGAATGTAATTTTGTGGATTCCAGGCGAAATAACTTATTAAATGGTAGATTTGTGGTACTGACAGCTGCTAACAATAAACTTTAGAAATGATGCTGCTTTGCAGGGTGCGTTCAGAATGGCAACGTAGTGGTTAAGATTTACCATGTACATATTCAAAAGAATACGCAATTCTAGATAACATAATAAATAAGACGGGATGGAAATTTTCTCCTCGCGCTTTCGGGAAAATTTTTAATATTGCATGATTCTTGCAATATTTTAATGTCATGCGAACCCATATCTAAATTCCACTTTCGTAAATCCATAACTAAATTAAGCAAAATTGCCACTTTACTAGATTAAGTGTAGTTTAGTTTAGTTGGGTTGAGGTTAGTTGAGTTTAGTTGAGTTTAGTTTAGTTGAATTTAGTCTAGTTGAGTTGCTGAAGTGAAACACCAGCATCAGATTTAACAATTTCAATTAATAAAAGCGAATTACACTTACCCACTTTCGGCATTGCACATTTTTAACGACGTGCTTAAGCTACTTTTGAGCACCAACGTGCTTGATGCTTTTACAGGCCCAGCTCAACTTTACAAGTTGAAGGCCCATTTACGTGCAGTGCTTAAATAAAAAAGGACAACAAAATTCGTGTATCTAACCAAGTAAACAATATCCTTCCTAAACACAGTTGGTTTCAAAAATGTTGTTTTCAAGCAAACAAGTTCCTATGAGGTCTGCATGTATGTATGGTTGTCTATCTATCAGATCAAGGTAGAATACATTGCCTAACCAACAGTATTGTTAACAGAAAAATTTACATTGTTACACTACCCCGTGCCCACATGATAAACTCATAACAAACAATTCCTAATAGAAAACCAGAGTCCCTGACTTGAAAATGGGATCCCCACAAACTAATCCGGATAGCAGGTTGCAAACCCATCCTCAACAGAAAAACTAGTTTACCTATACGGACTTACAGGAACTAAGAGGATAATCAGCAGATCTATCCCCTACATTTTATGTATTTGGCTTCTGATCCTTAACGTGCCAAATACCAATGCCTTTGTCCTTACTGTCTCTCAGACGATAAGTGACAGTTCCCGTTTTCTCTATTATTCGACAACGCACATACTTGGGTGATAGTTTTTGAAAAAACCTTCAGAGGCCTTTGACTGAACCATATTTTTCTTCCACACGAAATCTCCTTTCGGGTACTGCACGTAGCGACGTCTGTGAGGCAATCGTAGATGTGTAGGTAGATACATATAGTCTTTTTTTATTTGTATAATTAAAATGGAAGCATCATACAAATAAAAAAGGACTATATTTATCTACCTACACATCTATGATGGCCTAACCTAATCTATTTACTGACACTACAGTACAGGTGGTGAGCTTGCCTCACAGAAATCTGTTTAACATAAGAAAATGAAGAAAAATATGTACAACAAAACCGCCACCAAATATCTGCACAGCTATTACACCGGAGGGATACCTTTAGTACAGTTATCCATCCTTACGAATCAACAGTGTTCACAGCATACCCTCGTATAATTATTCCAACAGTTACATGATAGCAAGAAGCCAACTATAAAGTAAACTAGTAGAGTAATCATTTGATATAAATTGATATTTTTCTACTCTTTATATAAAACAAATAAATAAACCGTAACGTAAACTAGCATAGCAGTCGTTTTTAAAAATTGGTACTTTTCTAATATTTAGCTTATGCATGTTGTTCAGAATCTAGGTGATTCAACCGCCGTACCACGGTAATAGGATTAAATTTAATAAACTCTTAGTGTTAAGTTTCATCTTTTCAACTGTGTCGTTTGTCCTTTTAATTTGTTAATTTATTAAAGATTAATATATCTGAAAATTATATAATAAAAATTGCAACCTATTTTGTAAACCACTTGTTACTTTCAATTTTCGTACTAATAAATTTTTCTGCAAGATTGTAAACAACTACTCCAATTACTATATTTAGGTATTCTAAATTTGTAATAAGTCTAAACACGCAACACACTTTACTCCGTGTTCTTTCACTATTTGAAGACATTGGCATTGGCATTGATTATCCTCTTTCTTCTCCTCTTCTGAAGGTTGTCTATTCTGAACTAGAGGAAATACTCCGTCTCGAAGTTGTCAAAGCTAATCGTATAATTTAATCATAAGATAAAATTAAATTCTGCAATAGAAGAGGTATAATAGAACATGTTACTCAGCCTTCACCTTTATGCATACATACCGTATTTACATCAGCAGGAATGTTTTAAAGAAATTATTTATGTAATTTGCTCTTTAGAATTTTTTAGAATGTGTTACTAGAGAATAATTGTGTATTGAGTTCTTAAATACAAAGGAAAGCGAAGCAATGCCAATAATGACCTTTTACCAATTTTATACAACAGTTTCTTTTCAAACTTGAACACAAAATAGGTATTAGATACAGGACTTTGTAACGTTCATTTTTGTTGGATATTAAATATATCTATTTCTTGTAGTATTTTAACTAATTGAAGTTGTGCAAAACGTCATTCAGTCGGAAAGTTGTATTTCTTTATTCTATAGTCACTACGTTGCTAGTTGATGACAAAAAATATCAGCTGTCGTAATAATTTTGGTGTTATCAAATTTGTATGGCATTGATAACTTTAAAACTAAATAGCACCTTCTGATTTCTTTACATATCAATAAGTTTGGTTCTGCTAGCTATTAGTAGTAAAAGAAGACTTACCTTACTAAATTCTCCAATAGAAACAGTTTGCCGTATTTTCGTATTGTACGGTCTACATTATACACAGCTGTTTTTTCTTGCCTCTATTCATTTCCTTTTTGATTATTGTATTGGAACGCGCTTACAGTTATTTTTTTCGTTACTTGTATGTTGCTCTTGGTTTATTTCACTAACAAGCTGTTTTGTTTTAATCGTTGACTGCTGTTTACCTGGAGGATAGTCCGTACTATACAGCAACGTATAAGCAATTTCTAATCTCTTTATTATAACAAAAATAGGTAGTTTAGTGACCGTTATTATCCTTTTGTTTGTGTTTGTATATGTTATTGATTTATAATCAGTTCATATTAGATTTAGTCTCGCTCTAGGCGTGACATTCCTTTAAAATTTCCAACGATGATGTACACGCTGTACCACTACTTTTGATCCGCTGCTTAGTGTAGCACTCACTATGAGACTTCAGCGAGCGCCGGTACTGCAGGAAGTGCTTCGCAAAATCCGTGAGCAAATTTGAAATCACTTTTCCCCTAACAAATTAATGCTATTACACGTGGGTTAATTAGTAGACAATACCGGTAAAACTTGCCATTTGTCAATTTTTCTTTTGTTACGAATTTTGCTTGGAAATACATATAATTAAATATTTGTTAGTAGAGACAAAACTAAGTTTGCTTATTAAATATTGTAAAACCTTTGAATTAGTACCGTTGAAGACTATTACACGTTTTCAATTTTTTATGGCTTGGTTTACCTCTTTTCTCTTTTTTTCCCATCTTAGTTATCAAGTATGACCCTATCGCTTTGACTCCAAATTTGTTCTTTATTCTACGGCGTATCCGTGGCGCCTACTGAGCTCTCATTTCTAGCGTGTTTTGCCTACGCCGCTCTACCGCAAGCAGCTAGCCGTGAGCTGGGCAATTTCTCTTTCATCGACCACTACTCTATCACTTAGTTCCTTTATAGCGTTCAACCTCGCGTTCCCTATAAAACCCCGGGTAAATAAATATTATTAGAAACACTTACCCTCGTGATTCCAGTTGGGTGTGGAAGTCGTCCTCAGGGGATGGGTTCCGTCTGCTTGGTGCTGTGTTGATTGCTTTGTGGCGTTGTTCCTGGTGCTGCTTCGCTAGAGGATACGAAAGGAAAGAGGTAAAAAGGGTGGGAACGACGAAAACGATAGTCGAAGCACACACGTCACACTCTACGGCAGTCGATTGAGAAGTGTTTCGAGCTATGCTACATTTTTCACACAAAATATGTACTTCTTCCAACCGGGGGTCGACGCACTTTCACTCGCGTTGTTGGAATCAAACTGTTCCTACGTGAGAATGGTTCTGTCAACATGCTTGGCAACCACAAAGATGTCAATGACGTCAACAACCGCAAAACAACAACTAGGTGTGATTTTCACGGTGTCAGAGGTAGCGTTATGATCTGCTGAGAATTTTCCCACGCAGAGTTCTAAAAATTCCCCGAATCTAATTTTGTGAAATAATGCATGGGAGCTTTACAAAATAAAGCGTAACGCCTTTCAACTTTTTTTTCATTTCTATAATTTGTCCCATTCTTGGTTTCGACACCGCAACTTTAGGATATGCTCCAGAAGTATAGGTGTCAAATTGTATTATCAACGAGCAACCACATCTGGTTTGATGAATAAAAACCAGGCTTTTTTCTAAGTAAACTACCTGCGCTGAAAATTGGTTTGAATTCTATATGTAGAGTTACTTTGAATAATTCTAAAATTGCTGAAGCTGGAAGTAACCTATCGTAGTATACATTATCCAAAACTTTACTAGTGCCTAGGTCGTTTAAGGCACAGTATAAAAAATGTTCGGGTATAGTAAATAATTATATATTTCCAAAATTTGCTACCTTAAAAGCATTTATTATATTTAGCGATAGTAAGTTGTAAGCGAAAAACAGATTTCCACTCCTATTATGGTACAATAAATATAACGCATTACCATACCGTTTAGGTTAGCAATCCTTGTAAAAATTCCAGTTAAAAATTTTTTCAAACATCAAACATTTAATTTTGCCTAACCGCAGACCAAATTAACTTTATTGTAGTTACAGAGTAAATAAAATAATAAACACAGATTTGTATTGATTACTTAATCAATATTTAATCTTCTAAATGTTCCATCAATTCCAAACATTTCTCCTTTTGATTCATCAGGTCGCAATGTTTCGTTAGAACAATATTGAGCATCCTCTTCATACCACTTTGAATAGCTCTCAACTTTTTTTTTCCAATGACCTACATTAACTGTAGGTATTTTCATTAAAACAGTATATGAAAGTAGTTACCTGCTATTTCATTGACGCTTCCAGACCTACCACCATATTCATTAGGAAACAGCGCTTGAGGAACATTCTTGAATAAATCAGATAGTGTGTTTTCAGTATAGGAATGTGCCTAAAAGAAAGTGAAGATATTGTATACATCAAAAGTATTAAAAACGAATTAAAATATTTATTTGATTAAAAAAATTGTGTTACAAACGTACAAACACGACAAAGATGGCAATTTCAATTAATCCAGTTAAAGTGTACATAATAATGATTGCAAGAATCATTTTATTCGGAGATGTTCTTTTAACTAGGAACTCCATTTTCAGAATGAAAAAACATGGTCGTCATACAAAACAACTGAATCAACAAAAATAATATGATGAAGAATTGACACCACTCAACATCTTGAGATGAAAATAAACAAACTATCCTGGAAGTTGGAAGTCGTGGTGACAATATATATGAAAAAAAATAGCTGTCACCACTACTTTCGAATAGTTGGATACTAGGACGTCCAGTGTTGCAGATACTGGTGCTACATAATGAGCAAGTGACGTTAAAGAAAAAAGACTCTCTTAAAGTTTAAAAAGGAATAAAAGAGGAGAGGTCAAACACGTTCAACGGTGAATCCCTTTAACTGGAAATGGGAGGAAGTGTGGAATATAAAGCAAGGAGGTAAAATTTCTGTGGAAACACAATGAGAACCTAAAGACATTTATCAAGTAGATACAAAAATGATTGGAAAATGCTACTAAGAAAAGCACAAATCATGATATGCTTGAGTGCATTAAAGAATTCATTTAGGATAGTTGGAGAAAAATGTGTTATTTTTCCTAGTTTTGTATTAAAATGTATACACTTATTGAGGCTTAAACGTGGTTCAATTTATACAATGGGAAAAATTATTATACTCCAAAAGCAAGCCTTGTGGATTATTTAACGACAAAAGTCAGACTGTTAATGATTTGTTACCTTCAGTGCAGTATATAGAAGTGATTAAACTATCAGAGTGTCTATTGATGATAAAATCTGAGATAATCATATGAGAATGCATAAGGAAATGCAGGAAATCAATTAGTTCAAATAAGTCGAGTATAAAGACCAATGTACAAGAAACAAACATGACAAGCACTGAGACAAGAATAATAAGTCACTAATAGCAAAAAAGGTCAACCAAAAAGTATACTTAAAATAGAAATTGATGGCGATAGCTCAAAATAATGTAAGCAATCTTTTTTAACTGATTTGAATCCCCTTCCGTTTGACACATTAGTAACTTCGGAAGTTAGATTATACATCGGTGATTATAACATTAATATTTTAGTAGAGAGTCCTCAATCACGTTTGGCTAATGCTATCTTTGATGGTTTGGGTCTTGTCCAACTAATTAAACAGGCTACGAGTACATCGGTCAGTGGTGCAATTCTAATTGATTTCGTTTTAACTTCCAGCAATGATATTGTAGAAGAATCTGGAGTAAAATGCCGATGAAAGGTTTCAAAGCATATTCGTGGCATTAAATGAAGCGGTTGATTCAATAGGCAAAGAAATCCGTCTGTCTCGTATTTGTGTCAGGCAAACTCAAAGAATGAATGTATCGACAGAGGACTTTTGCTTTTTGTAAATCACTTAATAGGCCGGTTAGAATTACGCTTTCGTGGTAGTGTTCACAAAGTGGCGCCTTTATTACGATTTACTCTAAATAATTTTTCAAAATTTTCAGTAGAAGATATTATTAAAGCAGCAGAAATCTATGAGTCAGATTATGCAACAACAAGTTTTGAGGTGGAAGCTGAAATATTAATGTGAAGAGAAAATTTGACTACGACCCATAAAAAAAAAAAAATAAATGGCCAAAAAATTGTATTCACACTTTAGGTCATTGTAATGATAATTTGCTTCCCAATATTAGACTACTTTTACAAATATTTGCTACTCTGCCACTTACAGTTCATTTACATTTCCAATGCTCCACCTGTAGGTACTACATTGGCCAGGAGGCGAGTTTTTTGTTGCCTGGAAATTTAGAATTTTGCCGAACCCTTGCCGTTCCAGGCAAGGTAGGGATCTTTAACGTGCGTGACAACACTCACACACGGGACTTCCATTTAACCTCTCATCCGAACGAGGGCGTAATTTTTGTGAAAAATGCTCACCTGCCATTTTTCAAGCAGTCGGCCGTGTCGGGATTTGAACCCGGGACCTTGGGATCCGTAGTCTTACGCTTACTACATTGATCCACGGCGACGCCACTCTGCCACTTACAGCAGTCTCTGGTGAGAAAAGTTTTTCAGCACTTCGTAGACTAAAAACCTACTTAAAGAATACTAGTGGAGAGAATAGACTAAATGGTCTTGCCATAGCTACCATCGTTAAGGAAAAAGAAATAGATATAAAAAATATTTTAAACAGATTTAGTATGTCAAAACCTCGACGGTTAGAAATTTGTAACTGGTCAAATAATGAAAAATAAAATTAACAAATGACCGATTATCTACTTAACACTGTCGGACCTTCTAAAAAAGTACTATATCCAATGCTAAATGAGGAAGTTGGCCAACGGAAACTAATACGTTGCCAGACAAAATTATTCATTATCGTGTAGCTGAAAACGTATTAGTTTGCGTTGGCCAAATTCTTCATTTAGCATTGGATGCAGTACGTTCTTAAAAGGTCTGCCAGTGTTAAGAAGGTAATCGGCCATTTGTTTATTTTTCATCTTGTCTTTTTACTAATTTTAAAATTTTGTCCGACAATGCCATTTATTCTATCATGACGATAGTTAATTGTTTATATTCGAGTATAGGGGGCGCGTGAGATACATTTTGTACATATCAATACACCATGATTTGTGTATAATTTCAATAACTCTGTTGGTTTTTTGCAGAGAGAAATGATCTAATCTGATGAGATGCAATAACAGCAAAACCGGTCATTGGAATTTTCTCTTTTCAAAATAGCTAACAATTTTTATTAATTTTCCTTCACTATGCGCGAATTGCTTTTCTAATGCAAGACAAAATTATTCATGGCCAAATAGTGATTCATGAAAATTAATTCTACTGATAGTAATTTGTCAAAAAATTCTAATATAAATTTTTTGTTCTGCTACTGTTTTATGTTTCAAAAGTTTTATCTGATTCTGTTCCTTATTCTAACGTTGACTATCTTACAACCAATACAAAAAACAGGGTTTTTCCATAACGTGTAACGAGTTTCCTAAACCACAACAAAAACTACAATTTTCACCATCGCAACCATCTCATCAACTGTGTGTTACAACTACCACAGCCCTTGTGATGAGGAAAATAAACATAAAGGTACTGACCTGGATGCATTTTATGACAACCCTAATGTTCCTGATTCCGTTTCGTTTTCTTGTTGGAGGCGCAAACGTCTTAAGTTCCATCCCTAGTCCCCAACTCCTTAGACCGACTTTGTTCTTCTTAGGATTTGATTTTTGGACTCTACGATTTTCCACTTGTTTTCTTGTTTTGCTAGGTTCTCATTCCTTCTCCTCTACCATTCTTACCTTGGGTGGGCCTGGATCAGAATAGGCTTATGGTACGACCTGCCTGTCGTAAGAGGCGACTAAAGTGATCCACACACACACACACACACACACACACACACACACACACACACAACACACACACACACACACACACACACACACACACACACACACACGCACACGCATATACAAACACATACACATACAACACCCGCACGCACACAACACCCGCACGCACACATACGTAAACACCTGCACACACACACACCAACTCACACATACCTATACATAACAACACACGGCTTTGGCTTTGTTTTCCTTTTTTGCTGTTCCTTATGCTTTTTTAATTTTGGTTTTGCTTTTCCGTTCTTTTTGGTCTACATCTTTTCTCTTTCCTCTGCCTGGGTTTTTTTTGCTGTTAGTTCTCATACTGACTTGATTAAATTTTTCGATCCACTTCCTGTGGTATGTGCTTAATAGGCCTTTTCTTCTTTTCATTGGAAACCACGACTTAGTCGACTTTTTGGTCTAATCAGCTATTCCTTTCTTTGGTTGTTTGCTTGATACGAGTCTTTGTTATCACAGCTTAAAGTACCTCAGTTTTTCTATCCAGAATGTATGTGATCCTCTTGCATCTTTTGAGACTTGACAGTTATTGTTTTGTTTTCGCCTATGCTGTTGGTTTTCCTCACCGTGCTTTTTCTTCCTTATTGGGTTTTTTTGCGAGAAACCAATTTCTTTTATTGAAGCTAACTACTATACTATTTTTTCTTGGAGATATCCGTCCCCCGACGACTTTTGCAGTGTTAGGCCATTCTATCTTTGTCCTTGGTCATTGCTACCCTATACATTTTCTTTTTCGTATATTCATTACACTTCTTGACCTGGTTCAGTTTATTGGTCTTCTAACCGGATATTTTTTTGTTTTTTGTTTCTTTTGGAGTTTTCTGAAACGAATTTTGTATTGGTACATCCTATTAGTGTATATTGACCTTTCAAGACGAATAAAAGAAAATATCTTTTGTTTTTGGTTTTCTTTGGGTTCCTTGAAGCAAATTTTCTTTTATTTCATCCTATTAGTGTATATTGGACGTTCGAGCTGCAAAAATTTCTTTTTTTTAGTTTTCCTTGGGTTTGTTAAAGCAAATTTTCTTATAGTTTGCCATATTACTGTACTGCCTGCGCCCTTGCTTCTGCTTCCTATCCAGACCTCTTAATTTTGTTAGGTTGAATTTGTTAAGTCCAATTCCTGCACCCGTATATTTTTCGTTCATAATGTAACTAAATTTCGCATTTCTTATTGTATTCGCGGCCATCTACAACTTTCATTAATAAGTATCAACGAATTTTTTTAAAATTGAAATTCTTATCTATTTCGTAGAATGTCATTAAATATTCTGTACAAATTTAAATATTTGGAATCCATTCTATGTTGAGAACGTGGAAACCAAGACTATTATTGGTACAAGTAAATAGCGAAAGATGATTGCAATTGGTCTCAAATGTGTTCGAATAAGTTGTTGTAAATTGCGATTTTCTTAAAATAAGTAGGAACATATTGAGTTATCGATAACATTTACTCAAAAATATGGTTGCTTTGATAGCATGAAATGTATTTGCGGTTACCTATAGGTTAAAAATGCTATCATATATGCGCTTTGCTAAACTGAAAGACGTTGTTGTCAAAAGTATTTGCTTCGAAAATACTACATCACGTTTGGACGTGGTCGAACACCTGCTTAAGAACACAGTTTTCGAACTATGGAAATTGTCCAACTTGCTATCTTGTCAAAGCAGACGTTATTCTAAAAACTTTTTATGTTTATCGGTTTGTTATTTTTCGTTATCTGCAAGTTTTGTTTGGAGAATACTTTCATGTGCTTGTTTTGGACGGAAAAATGTTTTGAAGGGGAATACACGATACCTGCAGGTGGTGGTTATCTTCATCTATATCTACTTTTAAGTTAAGCGGAAAAAGGGATTTTTTTGCAGTCGTGGGAAGAGATTAAAGATCACAATATTCCGAGAGTATCTCGAAGAATTTCTGTACTTAGTTTCGGTGGTCCAAAATTAGAGATATTATGTGTCCTTTAAAAAGGAAATTTATAATTGTGTAATGTTTAGTAAATAACATACCCGCTCTTATTTAATACGAAGATGCTTGCGGTTTAAGTACTTTAACGAGTTGTCTAAAATATAAAGATGCAGTTCTTTTTTTATTCCACGATCTCGACGGATGTTAATTAGTTGTTTGCTGGAATTGTGATTTAATGAAGGACTGTAACAAATCTGGCAATTTCGATTGGAGATGAAGATATTCGCGTAGTAGTACCAAAATCATTTCGGCTCCGTCTAGAGTTCCACCTTAGTGGTATGTTTATAAAAGCAAGCTTTGGTTAATTTTGTCGATTTTTGGAATGTGGTATGAAGTGTATCGAGCAAAGTAATCATGGGAGACTGAGTTAAGAGAGATGCAGAACGCCCTGCCCAACTGTAGCAATTGGTTTTTTTTTCTTTCCTACACCGTTCGATGATTTCCATCAACAAATAGCAGGGTAGGATTTTTCTTGGTTTTCTTCGGCGTCGAAACGGAAGCATTAGACGACGACAACGGTGCTTGGTTGAGTATTGAAAAAGCTTAACATTTGCGATTTATAACAGTTTTAGTACATTTTCTTTTAAAGTCACATTACTATTTAGAAAGAACATTTGTACCCACTTCCGAATCGCCTGTGGGTGGAATGTATAATAATTGCTCGACGGATCCTGCAGTGCCGTAATTATGTAAGTAAACACCTCCTTTTATTAATATGTACATTTTGTGGTTATACGGGGACTGAAAACTAGTCCCCATGTAATTACTTTAGGTAATTTTTTTTTCTTTTTGCTGATCAGTTATTATTTTGTGTAAATTTTTTTATACCGTATAAATCCTTCGAGATATATTTTGCGTAAGTGTTATTTTCTACGCGAATAACTGTTTTTATGTCGTGGTTGAAATTAGTGGTCGTGTAAATATTCTTTTGATATCATGTTTTTTTCAACAGGTTACAATAAATTCATTTTGTTTAGGTTTCCCATTTTTCTTTTTGAGACCCATCCCACTCTACCACGTTTCAGGTAGCACGGCAACATATCCTTTCAAATTCTTTTTGTTGTTGCGGTACTCGATGCTGGCCGCTTTTTTTAGTTTGGTTCTATTATTTCTTGCCCGACGAATTACCGTATCAAAGTATACTTGCAATATAACTAAAATTCGCTGTGATGGTACCCTTTAAAGTTTATTGTTCAATGTACGTGCTGTAATCAAGTACAATCTGCATTAGCATTAACTTTATAATTTATTGGAAACTGCTGTAAATTTCAATTCTAATATAATTTTGTAATTATTAATAATATTTTGGAAGCAACAACATTTTACTTACCCTGTCTTTCAACTTTTCGCTCAACACTGATTTTACTAATGCAAATATATTGTCAAAGATGGTAGGTACATTTATGAAGTCAAAACCTTTTATTCTTAGAGGATAACCAGACTGTACAAGATTGGCACTTCTATGAACCGCCTTTGGAGTCATTTGCAAAATATAGCCAGGAGCTATATTTTTAAAATCTATTATCAAGTGCATTCCTCCTATAACAATATTATCATCTTCTTGCAGTAATATATCTATCATCATACACGTAACTTTAACAATTGTTTGAAACCGTATGGTTGCCAGTGTACAGTCTTCCCAACGTACCAGGATAATTCTAGGTCCAATTGCACCATTTGGTTGAGGAAGAGGACAAACTGCACTAAAAGGAAATATTTTTCAAAATTTAAATTATGCTAAAGAACTTTTACCCAATATCAAAGACCCGTTGAATTTCTTCAGACATTGTATTTCGGTCACAAAAATATTCAGGCCACAAGGTTTTTATGCTGTGAAAATAATCGAGCTTTTCTTTTGTTCTTTGAAGACTGAACTTACAACAGCGCAAGAAGCATAGCAGAAAATCGTCATCTAAAAATAAATATCTTAAATAATTTAAAGCAGTTAAAAATGTGCGATGCGTTAAGATAAAATGAATTAATCGCAATAAAGTAAGATTGATCCAAATTGCTTGGAAAATCAATATTTACAACATAATCTGTGTATCAGAACTATTTATGAAAAAAATGCTCAGCGTTATAACTACTAGTGCTTCGGTTTAAAAACGTATGCAATTGAGCTGCTATTGTGTAGATTGTATGAAACTTTAAAAACAAAAAGCTTCGACAAATAGATTTAACAAGATTTTTTATCATTATCCAATTGGTGGGTTTCGTGTCAACAATCTGGAGCAATTCATTATCACAAGCAATAGTCCTGTAAGCCGTATGTGATGACCGGTTAGTCGTTTCCTTTTTCTTTACCATATTTTTTCAAATAGGTCGGGTTCACCAATTCATATACTATCTCTTCGCTTGTTATTCCGTCTACCTAGGAAATTTTCAACATTTTGCTTAGTGCCACATTTGAAAAGCTATGATCTTCCTCCTTCTGCTTGCTGTATAGGCAACGCCACCCTCCGTACAAGTGTAATATTGCTAGCGGAATTCTGCCCTTTGTATCACATTTATTTTACTCATCTTTTGTGATCCTATATCTTATATTGACGCAAATTTTAGCATTGATATTTTTCACCTACTTTTCCTCCAGTATTTACTAATTTTTGTAATTTTTCCCAATTGTTTGCTCTATGTATATACAGAAAAGCAGAATAGGCCAAAGCAGTCTTCTATGACACCCGTCTTTATATTTTCTTTTTCGCTTGATCGTATGTTGTTATTTTAGCTATTTATTTTTGTAGATATTTGCAATTTCTCCTCAGTCTTCATGTTTCAAACTTATCTTTTGCAATATCTTTAATACTGTATATCATTCAACGTTATTACATACACAGAAATTGAAAAATCTACTCCAAAAGGTTTTCGAGCGTGTGACATACTGTTTCTAAAAATCGAAAGGCTTAACTTTCGTTTATAATAAAAGTTTTTGGCTTGAGCAAGTTCTACCCCTAGGACCCCCCCCCCCTGAAAACATTTCAAGAAAGTGACATTATTAAATCATAAGATTTAGATTTTGCATTGTGGATTTCTATCCTGGAACTAACCCCACAATCCTCAAAATCACAAACCCCAATTTCGTAAATTTCCAAGTACGACACAAATTATTATTTATAAAATTCTGAAGCCTTAAATTACATTTCTGGTGGATTTTTCCTCTCTTGGGATATTCTTCACTCCTAAAATTGAAAGCTCGACCAACAAAGGTTATATGTGGCATTCTATTTCTTAGGGACACAATGCCTAAATATCATTTCTGATAGTAATTTGACCCTGAGATTAACTCTTATCTTTTGAATCATATGCTTCAACCTTAAAAGTGTTACACGCGCATGTCATCATTTCTTATAAATTTAGCACAAGTATTTCATTATTTGTAAAAGGTTTTATTTTGAGATCAACCCTTTACGCAATCAATTGAAAGACCTCCCCAAAAACTTTTCATACATATGGTGTATCGCTTCTCAAAAACCAAAGGTTTGGATATGTTTTTTGGGTGAAATTTTTACCCTAAGTACAACTTTTTACTCAAAGATAAAAGTCCCAAACTTAAAAACGTTTCTAGCCCCACAGACCTATTTCCGGTATAATCTTCATCTTATAATTAACTTTTCATTCCAAAAATTTGAGAACTGCCCCAAAAGGTTTCCAAATATGTGACGTATCGCACTCTGAAAAACGGTGGTCTACATTTTTTTTCAGTAAATGCTTAAGTCTAAGATTTACTCCTCACTTTTTAACGGGTCAATAAGACTTTTAAACACTGCGGGTTGATGAAAGACGAATCGGAAAGCTTTTAAGTGGGTTATAGATAACCTATTCACCCTGCTATAAATGGCAGGTACTATTAGAATTGAAGAAGTCTATGATATTTTATTGAACAAAACTGCTTTTAAGAGATGAATCTAGTCTCAACGTTAGGGAAGCATGATATTTAGTATAGCAGCTAGAATGCAGAGATATGCGGTCTTACCTTTCGAGGTCCAGGTTCGAATCCAAACACTTTGCGCTTGAAAAATGTTAGGCGAGCATTTTTCACAAAAATACGCCCTCGTTCGGATGAGAGGTAAAGTGGAGGTCCCGGGTGTGAGTGTTGTCACTCACGTTAAAGATTTCTACATTGCTTGGAACAACAAGGGTCGGTAAAATTCACAACTTTTCACGTAAAAAAACCCGCTTTCTGGCCAATGTAGTACCTTCGGGTGGAGCATTGGAAAATCACATGTACGATCTTACCTTTCGACAGTGTGGTGATCCAGATACTTTCAAAGGCTTGGTAGAAATAGAATTACACATGATAGCACGGAAGCGTCCCAATATACTAAACACTTGGAGGAGGTGCTTAAAAATAGAAAAGAGAAAATGTTTATATAGGGCAAGGAAGTGCAATCTCTCCAAGGAACAAAGCTTTGACGAGTTTACGGAAGGAAAAGAAATAGACTTGGACTCTAACTGCCAAAGCACTTTTAATCGAAACAATGTCTAATTAGCGTTCTTATATTAGGCTACTTGTAGGCAGTTTTTAAGTTTGCATGTGATATGATGTCAAAAACATTATTAAAGTAAACACTTATTTTTAAATCAGAGATGAACAAGGAAGGTAACCGGTTATTTTAGTTAAAATTACCAATCACGAAGGACAACTACGAACCATACGAATGTCAACTATATTTATGTTTAAAAATTTCCTTTAAGAAGAGACAATGTGGGACTAAAATAACTTTTCTATTTGATAGATTTGAAAATGTAGGATGCAAAACAGACCATACAATTACAAGGGTGCTACTTTAACGAAACAAGGTTGTGTAACCAGTAATTGCTATGGAAATACATTTTTAAAAACGACTTGTGCGGAAAACTGTAACGACTTTTTTTTCAAGAAGTAGACAAACGGTGTTGTGCGCAGGTCATTGCTATACTGACAATTCCTCAATATATGTGAGAAACAAGAAAGTGATTTTTTTTATTTTTGTAAATTGTTCTTTATGGTGAAATATCTTTCCTACACAGAAGCTTTTTAGGTTAGAAAAGCTTGTCCAAGAGTAACTTTCTCAGCAATTGTACGTGATCATACACGTTCAGTAGTATTAATCCACGTCCTGTTCTTCATTTGTATTTTATATCACACGGTCTAAAAATGAAATATACTGACCATTTTCTTTCGACAAATCAATCCAGTAAACTATTCAGACATCATCTTTCTAACGGAAAGTAAAAATGCAATATTAATATTTTTCGCATAAGTACAAAACGTGTAGATAAACAAAACGCAAATATCTAGTAGGAGAATCACTAAAATATGACTAATTACTGGAAGAATTTCTAACCAAAAGGATTCATTGTAAGGAAGACATACATTGCGCTTATATTTGATCAATCTTCCAAACAAAATCGGAAATTGTAGTTAAATGTTTAGCAATATTTTGCTCTGCTATTACTATAACGTTGTTTTTCTACTATTCCTCCCAACATTCTCCACTGGGTTGATACGGAGCTATAGCGCGACGATAAATCCCGCCTACTCAAAGTGATTCTAATCCAGTAGACAAATTCAACTCGATGCACAATTGCTATCATACACTGAGTCAGCGATAAACACCACTAGTCTATTCAACGCATCGTTCCACCTACTACATTGAGCCTTTTATTATCCGCCATATCAGAAATTCTTGTCGGAATCAAGTTCGTAAAACGATTTCGCTTTTTGGAAACTTTCCCATACCGACCGTACCGATGTCACAGAGTTCAGCTTCTATATTTAAGATCCAGCAGATTTAATGGTCTTTGACGTTTAACAATCAGTTTGGATACTCAACTTCGTTACGTATAGTTTCTATTCAATCTTTGCAAGCCGCTTAGACGTAGTCTCCTTAAATAATTCTAGATGTCTCTAATCATCAAGCCACTGCACCTTGTACGCGTTATAAACTTTAGTTTTGTTAATGCAAGGGATGCCGTAGCACTCAAACTATATACTAGGTGGCATTAGTTTTATGTCATTAAATTTAGAAGGTGATAGAAATTGATTGCTAAACAAAACACCTATGAAGCATTTTACTCTTCAACCGATTTTTAAATAACTGAACTAGGTCAACTTAAGTAAAAGTTTTAGGACTGCTATTTTGTCACATGTTTTTAAAAAATAACTTATGTGTGCAAGTGCAATCTTGAATCACATAACGCATATGAAATGATTTCAGAATAAGTGTTCAAAATTACTGCAAGTTCGTGGTTGGTATAATTTTCGGGTTTTCGTATTTTTAAAAACAACTCATTAAGCTACTAACGCGACAAGAAACTCCAATTACCTATATTCAATTACAATTAAGTCTAAACACTGCGTTTAAACGTATTACCTAAGCACGTAGGTGAAACACACAACACTTACACACACTTACAACATTTAACCCCGGTTACGAGCTATGTAATGAAAAAGAACATTCAACTTAAAGTAGAATATCGTTTTCTGCATAAACAGTGTATTGTAACAAACGCAAAATTACATCAGACATCCAATACAGTCGACCACATAAGCATTATGAAATATTATTTTTTTGTTGTGATTATTATTTACACATGCGAATTTTAGAAAAAAAAATTAAACTTCAGTTACAGTGCATTAAAGTTATTTTGTTTGGCAGCAAAAATGCAGTCATTTCACTAATTTAAGTTTGCTGAGGGCCACAACTTTGCAAGATTTAATTGTATATTTTATTTGTCACCTAGTTAATATTACAGTGGTTTTAAAAAAATTGTAGTACTTTTTTTGTGTGTCCATTTATAGCTAAACTGTTTGCTTTAGACGCCAGCTTTATTAACAATTTTTCTTTGTTTTATCGGTTACTACACCCGTTTAAATTAATTGCATAAAACTAATGCCATCCTGTATAATAACAATTTATTTAACTGCGTTAACGCAATACCGAACTGTATAAACATTAATCTTTTATTTGTTATGTAAATGTGTTATTCTAATGTTCATTGCTGATGTTAATTTAAAAAAAAAGCTTGCTATACCTATAACTCGTTTTGACACTTTGGCACCGCTGCAATGAGTTTATCGCGAAACCCGTATTTATTTGTAGCCAGTAACGATACATAACCCTGAAACTTGCACAATTAATTACTCATACCAGCAATATTACTAGAATTTGTTTTTCTGACAAACAACATTTTAAAAAATAAGCTGTCAGGATAGTTAATTACATTCTGACAAAAGCGATTATCTATGTATGCAGGTACCATTTAATCGCTTTTATTGCGTAACTTCAACGCCAAAAAACTAAATTAGAGTAATAAATTATTAATGAGTAATATATTCTATAATTACTTCTAATTTAAATAAAGTAACTATTGAAAATTTTTTCAAATTATGTACATCCTATTGGTTACTTATACAATAAAATACCTGTATGAATAATAATATAAGAAATAAAATAAACAAAAATATGCTTTAAACACAGCAACTGCTTATTTCATCAATAAGACAACTGTAGCTATGATTTTTTTTGCAAAAGCCTCAATTTATGCAATAATGCATTAAACAGTCCGTACAGAACTGTTCGAAGAGCAATTTCTGTCGTTATTTTTTAAAAATCTTTGTAAATCTGTGTGTGTATGTGTGTGCGTGTGCGTGTGCGCGTGTGTGTGTTGTGTGTGTGTATGTATACATGGCGTTTGTAAATAAAATGCTAATGTTTAGGGAAGTTATTCTTGGGTTCATTTTGAGAAAAAAACTTCGTATGAGTGTACCTATGTCCTCAACGTCTTAGATATTGAGATATAGATAAAGTATTAGGGGAAAATTTTTTTATAACTTTGGTACGATCCTTGATATTTTTGTGAAACGTATTACGCATCTTCTATGCATCAAAAGGAGTTTTCTGCTGTACAGCATAATTTTTTATTTTACCAGTGGCGTTCGTGCAGGATTTGCACTTAATTATTATAAAAAGAAAAGTGAGACGACTGTTTTTCTTAAAGTAAAAGTTATTTTGGAAATCCGCATTACTTTCTGAGCAATTGCGGTCTTCTGATTTTTTTTCGTTTGACGTACGGTTTTCGCGTAAAGAATAAAATTCATTCATTTGTCAGGCAAGGCCAGTTCACTGTTAGTTGAATTTTGTACTTGCTAAGTTTCACTTTAACCTAATTGGTCAGGAGAATATCTTCAGAAGCGAAAACTAGCAACTAGTTTTAATTTTTGTAATTGTATAGTTTCACTTCAGCCTAATTAGTTTAGCGATTGGAAGCGAGTTGTTTTCTACTGATGACGACCACTTAGTAGTCTAAATACGTATTTAGAGATGTTATATTGAAAAAAGAAATTGTGGCAAAGGGAGTTATACTTTTACATTAAACATCACGCCATAGGGTTCGTCGAAAATAGAAACGTTTATTTATTTGTCAATAACTGTCGTATTGGCTATTGTTAATAGTTAAATCGTTTGCTCTGTATCTGTAAGTTTATTTGTTAATTATTAACTACAGAAATGTCTTTTCAAATTCTGAAGCTAAGGACATGCTAGGAATATACTTTCAATATTTTGAAAATGCGGCTGCTGCTGAACGTGAGTGTGCAATGGTATATCCTGAGAGAAAACATTTTATTAAAACGGTATTTACACAATAGGCAAAACGTTTAAGAGAAACAGGTCATGAGCATCCAATTCCGGTGCCTACCGGTGAAAACAATGTTGTAAATGTTCTTGCCTGTGTTGAAGCAGATCCGTATGTAAGTACCAGGAAAATTTCTACAAACTTAGGGACATCTACGACGTCAGTGCATCTATATAATGTGGTTTTGCACCAAGCCCTTCTAGCTATCGATACTGATAGAAGATTGAACCATTGTCACTGATTGAGAAATATGTGCACTGAATATACATTATCCTTGTCCCGCTTTTTTATGGACAGATAAACTTACCTTTAGTAGTCATGGGGGAGTACATTTGCATAATATGCATTATTGGTCTGAATATAATTCTCATTCGATGCCACAAGTTGATCATCAACACAGATGGAGTGTAAATATTTGATGCTGCATTATAGGCCAAATTATTTTTAATGGAAATTTGAATGATGCAACATATTCTTGGCCAACAACCTACCGGAGCTTCTAAAGGATGTTTCACTAAAAACTATAGAAGAGTATGGTTCCAGCACGACAGCTACCCAGCACACTATTCTATTGGAAGTGCTCTCTGTGCCTTTTTAATAATTTAAAATTAACACAATTATTTGTATGCACCGACTAGCTCAGTGATACCTCGCACTGAGTGAACGACGATATGATAACAGACAATTTTTACCCATTTTACTCTAACACTCCATATACCTGAATAATACAAGCGAAATTCACCAAACGCGTATAATAAGCGAAGAAAATGTACAGTTTGCAACTCTACGTCCTTTTTAATAACATTTACTATTTACATAACTTTTAAATTAAAATAAATATAAACACCCCTATCAAATTTGTTCATTACGAAATATATAACCTTTTTTAAACCTTTTTATAGCAATTAAAGCCAGCAAAAAGAATTGTATTTTACTGCGAATGGTATCGTTGAATGTTCAAAGAACTATTTGTCTTTTTAAATGTACTTTTATGCACTAACCAAATTTTTTTGTTGACCTTTTACACCAAATAACTAAACTACATGCAAGTTTTAACTTCATCGAATATTTAAAATAATAAAAGTAACATGCTATAAATTTAGAAGATAATTCTAACCTTATGCTCCTTACTGTAGCTTCTCCCCAGAGCTTCTTGACCCAAATCAGTTGTTTGTTCTGTTGTTTCAAGTCGTTAACCATCAGCTTGGCGTGCTATCCAATATTTCAAAATGTTTATCAGTTATGTAGAGTTTTAACCCAGTATTTTAGTTTTAACGTCGTGGTTTAGTTAGTTTTGATTTATTCCCATACTTAGAGTCGATTTATAGTTTCCCATTTATTGTGTCCGTACTGCGAGTCGATTTATAATTGTGTCCTTACTTAGAGTCGTTATATAGTTTCCCGTACCTAGAATCCTATTTAGTCTCGATTTTAATTTTTCATACTTCGAGTTAATTTCCCAGACTTAGAGCCCTAAATTAATAAATTGTAAACTTTTGTTTATATTAATTAAATCTAGACTTACGTTTTATACCAACGGCAAAGTTATATACACACATATTTCAAATCGCGCAGTTTTACCGTTTCCCACTTAGAACTTTTAATTAATATGACTTTTACTTATAACTTTCAATTTAACTTCACTAAATTGAAATTCAGGTAATACTTTTGTTTCAACTATTACAGTCCGTGTGTCGATTATAAAATGCTTCATCTTATCGGCTAGGGTCGGTTCTATAGACAAATTCGTGCTCGTATTGGTTGACCGCTCGCTATCTTGTTATTAGACGATGGCAAAGACGTTACAATTATGTACTATCTTCAACCTGTTGGGTTGTATTCGGTATTCCATGTTATAGACGCTTGATTTTGCACGTACATCAGGGCTTTGTATTATGGAATTTGGTATTTTTGTACCTTTCAACTGCTCGTTATTTTAATTTTAGTGTCCATACTTTGTTTACATATGCTGGGTTTTATTGAATGTGGCAATTCCTATATTTCAAACTTGCACGTATGCTTTCACTTCAATTCTTTATACTTTATGAAATATGCCCGCCTTTAAACACAAACTGGTATAAATTATATGCGTTTTATTGACTTACGCAAATGCATCTAGTTTGAAAGAAATTTTATTTTACATTTATTTTACTTTAAATATGTCGAATTTGTATTTATTTTGAATGTTTTAAAATGGATTGGGCTGCGTCTGTAATTATTTGTTTTAATTAATGTAGTTAAGTTATTACTGAATGTGCTTCCTTGAATTAACTGTAGCTGGTTAGTGATTTTATACAGGGTGATTTGTATCTGCTTTTGTATAATGAATGAATTATTTACTTATTATGACTTAAATGTTTGGTTTCTTAATTTTTATAAAGTTTGCATGAAGTATTCCTCCCTTGTGACTTTCCGATCAATAATACCACAATTTAGAGTCAATCTGGGAGTCCTGTGAATTCGAACAGCAGAATATGAACTGAAACCTGATCATATCCAGCGCAAGGGTAGTAGTCGGTAACCTGTGGTTTTGAGTGAGTCAATTACTTACGCAGAATCTTTTAGGCGGATTTTAAACAACCCTCTTCTTTACGTATGGTCAAATTACTTGCCGTAAAAACCAATCGTTTCAGTTCACAAGACCCGTTTCTCTTTTCTTTTTTAAAGCTGTAACAACATTTATTACTACCAATTTTTTATAACTACATATATTTTGTAAAGGAAAAATCACGCGTTAAATTTTTGTACTCTTTGAAGCTATCTCACTTAAGAGAAGCCTAAACGAAATTTTTTTATTAGTAACAAAATAAAATTAATATTAAAATTGCTTAAAATTCCATTTTTCTGAAACTAAATTTGTAAATGACTGCCAGATCTGACATTCATTGATAAAGATAACTAATTTGTAACAAAATTTTGTTCAAGTATATTAAAACTAAAGAATCTGGGATTTAAGTTAATTGGTAAATATGATTGTTATATGATTTGATTATATGTTATGAAATACACTTGTTATCACGCAAGTAAACCTTATTGTGAAAATACATTTGTTAAAAACGTATAATCGACTATGCTATAGAAAAATTTAGAATAACAACTGCGAGAGGGTTTTCTGTATCTACCTTTTTTTGTTTAATAATTACTAGATAGAGTGGCGCTAACTTTACATTAAATTGTTTTCTGTATAACTAAAAAAAATTGAGCCCAGATCCACCTCCAACTCTTCTTTGCGGTGATGGCCAAGTTATACGTCGGCAAAAGAGTTTTTAGCCTTTCCATCTTTTAAGCTTAAAAACTTAAATTGTATATTACTTTAGTGAGTCGTGTGCGCGTGAAAATTTCATTATGCATGCATAAATATTTAAAACTGTTTCATAATATAAGCTGGTCGTAAGCTTGTAGAATTATCTATATGATACAAGATTCACAGAATGTGTTATTTTACGGCTTGAGGTTATAGTTAGTTAATACATTCTTCAACGTCTTATATTACTGTCATGATTTATAACTGTCATTTCCTCATTTTTACGAGCTTTATTGTTTGATTTATACTTTTGGTTAATTGATTTATCCCATATTATACTTTCGTTCATTTAGTTTCATTATTAATTGATTTTCTTGAGCTTTAATGAATAACCTTCTTATTTCCAATATATTATATACGCGACTTTACATTGCAAACATGAATACACTTTCGTGCTATCAAATTCTTGACAGTGTATCAAACGAAATCTTTTAAAACGCGCTCATTTACGCGGTTTCGTAATATTTTGTAATAGTCGCGAGTACTTTTCTTGGTATGAAAATCAACTTCCTTCTGCACGCGGAATATTGTGAATACCACTATCTAGAATGAAATTAAGTTACGTTATATGAATAAAGCTTCTCCAATCACGGGGTTTATGCATTTTCTATTCAATCCAACGAGTGTTACAATGCGTTACTATGAAAATGAATATTTACAGGATTTGAGTTTCTTTTATTTTACTATTTTCCCAGGTTCGGAGAACTGTATGTTAACGGAGTGGTGTTATAAGACCTTTTATGACACCTAACCTCTTCAGTATATATGTATGTATGTATGTGTGTATATATTGTAACATTTTTTTTGACCGCTACACTATATCAACGAATTTTAGTTCTAATAATTCAAGTCAAGTCGTTTAATTATGCGAACCATTTTTAAAACAAATAAGTATCGATATTGTATGTGCTAACCGCCATACAGAAATGTTAGTTTGGTTGCTAACATCAGGCGCAGAAAGTTAATACAACAATTATCAAGGCCAAACACCTTTCCTGTTTAGTGCATAGCATATTTGCGCCCACATTTGCCAGAGTTCTCGTTGAGAAAACAATGGAACCACTAAAGGTTCTGGCGTGTAACTTACATCTAGCTTTTGTGCGGAGTACAGCCCTAGTGCGCTAAAACACTAGGTTTGTGATTTTAACAATGGTAAGAATTAAAATAATAATTAATTAGATCAACTAAATAATTTGTTGTAGCGCTCTAATCTTGTCTAATCTTATTTTATATTTTTATGGTAATTGCTCTTTTGATAATGTAACTTATAGAAGATGTTCGTTTTATAAATTTCTCTTATCTTTAATTACATTCTTCGTAAATTTTATTTTTAATAATCTTCAATATTTTTGTTATAACGTTCCGTTTAAAAGTCGACCTTACATGACTTCTAATAAATAACTTCGTTTCGATAATTACCGAGATAAACTCATTTAATAATCCTTTGGACATTTGTGTAAATAACACAGAAAACAATTCTTTAATGATTTCGTAAAAGTACGATAAGATATGTTTTTCAACGCTTCGTAGAATTCGTCAACTAGATTTTTATATTATAATTAACAACTTTAAGAAGTCGTTTTGTATTATCTGGTTTTACAAAACTAAAGCAGCAAACAGGCTGTGTTTAATGGAAGATAAAATTCTACTTTTACATCTGCGAATGTAAAATATGAACGTCCTTCAACCGTACGATGTATAGTTGGATTTTGTGTTATGTTATGGAAAGCACTAAGTTGAAATGTAAAAGAAACGTTCTACAAAGTAGGTAGAAATTTTTATGGTTTATGAATTAAGTCCGACGACGCTTTGGAAAGTATAGAAATTTTGTTGGTCCAGTTCGTGCGTATAACAAAAACATGGAAATTAGCATGTTCCAGTCCAAGGGTCACGCAGCTGTTCGTGTTCGCTGGAACATGTGGATTTGACGTCACTTGTTTTCTGAAATGTATGTATAAACACTTGTGAAGACAACATGTAAAGAACACCTGCAGAGCTAAGGTAAGAGATTAAATTATTCCTGCATCATGTCTACATTTGGCGGTTTTTAATACCAGGCTGCTTCAGAAAACATTTTTGTAACTATCTATTTTGACAAATCCATTTCGCATATTAAAAAGGGACCTTAGTAAATTTTTGTCGACAATATTAGTTCAATACAATTACAGTTATTAAATTTTATAAAATAATGTGAACTTAAAGAGTCTTATTGATGTTTCATTTATGCATGATTTCACTTACGATTTTTAAATAATGAATTAATAGAGAAGTAGTTAAAGTTTTATAAAGTGTAAACAGAGAAAGCAGATCTAACATTTCTGGTATAATTTCAAATTAGATTTTTGCAACTAAATTAACATTTGAAGTCTTGACATTTTTCTTTATATATATATATATATATATATATATATATATATATATATAGAATTCTACCGTATAATATATATATATATATATATATATATATATATATTCTACCGTATGAGTAGATGAAGCTTGTATTATGTTTTCTTAAACATACATTTTATATCTACAATTTATATGAAAGTACCATTTTTAATTAAAGAAACAACATTTAATTTTCTTAATTAATTGTTTTATTCTGAACAAGTACGTTCAGAAGTAAGGTGATAAAGAATAAGACCAAATAGGGTAAAGTAGTAAACCCAATTTAATAAGAAGCTTTAATAGCCTTTGCAGTATTTAAAGAACAAAACCAGTGTTCATATTATTGTTGCCTGATTAATCTTTTTTGTTTTTTTAGATGAGGTAGCAAGAGAAAACTTCTTGTGTCCTCATTTTAGTATATTTAATTAAATTTTCTTTACAGCTCCTGCGTCAGCAGTTAATACGGTATCCCTCCTTAAGGACGCCCAAGCTCCCTTAAGGAAACCGTGTGTTTAAAATTACAGACTTGGTGGCGCCCTGTTTAAACCCCTGTTTTGTCGAGAATCTAGCCCTAGTAATAAAATAAAGCTTTGTATAAAGAACCGCGACCAATCCTCATAAGCTCTGCCCAAGGAATAGACCCCTAGCATAGTCGGAAGATAACTGCGTTCCATCATTTTAAGGAAATCCTTCCTTAAAGGTTACTGGTCACATTTGGGGATACAAAAATAACCCCAAACAGTAGAAAAAATGGTTATAATATTATATATATATATATATATATATATATATATATATATATATATATATAAATATTGACGTACGTTGCTCATCCTATTGTAACACATATACGGTTATTTTGGCGTCGCATACTAATGCGAAAGATAATGAATTTTTATAGAATATTTATGTATTTTATGGGGTTTTCATTGATCGGGGCCGCTTCATGGAATAAACGTTTCTTTATGAATTAGTTCATACGCATTAGACGTATTGTTCTCAATTCCTCTCGAAAATACGAGAACATGTTTTTATTTACATTGAATTTAGGTAATACACAGGACGATAAATTTTAACTTTAATGGATTTTTAATGCAAATTAGTTGCATTTTTATAGCAAATATTTGCTTTCACGATAAAACTTGTTTTAGGATTAAAATTAGGATTTTAAATACAAGATTGGTTGTAGTTTTTTTGCTAAATGCGTAAAGCTAGCACTATTCTATGCTATTTACAGCAAATGAAAAGCATTTTTATTAAAAATGTATTGCTAAGTAATAAGCGAAAATAAATGGATTTGTATTTATTTTAACATGATCAATTTGCGTTCGCATTGAATGCGTTTTTGAGGTATCTTAACGATTAATTATTTTTACTATGCTACTTACATTATTTGCTATTTATATACAATACGCTTATATCATACAAGGGGATTATTTATACAAGCGCAATTGCATTTTCCCCTTGTACATTAATAAATAAAAGTACGCTTGTATTGTACAGGGCGTAACCATGAATTTACGGAAATTTCCATTTTTCCGGTTTCTATATATATATATATATATATATATATATATATATATATTACTGTCCATAAGTTACTCCAAGCAATAAAACTAACTTCAATGAATTTTCTAGTTAACAAAATCTTAGTTTTGAAAGCCAAAGCGAATTTTCAAATATTTAGTACAATCTAACTACATAATTACCAAATGTGATATTTTTATAAAATTCTGTATAAGAAGAAGTAAATTGAACAACCAATACGTAATCATAAATTCCTAGGGTATATTACGTTTTTCATTTTTATTTCAAATAGCATTTCTAGTATCGGTACATTAAATGAAATGTTCAACGAAAACGTAAAAGTTGAATTTGTGTTGGACATTAGGATCAATTTTATTTATATTCAGATAACGTGATTAAAAGGAGTATAAGGTAGAAATAAAATATTCTTCAGACAGATAAGTTCCATAAATTTATTTGTGAGAATAACACATATTTAAAGCGACACGTGATGGCTACACGTTATAAAAGTAGTATGTTTATCAGAAAATGCAATAGGAATATATGAATATCAAGGGTATTACAGGTGTGGATAACGGACTTATATTTATTGGAGAGTGTATAAAGCTAGTGTAGCATAAGTTAGGCATAGTAAACATAATTAAGCTGTATTAGAGTAAAGTAAGTGAGAGATATACATTCGAAAAAGGCTTTAAACACATGGAAATACGCTTGGCGATTTTACAACTTATGCTAAGATTAAATAAGCTTGTCTTAGCAATAATATGAGACTATCAATTTTATATTCTAAAAAATTTTTAATCAGGATTAAGTTTTGTTTTAAAATTGCAAACGATTGCCTTTCCGTAAACTTTAATTTAAAATAAAGTTCGTCGAGATCTAAAAGACCCGCAAAATGGAAAGGGATCACCTGTAAATAATATGGAAATTAATTTCGGGTTCTTTTCTAGTTAAGCAAACAAATATACAAGTGTGAAACTTCAAAAAGTACTCAGGTATTTATCTAAAAGTATGCGAATAAAAATTGAGTCAAAATATTGCGTTTTAGTATTGTCGTACAAAATTTCTCATATAAATAACAAATCCAGGTTATGTAACTGTTGGATGTTAAATAACTAATTTTAATTAGTGTGGACTGGAATAAAATTTTTTAGTGTTGAGTGAAATAAATCTCATTTTGGATGTTGTACATGGCAGACAGAAATCAGGTGGATAGTTTAAGATGTGAGGTGTATACGATTGTTTGAGAAACCAGATGAGCTGGGAGGCGTATTTGAGAGGATTTAAATCAGGTGCCGATTTGACCGTTTATTTTATTGTTGTATATGTGTTAAAGTGAATAGGATACGTTTATTAGTAGTGGTAAATGCTAGAAATGCGTAATAGACAACGATCGCCCTTGTTAAAAATGTGTTTTCTTTTATTGTTATTATGGATGTAAATTTAATATACATATAAATACTAGTAGAAGGGTTATAGACACGGAGATTAATTCATTCTAAAGGTCAACATATGTTAGGCTTGATCATGTTAAATAATTTAAATATACTACACTGATCAGTTGGTATTATAATGGGATTATTAAGGACAGATTTAATGAAAATAGTTGTAATGACTTAAGAAATAAAGAAAGGTAATTTGTGAATATTTTAAGCATGTTGATTTATGGACTTAGTGAGAATTAAGATTTTTTTATTAGTAATAAAATGAATTGATTTTTAGTAAATCAATTAGCGCATTTTAACTGTCGCGTGTTTCTCTGTGGTAGAATTCTTTTTGTGATTTTATTCTACAGAGGCTGAAGCAAAATCTACTAAACTTGAGCTGAGCTAGCGGGAAGTGATGTTGTAGGCAACTTTTGTCATAATTTATTTCAGAATTCATTGTGAACACTACGTGATTTGGAGTTTCAGTCCTAAACAGCCTGAACTTCATAGTAATAACATATATATATATATATATATATATATATATATATATATATATATATCTACTCAAATTCCTGAAAATGTACAAAATATACTTTCATTAAGACCAAAATTTAACTTACCCACTCGAGCATCACAGGTTAACATTGGTGAATTATTAGCAAACGTGGAATTTATTTTAGAATCTCACACAGAAGCACAACGGCCAGTAATTAGAGCACAAGCAACAAACAAAATTACAAATTTTCTATTAAATCCCGCAACAACAGAAGAACAAATGTGGAGAGAACGTACATCTTGGCGAAAAAATACTTAAAGAATCATCCCGATTTAACAATTATAAAAGCAGACAAAGGCGAGGTAACGGTGGTACTAAACAAACTAGATTACGAAACAAAATCTTTAGAAATACTAGATGACATTAGTATATATAAAAAGTTAAAACAAGACCCCACGTTTACAATACAAAAAAGAGTAAATGATCATTTAAAAGCATTGTATACAAAGCAGATAATATCTGAAAATATAAAAAAACAACTTTCAAAAAACAATTCGGTTCCGGGAAAATATTATGGATTACCCAAAATTCACAAGCAAGTTCTCTCGTTAAGGCCGATTATATCATCTGTCAATACACCCACCTATAATATTGCTAAATACATGACCGAAATATTAACAAAAGCATTCCCGTTAAGCGAAAGTTACAGTATTAAAGACACTTTTAATGTGGTGGAGAAGCTCAAAGAATTTCAATTACCTAAAGATTTTATCTTGGTCTCGCTGGATGCCGAATCACTATTCACAAACATCCCATTACCACTAGTTATAAAACTATTAGAAAAAAAGTGGGACGAAATGCAACCTCACTGTAATTTTTCTTGTCAACTGTTCATCGCTACAATAAATTTAATTTTCAATAACACCTATTTCTCGTTTCAAAATCAATTTTACTTACAAACATCTGGAAGTCCAATGGGTTCACCTTTATCACCGATAATCGCCCAGATTATACTCGATCACTTAATAGAAACAACCCTTCCGTCACTTTCATTTCAGATGTCCTTCATACTTAAATTCGTGGATGACATTCTTTGCTCGATACCAAGTAACTCTGTAACGGAAACGTTAAACGCATTCAATAATTTTAATCCTAATCTAAAATTCACAATCGAAGTTGAAAATAACAATAGTATTCCTTTTCTTGATATAAAAATAACAAGAGACAATAATAACCAACTAATGCTAGATATTTATAAAAAACCCACAGACTCCGGAAGGTATGTTAATTTTTACTCGGACCACACAATTAAACATAAACTTAACACCGTTCTAACTCTAAAAAATAGAATTATTAAAATATGTCACCCACAATTTCTTAAACAAAATCTAACAAACTTAAAAAACACATTAATAAATAACGGTTATCCTAGAACCCTACTACAAAAAATAATATTTAATACCGCTACCGGAAGTAAAATTGATAAGAGAGCTACCACAACCTTGCATAAAAGCCTCCCCTATATAAGAAACTTAACTCCGAGCTTAATAAAACTATTAAATACACCGGATATGAAGATTGCGGTAAATTATAACAGAACCCTAAGAAACCTCTTCACTCCGCTAAAAGATCCTACAAACAAAAAGTTATTAAGTAATGTAGTGTATA
Organism: Platerodrilus igneus; assembly: GCA_036346225.1. Classification (NCBI taxonomy): domain Eukaryota; kingdom Metazoa; phylum Arthropoda; class Insecta; order Coleoptera; family Lycidae; genus Platerodrilus; species Platerodrilus igneus. The sequence goes on along the minus strand of JARFIW010000003.1, from coordinate 4,257,987 downwards.
AAATTACTTGTGAATGCAATCAATACTATATCGGGGAAACTAAACAATGGTTACGCAATCGTATAAGCCAGCATAAAAGCGATAATAAAATAAATAAAAAATCTTGTGCTCTTGCAATACATCTAAATAAAGAAACACATAACGCTAATTTTGACGATATACAAATTTTAGAAATAGACAACAATTACAAAAAACGATTATTTTTGGAATCTTTTCATATTAAAAACAACAATTCTGCAATAAATTTCAAATCCGATATTGATAATTTAAATACAGTTTATTCATTATTATATAAATTAAGTAGGCGCATAAAGACAGCAAAGCCATAATTCACACTCACCATGTATATCGTTAAAATGTAATTCATATAAAATATCAATTCTCAATTGCGATAACTAATCAGTATTAACATGCAAACCAACAACACTATATTGTGAGAATCTTGTTTGAATTAGTGACCGTTCTTATATGTTATAGTTTCTAAGTTTTAAACTAATTTTATTTTTATGACTGTTATTTTTTAAAATTTGTTTCATGTTTTAAAAGTAACTGCTTTTATTCTATTGATGGTTTTTCGAATTACTCAGAGATTGTAAGTAACATCTATTTTGTATATTTGTATTACAGCCTATCACTTATAGGTCATGACTAAGGAAATAAATTATCCGAAACGTCGACAAATTTATAAATGAGCGTTTTATTAATGAGTGGACAAACATATTCCCAAAGAAGATTCTAACACCTTAAACATTTTATATTATATATATATATATATATATATATATATATATATATATATTACTCATATTTAGACCAGGGTAGAAAATTAAATAATCACATCAAATAATTTTAATCACCATGTATAAGGAATTCTATTAGATAATACGCGTTATTAAAACCGTGAAGCATAAAAATTTATTAGTTTCATTAAACATAAGAGATTTAAATCATGTACAAGACGCTTTATATCAAAAGAAGCAGTATTAAAAGCTCTGCGTGTAATGTAATTATTCCTAAACAAATGGAAATTACGTGCAGAATTTATCTTAATTAACTCTATTTCGAGTAACCGGTATTGAACAAAACGTACAGATAATATCTACAGAAACTTGTAAAAACCCAATGAAATGCAAATCCTAGAAGTGTTAGTTAGAAGTAGGATGTTTGAACACACCTGCGTATTTTAAAAGGCAATTTCAGTTTAATTTGTTTAGATAAACATGTCGATTCTAAGGATATTGGAAACGGTCAGATGCTTTAGCACGAAATACAAAACAGGGTTTATTTAAAAGCTCATTCGGCGAAAATTTTGTAGATAATTAATGTTTACAAAGAATCTTGGAGAAACCGGGCTTAATATTCACGAGAAGGTGCGATACGGGGTTATTAAACCCAGATAGTCCACATGGACTAAAATATAATCGATAATAAAGAATATCAATTTGCACCAATACGAACAGGTTAAAAAGGAAAGAGAAATGCGTCAAGCAAAGACACATATAGTAAAAGGCGTGATTTAAGCAACGTCACGAGGGTCACAATTGGTTGAAAATAGGATGCAAATATCAGAGGTAGAAACAACAATTTCTGTACAAAATTAATTAGTTTTTCTCGGACATGTTTGCGTGCCGTGTGAGAATTTCTGAGATTTAAATGGGGCAAGTGAAAAATTCGTAAAAACCGACGCGCGAGCGACGGACTGGGAACATAGAATGAGAAATTCTTAAGAATTGTCTGTTTTGGGGAACAGACCGACGTGCCGGCTATTCGCTATATATAGAGGGGGTAATATGAGTTTCGGTCTCTTAGACTTTTGACTATTCGATGCGTTAAAAGCTCTTACATCCGCGACTTGATTGAAGATGTTAAACAGTGCATTTTAGTTTGATAAAATAATTTAAAGTTTGCTCGTATATTTTAGTGATTCAAAATAGTTTGTTATGTACGTGCTAACATGAATGTACTTCAGTGCACTTAGATACAAGGTAATAAAATTTAGTATCACTGTACCAATTAGCAAAATTTACAACGACAAATGTATACACAAAAGTAGGCAGTTTTGGCGTATATTGGTGAAAGACGCATGAATTTCTTTGCTATTTTTCGGGGTGTTAATAATTAAATGGTTCAAATACGTGTCTGGATCCACGAAACAAGGGTCAGATATACACAGATGAGTTCCGGAAAAGCCCAGAAACAACTTTAAATAAATGGTGATGGAGAAAATTTTAAAAGCGTTGAGAATTAGAAGCCGTAAATATAATCCTGTTGGAATGGTGTGATTAACTAAAGGGACGATGTAGATTGAAGCTACGAGGACAGTAACCTTCAGGTAAATTATACTATTTTGTTTGACATTTTGTGTGTGTTGAATTACTTTATAATTGATTTACTTTAAATGGACATTAGTGAAATTGTACTAACCATAAAATTTTAATGTTAAGATGAAATTTGCTTGTTTAAGTAGAAAGGGGTATTTAGTATTGATGTTCTGGATTATGATGAAATTTTAGGTATGTCTTTGAGCTCAATTAGACGAACCTGGTTAATTAACGTAAAGGGGTGGTAGATGCTCCCTTTTTACTCTGCATATATTGTTATATTAATTAGTAGGCATCCAACAAGGACTTTAATTCTGGATGCACATTAAAATGATAATAAAATTAATCTTGAAATTTTTTTTAAAACTGAATTTTATGCTGAAATTTAATTTGAAAATTTAATGTATTCTGAATATTGATGTAAATAGAGTTAACGTTGATGTTTGTGGTAGGAATGTGTTTGTTTTTTTTTATGTATGAGGATGAAAGCTATCTAGAGGAGCAGCCGAGGCGATTAACAGAAGAAAATCAACAGACCAGGTAATTCAAGAGGTTTCACAGCATTCTTGACGCCCAATCTGTGGGGCTCGATTCGAAAAGCGGAGTACCCGGATAGTGGAGGTCTCACAGCATTCTTTGGCGACCCAAAAGTGAGGCTCGAGTTCCAAATAAAATTTTTGTGATTTTATTCCAGGAAACTGGCGATCTGAGAGAGAGAGTTTTTGTGTGTGTATAAATTTAAGAGTATTTTAGAGTGTGTGAGTGATTTGAACGTATGCAGAGAAAGGAGTGGTTAAGGAGTCAAGGAGTGGAAATTGGAAGTGACGATAGTGCATTGTGTGAGAAAATTTCGAAAATGGAAGAAGCTGGAGGCAGTAGAGATCAGTCGAGGACGGAATCAGGGATCAAGGAAATGAGTTAATGATGAGAATGTTAGAGGAAATGCGATTAGCGAGGAGGAGTCCAACCAAAAATTAGAGCAGATAAGCGGGAAAATTGAACAAAATACTAAAGAATTTACAGAATTTAAAGATAGTCTTACCGTGAAACTGGGGAAGTTGAAAATAGGGTTGATAAAATGAGCGTGATATTACAGGTCTTCGACAGGAAATGGGACATTTAAGGTCCGAAGTACGCATTTTTGTGAAGAAGAGATTAATATAAAATGACTGAAGTAACGGACTCATGTAGGGATCAGTTAGGCAGGGTAGAACGCGAAGTTAGTAGTATCAAATACAACATGTCAAATTTAACGGGGGATGGTCCCAGATTTTCTACAGGTGGAGTATCATTGGACCAACACATGAAGTTTTATGGCGATAACAGGGTAAATCCACAAATTTTTATTAATAGTGTAAGAAATCTAGTGGGAAATTTATTTGACGAACAGACTAAACTAAATACGATAAAGGCTTTATTAAAGGACAATGCGGAAGCGTGGTACAATTTAGTAGGACAGGACATAGACACGTATCAGGACTTTGAAAACAAATTTTTAAAGCACTACTGGAGTGACCACAGACAAGACCAGGTACGAGACGACTTAATCACAGGAAATTTAAGGGAGAATTTTCAGGAAGTAGGAGCAATATGCTATACGCAAGTATAGCATAGCAAAGCAACTGAACCCACCACTGACGGACCGACAAATTATTAAGTATTTATCACGACACTTCGAGGTAGAAATAAGATACAGAACATAGTGGACAGAGAAATGTTTTAGAATACTTGCAGAGGTACGACGACGTAAGTAGTGGACGACCTCGGGATAATAGGGAAAGACAGATCAACACAGTTAGGTTTGACAATAGACGGGACAACTACGCTAGACGGGGGAATAGTTACGGATACCAGCGACAGAATTGGGAACAGCGACGACCATACGTTAGAAGTAATAGTTTAGGAAGGGGACCTGCACCGAGACCGGGACCTACCAGAATGAATAGTTCACCAGACATGAGCGGGACTGCTAATACAGACACGGAACGAGTGGAAACGCCTAGGACATACGCTGAGGTGACGGCTAGACCAGGACCGAGTAGGGAAAACAGACCTGGACAGGATTTTTAGAACGCGACAGACCACTAGATTTCAGTGTAAATGTATATGAACATCCACGTGAATTTTTCAAAATTGAGGAGGAAGTAGAGCCAGAAACTGAGGAAAATTATGTTTGCCAATTATTAATTTAGAAATTTTGAGAATAATGTAGAAGTATTACTTGATACAGGGGCAGAGGCGAGTTTAATATCGGAGGAATTCGTCAGCAAAATTAGGGATAAGGTTTGTGATAGAATTATGCCTATAAAGCGTAGCCATTTAGTAGCTCCAAATAAAAAGAAGTTTGCTGTAGTGAATAGTGTTGTGGTGCTTAGGATAGATATAGGAGATTTAAGCTGTGAACAGGAGTTTGTAATTGTACCTGGACTGAAGTTTCAGAGCATTTTAGGTGTTGACTGTATGATGAAGTTAGGGTTTTGATAGATATGGAACGGAAGGTAATAAGAATTAAGGATAGGGTAGTGCCATGGAAGGGCAGTTATGAAGTCACAGAGGATGACACGGGGTTTAGTATTAATGTAGTAGAGGTAGAGGATGATGAAGTAAAACAGATCAACACAATAAGATGTCCAGAGGATAGGAGAGTAGAGGTTCAAGCTTTAGTACAAGAAAATGCAGAATTAGTGGGGTAGAAGCAACAGCAGCATATCAGGAGCAGGTGAAGGCAGAATTAAATAAAGATGCACGAAAAATTAGTCAAGGGACCAAACGCAATTCCATTGTCCACCATCCATGGACACACTTTTGACGAGGTTAATTGGCAAAGTTGTTTTTAATAAAGTAGATTTAAGGAATTCATTCTGGCGGATTCCATTACACAAGAATTCTAGAAGGTACATAGGATTTTCCGCAGAGAAAAAAATCGATAATTGTAAGGTAGTATCGTTTGGTTTGTCGGCAGAAAAGAAAATAAGAATAAATAAGAAACAGACAAGTGTAGGGACTGAAGAAGAAGCAATATTTAAGAGTAAGGATAATAGGGATGATAAGTTTATTTTATGTGAGATAATAGGGATGATAAGTGTAGATATAGAAGGGGGAGAAATAGGGATGAAGAGTATTAGGATGGTAAGAAGAAAGACTTGGAGGGTCAAGAAGAGAGTTAGATTTAAATAAATTGATGAACAAAGGATAGAGATAGGTGAACTTTAGTATAGATATAGAACAAGGGATAGAATAGGTGTATATAGAAGAGTAGAAGTAAGTGTTTATAGAAAATAAAGCTAAGTATAGGATAAATATGGGAGATAATTAGGAATAGGTTTAGGATGAGAATAAAGAGTAAATGTAGGAAGAAAATAAGAAAGGTTAAGTGTAGATATTTCATAGAAGATTAGTGGAGAGTTAGGAATAGAGTAAGAGTAGGATAGGCATATAGGATTAGGTAGGGGGAAGTAAAGTATAGTGAGGATTAGTTAAAAGTTAGGAATAGGATAGGTATATAGGATGTATATAGGATTAGATGGATGAGTAGGATGAAGTTAGGGATAATTTCAGTTTATAGAATTAGGTGAGAGTTAGGAATAGGATAGGGATATAGGATAGGTGTAAATATTTTTTTGAATTGGAGATAAGTTAGGTAAGATAGATAGATAAGGGTAGAGAGAGATAGGTAAACTTTTGTTGTAATTTTTTTGGGCTAAATGCTTAATATTTGCATTCAAATAAGTGGGATTATTTGTATTCAAATAGGGGGAAAATACTCATATTTAGACCAGGGTAGAAAATTAAATAATCACATCAAATAATTTTAATCACCGTGTATAAGGAATTCTATTAGATAATACGCGTTATTAAAACCGTGAAGCATAAAAATTTATTAGTTTCATTAAACATAAGAGATTTAAATCATGTACAAGACGCTTTATATCAAAAGAAGCAGTATTAAAAAGCTCTGCGTGTAATGTAATTATTCCTAAACAAATGGAAATTACGTGCAGAATTTATCTTAATTAACTCTATTTCAAGTAACCGGTATTGAACAAAACGTACAGATAATATCTACAGAAACTTGTAAAAACCCAATGAAATGCAAATCCTAGAAGTGTTAGTTAGAAGTAGGATGTTTGAACACACCTGCGTATTTTAAAAGGCAATTTCAGTTTAATTTGTTTAGATAAACATGTCGATTCTAAGGATATTGGAAACGGTCAGATGCTTTAGCACGAAATACAAAACAGGGTTTATTTAAAAGCTCATTCGGCGAAAATTTTGCAGATAATTAATGTTTACAAAGAATCTTGGAGAAACCGGGGCTTAATATTCACGAGAAGGTGCGATACGGGGTTATTAAACCCAGATAGTCCACATGGACTAAAATATAATCGATAATAAAGAATATCAATTTGCACCAATACGAACAGGTTAGAAAAGGAAAGAAAATGCGTCAAGCAAAGACACATATAGTAAAAGGCGTGATTTAAGCAACGTCACGAGGGTCACAATTGGTTGAAAATAGGATGCAAATATCAGAGGTAGAAACAACAATTTCTGTACAAAATTAATTAGTTTTTCTCGGACATGTTTGCGTGCCGTGTGAGAATTTCTGAGATTTAAATGGGGCAAGTGAAAATTCGTAAAACCGACGCGCGAGCGACGGACTGGGAACATAGAATGAGAAATTCTTAAGAATTGTCTGTTTTGGGGAACAGACCGACGTGCCGGCTATTCGCTATATATAGAGGGGGTAATATGAGTTTCGGTCTCTTAGACTTTTGACTATTCGATGCGTTAAAAGCTCTTACATCCGCGACTTGATTGAAGATGTTAAACAGTGCATTTTAGTTTGATAAAATAATTTAAAGTTTGCTCGTATATTTTAGTGATTCAAAATAGTTTGTTATTTACGTGCTAACATGAATGTACTTCAGTGCACTTAGATACAAGGTAATAAAATTTAGTATCACTGTACCAATTAGCAAAATTTACAACGACAAATGTATACATAAAAGTAGGCAGTTTTGGCGTATATTGGTGAAAGACGCATGAATTTCTTTGCTATTTTCGGGGGTGTTAATAATTAAATGGTTCAAATACGTGTCTGGATCCACGAAACAAGGGTCAGATATACACAGATGAGTTCCGGAAAAGCCCAGAAACAACTTTAAATAAATGGTGATGGAGAAAATTTTAAAAGCGTTGAGAATTAGAAGCCGTAAATATAATCCTGTTGGAATGGTGTGATTAACTAAAGGGACGATGTACATTGAAGCTACGAGGACAGTAACCTTCAGGTAAATTATACTATTTTGTTTGACATTTTGTGTGTGTTGAATTACTTTATAATTGATTTACTTTAAATGGACATTAGTGAAATTGTACTAACCATAAAATTTTAATGTTAAGATGAAATTTGCTTGTTTAAGTAGAAAGGGGTATTTAGTATTGATGTTCTGGATTATGATGAAATTTTAGGTATGTCTTTGAGCTCAATTAGACGAACCTGGTTAATTAACGTAAAGGGGTGGTAGATGCTCCCTTTTTACTCTGCATATATTGTTATATTAATTAGTAGGCATCCAACAAGGACTTTAATTCTGGATGCACATTAAAATGATAATAAAATTAATCTTGAAATTCTTTTTAAAACTGAATTTTATGCTGAAATTTAATTTGAAAATTTAATGTATTCTGAATATTGATGTAAATAGAGTTAACGTTGATGTTTGTGGTAGGAATGTGTTTGTTTTTTTTTTATGTATGAGGATGAAAGCTATCTAGAGGAGCAGCCGAGGCGATTAACAGAAGAAAATCAACAGACCAGGTAATTCAAGAGGTTTCACAGCATTCTTGACGCCCAATCTGTGGGACTCGATTCGAAAAGCGGAGTACCCGGATAGTGGAGGTCTCACAGCAATATATACTAAATTTTTGAACGTAAATCAATATCTAAAAACAAAGTAGTATTTAGTTTGACTCGGTTCTTTTATAACCCCTTTTGGGTATAGGATTGTGTGTTCTTTATTTTTATTTTTAACTTAAATGCTTATTGAATATTAAATGTGGCCTAATCTTAGTAGAAATTTCCACCTATGTATGTCTTAGTAGTTATTCTTTGAAGAAGTCACAGAATTTGTCGCCTAAACGTCGAATAAAATTACGATCTGACATATGTCTAATTAATTTTGAACGAGTGTATCCCAAGAGTTCACCAACCTTTGTTTTTAGCTATATATATATATATATATATGTATATATACATATATATATATATATATATGTATATATATATATAAATAAATAAAAAATGAAAAATATAAGGTCTCGGAGCGGGATTCGAACCTGTCACCCTACGCTTTTACTGCGTATTCGTTAACGACTTGCGTCATCCTGACAGATGATTATAATTGCAAAGATATACAAATCTAAATCATGTACGCAACCACACATCAACCTAACTTTCAATTACATTTGACATTTTATCAATAATATCTGACAGTGTCACGTGTTTGACTTAGATCAGATATAAAGAGGAAGCGACTCTCAAATTCCCGGATATATGCCAATTATTAATTACAAATATTACTAATTGCACAAGGCGAATCGATTTTTATTATTATAGAGATAATACGATGAAATAGCAATGTAGACTTATACACTAGTAATTGAAAGATGGAAAATATAAAGTTCCGAACAAGATATGTACTTATAACCTTCGGCTTTCACCAATACACTAACCAGTTGCGTCACCTGATGAGTGATCACAACTGGAAAGATGCTTTTAATAAATCATAGTGTCAAAGGACTATTGCTGAATTCGAATTACCTAACTAAGAAAGATTACCTTGTCGTGCAGTTAAGTGAGGCTGCTTCTGTAACCAATCTTTTAGATGTTGCAAATCTTCTTGTATTCGACTCGGATCTTCATTTAGTTCTTCCTTGGCTTTCTGTTGGAATTCCTTAGAAAGTGTTCGTATCTTGGACATCATAGAAATCTAACTGATGGACCTAAAATTAATAAATTACAAAATTATGTAAGTAATAACAAAATTAGTACTTCTGTTAATTACCGGTATTGCAAATTGTAGTGCTTTAGCTAATTACTGTTTTATTTTTAATTTGATCAAGTCAGACATCGATGTAACATCTTATTAAATTTACGATTACACTGTAGATGTGGGTATGGATTAATATCGTGACCCATTATATGATGGGGCTCAAGGCTTTATAGGTCCGGAACTGATTATCGCCTAAGCAATTAATTTTAATACATTCTCGTTTTTACGCGTAATACGCTTAAAACTGAAATTGATGCTAGTTTATATAGACAGGAAAATATGCATAATTAATTATATAGGCATTTAGAATTCTGTTGAATATCAAGATATATCTCTATAGCATGAAATCTTACAGCAAGGTTGTCGTTGAAATCTAATTGACCTACCAGAATAACTTTTACAATGCAAGCGATGTAAAAAGATATATGTAAGCGTTAATACGCCAAACTTGTTGTTGTTACGGTACTATAAGGCTCTAAATAGAGGTTCCAGGCGTAATAATTTAGACACCACTTTTCTTCTGTGTTCCGCTCTTAAGCTTGCTTTTTTTTGCACCGCAGGTGGTATGATCACCTCACTTCTGCTTGTATTGTTTCTTGCTAGTAGCCATTGCAACATATTGTATTAAAATAAAATCGTTTTGTACTAATATCTACTACTACTCTTAGGTTTCAAAAATGCGCAATTTAGTAAAAAAAATTTATTTACAATTTATTGGTAAGTATCTATCTACTATAGTAATATAGACCAGTGCAGATAGCCCAACATGAAATGAAAAAGGGACAAAATTAATAACAGAAAACTAATGATGAGGAAACGAAGAAATTGCCATCAGGAATACATGAACCACAAATCCAACCACGTAAAATGTAGGGGGGCTGCAGGGCGGCGCGTTTTAGGAGTCAAACGTGGTTTTTCGTCATTTCCGGCAAAAGTTGACTTCCAATCGAAAAATGTTGTATGGCAATATTGTAGGTATTAAAAAGATATAAAACTTTTGTATACAGGGTGGTCCGGTTTTCATTAGCCAGCGTATATCTTCTGAACTATGCAAGATATAGAAAAATTTCATAGGGAAAAGTTTTTTGAATATATTTTCTCTACAAATATAAGGCATTAAATATTTTTCATGGCCTACTAAGTAGGTAAATAGGGCCGGTCCTAATTCAAAACGCGACAGACGTATTTTCCATGTGTAAAATACGTCTGTCACGTTTTGAATTAGGATCGGCCCTATATAATTTCAATGTAAAATAGTTGTGAAAACATTTGAATGTAAAATAGTTGTGAAAACATGAATTCTTCTATACTTTCAATGTAAAAATACGTCTGTCACGTTTTGAATTAGGACCGGCTTTATATTACTTTCAATGAAACACACACGTATATTGAAAAATGTAAGTGCAGAGAAGAATGTGTAGCTGTTTTGAATTCGGTTTTCTAGCGAGAAGTTACACGTGCACCGTTTTGAATTAGGATCGGCGTTATATACTTTTAATGTAAAATGTGAAAACCTGAATTCTTTTCAAATGTAAAATACTTGTGGGCACGTTTTGAATTAGGATCGTCTTTATATTACTTTCAATGTAACACACGTATGTTGAAAATGTAAGTGCAGAGAAAATGTGTGTAGATGTTTTGAATTTGGTTTTCTAGCGAGACAGTATGACAGATGCAAAAAATATCGCATTCAAGTCAATTGTGTTTTTAATTAAAGTGGTTTCTGATTTATGTTTAGAGGCTGCAAATACACATGGGCCGGTTTTAATTCAAAATGAGTTCACTCTTGTGATAGGTTGAAAAGTGGGTTGGCAAAGTACGCAGATGGTGGTAATCTGCTATATAAGGAGATTGCTCTAATATTAATTTAATTAGTCAAAGAAAAGCAATATGGATTTTAATACTTTAATAAAACCACATATCGCAAACCTTATGTAAATTCAAAAGATCTTGTAGTGAATAAGAAGTTTGAAGTTTTAAAAGTGGAAACAATCAAGACAAAATATGGAGAAAGAGTATTAGTGGAAACAGAAGAGTTCAAGAGTATATTGCCATTGAGATATTTTGAATACCTTCAAGCACATGGAGTGAAACAATTAAATGAAAGTATTGGCTCGAACAAACACGTATACATAACTAGTAAGGGATCGATCGGTCTAACTGTCAACATAGAATTTTCAGAATAATATGTCACTAATTTAAGAAATTAGTTTATTATTATAACACATCTAAGTCGATTGTATAAAGAATGATGTATCAAATTAAAGTGGGTTCTGATTTATGTGCGTTTTACTTTGAGTTTACTACCTTGTTTATAGAAAGTCTTGTTTCAAAAGAGAAACTTTTATAAAATACTTTTTTATTTTACAAATTGTTGAATATATTGATCTAACTATTTATAAATGAAAAAGTATTTATTAACTCCCGTTCTTGAAGTATCTGCTGCTTTGTCGCAGCTAGTTTCTCTCTTTTTTGCTTTATTATTTCTAGTTCCAAATCTATACGACGCAGTAGCTTCTCTCCACGCTTTTTAAATGCGTTAAGCAACTCTACTGTGTCATCTTCGTGGGATTTGTCATCTTCACCGCAAACAGCCATATTAGATTCTGTACATAACTTTTTCATAGTCAACATGTTTTTGCCTGATCTGTGAGCATAACATAAAAGATTATTGTAGGTTCACCTTTTCTTTTGTATACTACCTGATGTTTCTGAGAGGACCAGAGTGTGTCAACGATCCTACGATAGCCTCAGAATTTCCAGAATGGTTTTTTGATCTAATGTAACTTATAAATTAGTACTGTTTTAAAAACACATGTATAAATGTGAAAAAAGCACTTACCTTGATATATCTATTACGTCACTATCAAAAATAGCATCAGTGTTGAATTGAGGCGAAGAACAGCCGAAAACTTCTTTAATCACGTCTTCGTCAGAATGTAATATAAATTGCTCTAGAACTTTTACGTTGGTATTATTACAATTTTTGATTGATGACAAGTTACTCATTTTTTTTTAAAAGTTGCTAGTAATAGTAACTAATAATTATACAAGAGATCTGATTGAATACTGTTGGTAAAAATCTACGTGAAGTATTTATATTAAATAATAAACTGATCTGTTAGAAAAATTAAAATTTGCATCGTTTTCTGAAAAAATTCAGCTCTGTAATCTATTCTAATGAACAAAACAGTATGTAAGCGAATATAATTATACCTCAGCAGAAATAATGAATTAGTTTCATTGTCTGAAAAAGAAATTGAAATGAATGCACATAATAATAAAACCCTAAAATTAATTAATTTCGTTTTAGATTACCGCTGACATAACTTATGCTGTATAAGAAATTTTTTAAAGGTACTGCTCAGCAGAAATAATGAATTAGATTCATTTACTGAAAAGAAATTGCAATGAATGCACATAATAAAAACCTAAATTAGATTAATTTCGTTTTAGATTACCGCTGACATAACTTATGCTGTATAAGAAATTTTTAAAGGTACTGCTCAGCAGAAATAATGAATTAGATTCATTGACTGAAAAGAAATTGCAATGAATGCACATAATAAAAACCTAAATTAGATTAATTTCGTTTTAGATTACCGCTGACATAACTTATGCTGTATAAGAAATTTTTTAAAGGTACTGCTCAGCAGAAATAATGAATTACATTCATTGACTGAAAACAGAAAATTGCAAGAAGGCGCATAATAAAAACCTAAATTAGATTAATTTCGTTTTATTTAAAAATTTGCATCGTTTTCTGAAAAAATTCAGCTCTGTAATCTATTCTAATGAACAAAACAGTATGTAAGCGAATATAATTATACCTCAGCAGAAATAATAAAACCCTAAAATTAATTAATTTCGTTTTAGATTACCGCTGACATAACTTATGCTGTATAAGAAATTTTTAAAGGTACTGCTCAGCAGAAATAATGAATTAGATTCATTGACTGAAAAGAAATTGCAATGAATGCACATAATAAAAACCTAAATTAGATTAATTTCGTTTTTAGATTACCGCTGATATAATTTATATGCTGTATAAGAAATTTTTTAAAGGTACTGCTCAGCAGAAATAATGAATTACATTCATTGACTGAAAACAGAAAATTGCAAGAAGGCGCATAATAAAAACCTAAATTAGATTAATTTCGTTTTATATTACTGCTAGCATAATTTATTTTCCATAAAAAATTAACAAAATTCACGCACTGGAAAATGTTTTTCTTCAGATTAATTTTTCGTTTAAAAATAATGCAATGCAAATAAATCCCTTTAAGTAGTAATATTTATAGAATAAGTTTTTTAGATTACGCTGACACAATTTACATGCATATATATATAGGTAAATTGTGTGAAAATTCTTTAAAGGTACTGTTATATAATAAAACTGCAGAATGTTTTTTAATACTGGGTTTTTTTAAAAACCATGAGTGGTGTACATTATTAAACAAGAAGGTTTAATCTGAGACATTTTTTTCAAATTTGCTTTGTTTTATTTAAAATATTTCAATGTAATCATAAAAATAGCTCTGTAATGATAATGTATTTTCTGTACACATAATAAATCAAAGGTCGTATAAAAACATTTTTGTAGTAAACGCATACGGAAATGAAAAATGATGTTGAATGCATTCCTCAAAGGTCGTATAAAAACATTTTTTTGTAGTAAACGCATACGGAAATGAAAAATGATGATGAATGCATTCCTTTTTGCAGTTGTTTTGCCAGAGTTTGCATTCGGTATGTAAATATTGGAATTGCTTGCATAGCGAATTTATTTATTATAGACACGTACTGAATGCAACTGTGCAATTTTTTTTAGACTGCATGCACAACTCAAGCTTGAAAATCGTCTTGAATAAAAAAACGTAAATAAAGGCGATTTTTTTAACAATTGCATTCAAGCAATTCGTTATGCAATTATTTCGATTTGTATGCTATTTTCTTTTACAGTTGTTTTGCTTACGCGTTTTCCGTAAACTCAGATGAATGAACCTTTTTGCAGTTGTTTTGCTTACGTCAGATGATATTTTATATAAATAATAAATAGAGAAAATACTTGTATTATTAAGTAGTGTATTTTGATTTTATATAGAATCATGAATGCTGAAACCGTATCCGAGATTAGTAGCTCAATTTTGAGATTAACTGTAAAATGCGTGAATCTAATTAAATCAGTGAATGAAATAACGAAATTTTGGTTGAGGGTGTGAGGTGTTAATGCACAGGCTTTGGGTTTCACTCGAATGTCACTTTTGTGCTGGGTAATTCTTTGACCAATGTTTTGTGACGTTTGGCCTATATAACACTGATAACAATCTGCTATTTCTGCAAGGTCACCAAGCATTATAGTATATATATATATGTATATATATATATATATGTATATAATATATATATATATATATATATATATATATATATATATATTGATATGATAACGCCGTACTCGGTGTTATGACGTTTTACTTAACACCACCGCTCTGTGTTCTCACTTCAAACTTACTAATTTTATTATTATGCCACGGCTAGCCCTTTTTAATCTACACAGAGTGCACAACGTTACGATGATCAATTTTCTTCTCCACCCCTTTATGACTACCTATTTGTTGGAATTGATAAAACGAAGTCGATTAATTTCATATAATGAAAAGAAATATTACTTACAATTTTTGAAATTCTTTAAAGACACCCTTCAATCGATCAATATCATATGTATCATTTATCCCAAAATTTATATACTTTGAATTCAATATAAAGTCACCAAAAACTACCTCTTTGCAAAAAAAGCTGGAACCTTCTAAACCTCTTTATGATATATTACGTAAGTTTAACGTATGTAACGTTTCTTGTTGACTTCATTACAAGTTTTGTATAAATTGAATAAATTCAGTATTAAAATTTAAATTGAAAAATATTTCAAAATAAATAGATCTGACCTATGATCTGTTGTTCGTGTTGTGGATCAACACCCCCTCTTCATTCTCCACCAAATATCTCAAAAGCTACTAACCCCCAAAGATTCGTCAACGATATCTTAATGGATACACTTTATTTGAAACTTGGTATACTTACCAATCCTTAAAACGTGATGCTAAGCATTATATTAAAAAATGTAGAATATTGGTTTTCGTATGCCATATTGAAATAATTTATAATCGCAGAAAAAAGGTAGTTGTTAAAAAAACTCTTTACTAACTGCTTTGTAGAAATGTCATTCGGTTGACTACAAATTAAAGAAATCTTTTATGTTGATTAAGGACGACATCACGTAGGTTTTTGATTTATGTCATACATGTAAATTTTTAATGAAGAAAATATGTAAATTTATCCTACAATGTTTTACTATTAAATTAATGCATGCAGGTTGTATTGATTAAGGTATTGCTAGTACAATTTGACTTGAATGTATGTTGTAAAGATAACTCGTTCAATGACTTATCGCAGGGTATTGCTACAGTACTCGATGGAGAAGAAAATTGGTTTCCTACAACCCCAAAGAATTGTCGAATCTTTAAAACTGCCCAATTTCCAAGATAAAAAAGCCACTGCTTCGCCTAGGATTCCGTAACTCCTTATTTGTTAAAAACCCATTTTTTTGTATGAATTTTCTACAATAACGACCTCTTCTTTATAATAATTATTTTCGTAAATAATGGGTATGAATATGAATTTGAATATAACAATTACATAAAATTTTCCGTTGAAATAGAAGAAAACAAATCAATACTATTTTTGGATACTTCATTAATTAGGAATGATAAAAACCAAATTATTATGGACTGGTACCAAAAGCCCACAAATTCCAACAGATATTTAAATTATCATTCTTATCACTTTTTAATACTAAAATTAATTTCATTGTAGGTTTAAAAAATAGAATTTAAAAAATTTCCCATTCAACACTATATAACAAAAATATTTTAAAAAACAACAATTATCCCATACAGTTAATAAATAAACTTTTACATAACATTTCAACAAATACTGTTTACACCAACATACATCATACAAGCATAAATGATAACATCAATGAAAATTTAAAAACATACAAGACCCTACCTCATATACATCATTTAACTCCAAAATTAATACAAGTATTCAAAAGATGTAAATTTAAGTTTGCTAAAAAGAATGTATTAACAGTTGAAAACCTTTTTACAAAACTAAACGATAAAACACCAACATTATTTCAAAGAAATATTGTGTATCAAATTAGTTGCTTAGAATGCAATAACTTATATATAAGACAAACTCCCCAAACTTTAGAACAAAGAATAACTCAACATAAAAGTGATATAAAAATCGAACCAAATTTTTGTGCTTTATCAAATCATTCTGTCAAATTTAACCATAAAATAAAAATTCAAAATCCAAAAATTTTAGAAATAGAAACAGACAAACGAAAATAAAATATTTTTAGAAATGTATCACATTTACAAATACAACCACACTATGAATAGAAAAACTGACATTAATGACTTAAGTTCTATTTACACTTATTTATTTACCTTTAAAATTTAAACTATATTATGAAAGAGTTGTTTGTATATATATATATATATATATATATATATATATATATATATATTGCTATGATAAGAGGGTAGTTTAAGGGTAGATTAAGTAATAGGGTTGCAAAATAACTATAAATATAATTAACGTTAAGAAAACCAAGTAATTCCACTATTAAATAGGAGTAAATCGAATATTTTACGAAAGATCAATAACGAGCACACTGTATATAAATTATATTTAATTTAATGCACAAGAAAGAAGCTCATTTTGCAATAATTAGATAATATTTAGCTAAAGTAATAATGTGTAGGTCTTATAATACGCTTTAAGTTGAAGAAACGAACCAAGATAATGTTTTAAGTACATCAAGTTTCATCAAAATAAACACGTAATCGGGAAAGATAAACAACCTTGCGTTCTAACTATTTAAGAATTTTATTAAAAATGTCACCGCATAAATAAAAAAACGCATTCAAATACATCATTATTAGAAAGATGAGTACGTGACTGGAATATCATATTTACATAAAAATCCAACATATTTGAAATAACAAACAATAAATAACAGGCGGTACGCAATACGATAAGCTTTGGACTATAAACAACACAAATATAAAATACGTGACAGAATGCCATAAATATTTGAAAATTTTAAGAATATGCTGTGATATACAAAACGCTTATGTGATCGGCAGAGCATTTCATCGCGAATCAAAGCAGGGAATTTTGAGAAATACCGGGTTCTACAGAGATAGGCACAAAGTACAAACCTTGATCAACGAACACGCCAATTAAAACGTTGGAAAGTGGGGCTTATAAATACCATAGGAAAATAAACAGTATATCTTCAACAAGGCACGAACCACGTCAATTTAAAGTGAAAAATTACGTACCAGTAACAATTAGTGAAAAGTCAATAATTTATTAAAAGTGAAGAATTGAAAGTGCCAATATGTGCAACGAAAAATAACCGTTCTATGCGTAAACGTAAGATAAACCATTAATTGAATTGTATTTTAATATTTAACAAATTAGGGCTCCGAATAAAGATCTAAATGTAGATCAAAAAGTATATCTAAAGATCTAAATGTATCTCTAGATGTATCTATAAATGAAAATCCAAGGATACTTTGAAAATGCTTAAAAGGAAATAAGTGTAAAGATACTAAAAGTTACTCCAGAAATTCGAGGGGAAATATACCAGCAACCACTAATCCATCATTCTGGTCAACAAGTGAAGCAATTCGAACTGTATCAATTAAGGGGTGATGAACACAGATACTCTGAGGCATTTCCAGTGACAGGCAAGAAAAACGCAGGTTAGAGATCTTAAATTTTTTATTAATTAGAGACTGTTTCAATTTTAATATTTGCTATATATTGTATATCTGTAAGGGTCAACAAAAAGGTCAATTGAGAATTTGAAAAATAGAGAAAGCATTTTTGAACATTCGAAAAGTACTTAACAGTAATTACAAAGATATTTTTGCTGGCTTTCAGAAAAATTAAATTTGGCGAATGTGAATAATTTATTCAGGAGCTAAATTTTGAATTTACATAAAACTGTACATATTATCAATCATTATACTATGTAATTTTGGATTACTTCATTTAAATTATTCTAACAGTTATGTAGTAGAATGAAAAAGAGGTTAAACAATCTCTATTGTCGTGAAGTAGGGCATTCAGTGAGCTAGCCGTGGAAAAACCAATTCAAGAAATTATAGGATTTTAAAAAGGGTTGATATTCACACCAATAAAAATAACAATACCAATCATAAAGGAACATTATTACTGCAATGAAAATGACACCCAACGTAGTGGCTTGAATCGTAAGGGCATTATCACAGCAATAAAAATAATACCAATCGTGAGCCTTAAAAGAATTAAGGGAGTTATCACAGCAATAAAAATTGCGCACCAATCGTCGGGCAAAAAAGAAATTAAAGAAAATATCACAGTAATAAAAATAACACTAATCGTGGGGTTTAAAGGAAATAAGAGTATATCACAGCAATATAAATATACATAAATATATATATATATATATATATATATATATATATGTATATATATTTATTTCTATATTTATATTTACCATGTACATAATTTGTCTATGTATGTTTATTTGCTTGTGTAAATATGTATGTTTGCGGTGTCTGTGTGTTTGTGTGTGTGTGTGTGTGTGTGTGTGCGTGCGCACGTGTGTGTGTCTGTGCATATAACTGTGTTTGTAATGTGTATTTGTATTTATATTTGTGTAGGCATGTTTGAATGTGTATGTACGTACTTACATACGTGTATATCTATGTTTGTCTGTTATGCACTTGCACACACGTATATGATGATACGTATATGATGATAACAAAAATAAAATCAAAATCAAGTAGTTTCGGAAACTTTAAGAAGACATTTTAAAAATACTTTTATAATTTATACAAACTTTTATTTGTACAAAATACCAATTCAAGAAGCGAAAAAACAACTATATTATACATATAAAAATAAAAAATGTTATTCTAGATGTCAGTTAGATATTTTCATATTGTAAGTTAGAATTAATGTTTAATTTATATCTCAGTTTTGTATTATTCATTTTAAGAGCCTTTGAAAAAGGATTAAAAATATTCTAAAATTTAGGCATTTAATAAAGAGATTACTTTTTCAACAGCAGACCTCAAGCCCATTATTTGAGAAAAATAATTATATATATATATATATATATATATAGATATATATATATATATATATATATATATATATATATTATCGTGTAATTAAGGGTCATTGGAATACATAAGAACACAAGTTAAGTTATAGGTTAATGTCATATGATATTAGAAAATCAATTTATTCAGTTAGGAAGGTAGGATATCTTTAACAATTATTGTAGAGCTTATGTAGTGTATAAATAATGTAGGGTTAATTTAGTTAGGCATATTTAGCTAGGAATCATGCAACATAGTGTTTATGTAAATATAGGGCATAAGAAATAATAATAATAATGTGGTAAAATTATAGCATCTTTAATTTGTAGTGTAGTAGTATACAGAAATACAAAAGCGTTGAGCGTTGGTATAAACAAACTTTAATAGCTTATTGGAACACGGACGACCGTTAGAATTATCGTAGTCAATTTGTAACAGGGACAAAAGCAAAACCACATAAAACTGACGAAGACACAGTAAGTTTGTTAAAATTTTTAATGCAGGAGGTAATATAGGATGAAGCCGGAGACAACTGTCATGGAGGAACAAAGATGGAACAAAAAAGTATAGGTACAAGCGAGAAACAAAGATGAAATGCAGAGCTAGTATAGTAGGGAGACCTGAACAAATGTATTGTAGCGAGGGAACAGAAAATCAATAATTTCAAGGTAATTTATAAGCAGGCAAGCGTCGGTTGAAAGCGGGAGAAAGTGTTTTGTTCAAGTTTAAGATGTTGAACAACTTAATAGTAGAGGCTAATTTTCGAGGAATTAAAAGTGGCAGTTGACGATTGGAAACGGTTTACAAGGTATTTGTGTGTTAGTTGCTAAAATTCACGAGAAACTGAGATACGTTAAAGCTTTTTCGCTGAAATGAAAGACGGTTAGAAAACAATTTTAAGAATTGGTGGAACAGGTAAACAAATGTACGTGCAATTTTGAAACGGGGGGTGAATTCTGGGTTATTTAATCAGTTTCAAAGAGGGGCCTCGCTCTCTTTTATTTCATCAACCATTCGTGATAAGTTACTTACAAGTAAATTAGTGCAGTTTAATCCAAATTTATGTAAAAGCTTATAAATCGATTTTTGGTGAAAATTAATATTGTATGTAAGTACAAAGATTATTATTGTGGTGTTTGGAATGTACGAAATTAATAAAGAGCAAAATTGTTTGGATGATGAAAAAAGCGATTTTTAGGTATTAAAGTTAAATTTTGGAGATTAGATATTTTTGGTTGAAAATTGGACAAGAAGAGATTTTGAGTAGCGGCATGCATAGCAGACATGGTGATTCGACCGGGGAGTTATTGGATGGACCGAGGACTTAGTGAACGCCAGCATCTCCAAGGGTCTAGTTAGTGGACCACATACAGAAGATAGCTACCCCGTAGGCCATTGTATTGAACATTGAATGGTGAATATTTTCCATGGTGTTTGTGATTATTTTTGATTTGTGCTTTGGTGTGTTTTCTATTATTTGATATTTTATGAACAGAAATTTATGAGACTTAAATGAATTTGATTTTTGAAGGTCAAAAATAATTAATTAATTTACAGATAACCAGGAGATGTTGTAAAGAGGTATAAAGGGCTTATTAATATTTGGTAGTGCAATAAATTTGTATGTACATTTATAGAGTTTTACTATGGGCTTATGATAAGACAAAGGGTTAACGTAAGGTATGAGGAACGCCCTCTTACTTAAATAAAAATATGTGTTTAAAGGGTTATCGATTTGCTTATTATTGTTACAAAATTATTGACCATATGAGTGTACATAAAGAAATGGTGTTTTTTGTAAAATGTAATATTGATCTTATATAAATAGAGTGTGATATATTTTGTTAATTGAGTTATTTTTGAGTGTGTGATTATAGGGTGTGAATTTCTAGTTAGGTTTTAGCATGGTGATATTGAGCGGGAGATTTTAGATTTAACAGGTAGGTGTCTGTGGTAATTTTAAGAAATTTTAGCTAGTAAATGAAGAAGTGGAGAGCAGCCGAGGGCAATTCAACATTACATGTGATTTTCCAATGCTCCACCCGAAGGTACTACATTGGCCAGGAAGCGAGTTTTTTTTTACCTGGAAAATTTGGAATTTTGCCGAACCCTTGCTGTTCCAAGCAAGGTAGGATCTTTAACGTGCGTGACAACACTCACACACGGGACCTCCATTTTACCTCTCATCCGAACGAGGGTGTATTTTGTGAAAATGCTCGCCTAACATTTTTCAAGCGGACCGTGTCGGGATACGAACCCGGGACCTTGGGCGTAGGGCACTTCAACAGCGAAACAACACAATAATTTATGACGACCCAATTTGTGGGACAAGAATCGAACTAAGATGTACGATAAATTATGGCACCCGAGTTGTGGAGCAATTTTAGGTGAGAGATAACGAAGAGGAAGATACACGATTATATATATATATATATATATATATCTATATATGTATATATATATATATATATATATATATATATATATATTACTCATATTTAGACCAGGGTAGAAAATTAAATAATCACATCAAATAATTTTAATCACCGTGTATAATGAATATTATTAGATAATACGCGTTATTAAAACCGTGAAGCATAAAAATTTATTAGTTTCATTAAACATAAGAGATTTAAATCATGTACAAGACGCTTTATATCAAAAGAAGCAGTATTAAAAGCTCTGCGTGTAATGTAATTATTCCTAAACAAATGGAAATTACGTGCAAAATTTATCTTAATTAACTCTATTTCAAGTAACCGGTATTGAACAAAACGTACAGATAATATCTACAGAAACTTGTAAAACCCAATAAAATGCAAATCCTAGAAGTGTTAGTTAGAAGTAGGATGTTTGAACACACCTGCGTATTTTAAAAGGCAATTTCAGTTTAATTTGTTTAGATAAACATGTCGATTCTAAGGATATTGGAAACGGTCAGATGCTTTAGCACGAAATACAAAACAGGGTTTATTTAAAAAGCTCATTCGGCGAAAAGTTTGCAGATAATTAATGTTTACAAAGAATCTTGGAGAAACCGTGGCTTAATATTCACGAGAAGGTGCGATACGGGGTTATTAAACCCAGATAGTCCACATGGACTAAAATATAATCGATAATAAAGAATATCAATTTGCACCAATACGAACAGGTTAGAAAAGGAAAGAGAAAATGCGTCAAGCAAAGACACATATAGTAAAAGGCGTGATTTAAGCAACGTCACGAGGGTCACAATTGGTTGAAAATAGGAGGCAAATATCAGAGGTAGAAACAACAATTTCGGTACAAAATTAATTAGTTTTCTCGGACATGTTTGCGTACCGTGTGAGAATTTCTGAGATTTAAATGGGGCGAGTGAAAATTTCGTAAAACCGACGCGCGAGCGACGGACTGGGAACATAGAATGAGAAATTCGTAAGAATTGTCTGTTTTGGGGAACAGACCGACAGACAGGCTTTTTGCTATATATACCGGTGGTAATATGAATTTCGGCCTCTTAGACTTTTGACTATTCGATGCGTTAAAAGCTCTTACATCCGCGACTTGATTCAAGATGTTAAACAGTGCATTTTAGTTTGATAAAATAATTTAAAATTTTGCTCGTATATTTTAGTGATTCAAAATAGTTTGTTATTTACGTGCTAACATGAATGTACTTCAGTGCACTTAGATACAAGGTAATAAAATTTAGTATCACTGTACCAATTAGTAAAATTTACGACGACAAATGTATACACAAAAGTAGGCAGTTTTGGCGTATATTGGTGAAAGACGCATGAATTTCTCTGCTATTTTTCGGGGGTGTTAATAATTAAATGGTTCAAATACGTGTCTGGATCCACAAAACCAGTGTCAGATATACACAGATGAGTTCCGGAAAAGCCCAGAAACAACTTTAAATAAATGGTGATGGAGAAAATTTTAAAAGCGTTGAGAATTAGAAGCCGTAAATATAATCCTGTTGGAATGGTGTGATTAACTAAAGGGACGATGTACATTGAAGCTACGAGGACAGTAACCTTCAGGTAAATTATACTATTTTGTTTGACATTTGTGTGTGTGTTGAATAACTTTATAATTGATTTACTTTAAATGGACATTAGTGAAATTGTACTAACCATAAAATTTTAATTTTAAGATGAAATTTGCTTGTTTAAGTAGAAAGGGGTATTTAGTATTGATGTTCTGAATTATGATGAAACTTTGGGTATGTCTTTGAGCTCAATTAGACGAACCTGGTTAATTAACGTAAAGGGGTGGTAGATGCTCCCTTTATACTCAGACTCCGGTCTGCTTATATTGTTATATTAATTAGTAGGCATCCAACAAGGACTTTAATTCTGGATGCACCTTAAAGTGATAATAAAATTAATCTTGAAATTCTTTTTAAAACTGAATTTTATGCTGAAATTTAATTTGAAAATTTAATGTATTCTGAATATTGATGTAAATAGAGTTAACGTTGATGTTTGTGGTAGGAATGTGTTTGTTTTTTTTATGTATGAGGATGAAAGCTATCTAGAGGAGCAGCCGAGGCGATTAACAGAAGAAAGTCAACGGACCAGGTAATTTAATAACTTTGTAGGTTTCACAGCATTCTTGACGCCCAATTAGCAGAGGCTCGATTTTTATACAGGGAGGTTTCACAGCAATATATATGTTTCCTTCCCTATGAAGTAATAAGCTAATGTTTTGTTAATGGCTATATAACTACCAGCCCGATTTGTATTCGGCAATAGACTCTATTATTTTCATAGAGTTTGTTTACAGATACATCTTATTTTATATATTGTTCTATACAATTTCTTATTGCGGACTGCAAATAACCTGTCTTTTATATATATATATATATATATATATATATATATATATATAATTTTAGGAATGGTCGATCTCTTGTCTAAATTAGGCACTAACTTCAGTTTATAAAAGAAAATCTTAGGGATTCAATTGTAAATTAGCTTCAGGGTAAAAAAATGCACTTTTGAAACGGATACGTGTATCTTAAGAAGTCCTTAAAAAGCCGAGGTGCATCAATTGAGAGAACTTTTTATCGCTCCAGAAATCGGGCATTCCATTTTACGAAAATTTATTGGCCATAAAAGTAATGCTATTAATTTTTTAGACAAATTAGTCTTATTGAGTGTAGAGTGGATATTCTAAATAGCCCAATATTTTTTTACATAAAGCTAGTTCCGGTTTCTTTTTCAATCTATGCTGTCTATTTCTTTTATATCGTTTTTAACTATTATTCTAGCTTAACATTTTGTATAGTGAACATAGCCGACTCAGACTGAGACTAATATTTTGAAATGGTTCATATAAAAATACAATCTATTGATTTGTATTCTACTGAAAGAAGATACATGAAAAATTTACACCCCTATGAATTAATTTTTCTGTACTTATATTATATGTGTAAAAAGTACCTGCAAATTTAAAATAAAATGGACAGTGAGGCTTTTTTACAAAAAAAGTTAAGCATAGCATGATGTTGCTTATTCACTGAAATATAATAAATTAAATAAATTGTTAAATGAAGTACACAGAAATATTAAAAATTATAAAATTTGACATATCAACGTGGAAAAGCTATAGTGGTCTCTTTCATGGAGTGTTGCTCAATATCAAAATAATGGACACTAGACAGCCAAACGTCTTTTTTGCCCTCGTTTCATGAGACTATCATTCCAAATCGAAAATTTGTAACTCATCATGTGGATACATCTTCTTAGAAATCATTTTACTAGAACTGTTTAACTTTTGTTTTTGGTATTATATGTATTTTAAAATACTCGTTTGCCAAAGATTTAAATTTAGTTGACGGTGTTTACTAAAAGTTGGTACGTTATGCAGCGTACGGGTCAAATAGAAATACCGGGTTAACTACCAATGCGAAGAGGGGGGATTCCTAGCAACACAAAAAATACATCGCCACCAATTTTCTATTTACAATAAAAAAAATAAAAATTTCTAACTAAACAGCAAAAAATATAAATAAATTTACTATTTAAAAAAAAGTAATTTTAGTCTGTGGACAAATTCAATAATTGTTCCACGAAGTGTGCATTTCGTAGCTGACATGCAATAAATCTAACCAATAAAGAAAATAATGCTACTTTCGTATAAGCAGATGGGTTAAGTAAAAAAAAGCATTAAATTTAGAAACCTTCCTAGTAAGAATTTTACCATAAGAAACATTAGAATATCTAATTTCAAAGTGGGTTTTTAAAAAAAACGTGTTTTGTTCGTCAGCACGATGCGAATTGAATTTATCCCTTGGTATGTTAAAAAAGAAAACAAGTCACATACATGTGTCGGGATACTTATCTTGCCAGTCATCGGAAGTGGATCAGCACAGCATCGCCGCGGTAGTCAGCAACAACCATGCTGCTACCGTAATTGCATCAGCGGTTTGCACGCAAGAGCAGTTGATCTACGTCAAAGAATAATCGGGCCTACATAACAAGCAATTTGACCTCCAGCTAAGAGCTCAAAAGAGTCTTACTAATATTAATAACGCAGGAGAACTCACCGATGCAGTCGAGATTTGCACTTCTTATAAAAAAAACCTGCATCGCTCTAGAAGTAAGAAATTTAGAAAAACATATAAGGACGAACTGCAGAATCAAATTAAAATTGTTTAAATAACAAGAATTCGAGCTTCGTTCCTCGCGTTATCAACATACCAAAAAGGAGATTAGAAAACTCGACTCAAGCTTTATCAAAAAATGGAATACACTATTTCAACGAGTCTTTCGGTCGTAGCAGTACAAGGATTAATTTTACGCTATAGTAATGTCTAACCAGTTAACGGATAGTCAAAACAAGGTACCAACTATAGAATTTCTAGCGTAAACTCGTCGTTTTAGAGTGGATAGATTGAAATTAAAAATTATTCGCAAGCGTATTTATTATAAACAGGTAAAATATATAGAATATTATTGACGTATGGAAGAGTAGCAACGGAATCGATGTGGTTTTTAATTTATTAGCAGTAATTAAACGTAACAAAGTTTATTTCTATTCTTAGTTAAAAACAAGACACTACAAGAAAAGCTGTCGCGTACTAGCAAATAAGGTACTGAAAGCTTTTAATATTGACATTTAATTGTCTGACTAAGAACCTTTTATTATAATTAGCTAGCATGAACCACTTACATTTAGTAAACTTATGAAAAGCATCAGAAGATTTTATTTACAAACGTAAGAAATTGTAACACAGCCCAATATAAATTATAAATAACAAAATTTATGTACACTTAAGCAAATGAAACGTGTCAGTCGGCTGTGAACCAGAACCTCACTATAGTAGTGTTTTCATCAAATCTCAGTAAAAATTGCTCCCACAAAAAAGCATTAACTGTACAAGATTTGATTCTCATTTAAAACACGGGATAGACATAAAAGTCTTATTACAAATATAAATAGACGTTGCACTGTACCGAGTAGACGTTAAGCCCGTTCTTGTGTTGTTTTTGTACAATTAATAGTGTTTGCGTAATAATTAAGTTATAGAATTATTCTCAATACAAGTGGTGGAAAATTGCAATCCGATAATGTAAGTCCCGACTGTAAGCAATGTGCCATATCAAAGATATTAACAAACGAAGATTTTATAAACAAGCTAGCAGGCTTGATATCATGCTATATCTAAAAACGACTTGAAGAACGGGTCAAGGACCTCGAACAAAAGAATTATTATCGGAAATCGTAGTACGTCGATATGAACAAGCTGATGATAATAAAGTAGAATATGGGTAAAAAACGAGGACACAACCGATTTTGTAATTCAGTTGCTTAACACTAAATTAGGTATGCAAATTTCGGAACAATCGATCGAACCTTCCTCTAGGAGCAATGTCAAACAAACTTCGTAACATAATTATTAGGTTTACTTGACGTTTAATTAGAGATAATATATTAGCGAACAAGACTAAGTTCAAGGGTATGCTGTCTTTATTGAGAAAGACCTCACAAAGAAGCGAATGACGTAATAGATGGAAGCAATAAAAAAACTACTAATAATAACGTATGAACCTTCAATGGAGTGATACAGGTGAAGTTTAATTCCAATGTCTATAAAACAATATCCAGCCCGAACCTTGAATCGTGTCTTAAAGAAACTACACAGCTATAAACGAATCAGTCAGGAAGTGGTTGATAAATTTTTATTGGTATAACCATTAAACCCTTTATGGCGCAAAACTTTCTTTTTGCTACTTAAATCTTTATTTTGGTACAAACTGTGACTTATGGACTAACTAATGACAATTTAACTTAATACTAATTATTTATTAACAAATTATAACAATAACGATACGGTTGATATTTTAACCAATGAACAACTAGACTTGTGATATTCTTAGTATGTTCATTGGTTGCTATATCAACCAATTACAATGACATGTCTTTTTGGCTATTCTGACAACATTTTACAAAATTTTTACCGATCACTGTTCAAGAATGAAATGGTGCAAAACATTCCAAGCACAAAGCAACATTGCACGTTTTGCACAAAATCTGTGACCTAGTGCTTTTGCTTTTGGTACTACATAGAGCACACCTTCAAGATGTCTCCTTCACAGGAGGGTGGTTTCCAAACTGCGTTATCCTCTTCGTATTATCGACACTAACATTACTCCCTCCTAGTTTCTGAACCTTTCGATTCGTAGCTAGGTGGAGGGTCTCTGCGTTTGCGACCAGAGTAGGTATTGATAAATTCATCTGTTAATATTGTTCTAAATTTCAGTTTAGTGATGAGTTTCAATTTTTTTTTTGCCTTTTGAATTTTGTATAGTATATAGGAATTTACAATGGAGCAGTTTAGAAAGTGGTAAAATAGCTTTAGCCACCGTCTTCTAGATTTCCAGAATATATTGTAGCAGGCAACAAGTTGATCAAAGTGATCTACTCCGTTAATGTACGCGTTATCGTCGCGTATAGACTTAGGACAATTAACACTTTCTTTGATACCAAATTTGTTCATTCTTTGTACCATTGTCATTTCGCTTGGATTATGTATGTTGTTAATGACAACAACTGGTTTGTTACCGCGATCCCTCCATTTAAATACTGATATATTAGAAGACATGGCAAAGTGTGAGTCACCCGTTTTTAAACTTTTGTCTTCGGCTATATATCTTTAGGATAATACTGTTGGTTTATTCGAAATGTTCCAACGGCGAATGTATTGTGTCTTAAAAGGGCCGACAACAAGTTGAATGTCCAAAAAAATTAACAAAGAAAAGGCAATAGTCTTTTTCTTAATAACATTTTGACAATTTTAGTACAACACGCTCACCTACTGTTCCAGAATATTCATCATTCTTAGATTTACCTTCACACACATCAAGGAAAAGTAAGTAAGCTGACTTAGAACATGCAATTCCCCAAAGTTTGACGCCACGCTTAGTGGGTTTTATAGGCATATACTGCTTCAAAGATGTTCGACCTTTGAAGCCCACCAATTTCCCATCAACTGCAAAGAATTGATGTAGAATGGAATTCGATTAAAACTTGAATTCAGAATCGTTACTATTGGCTGAATTTTATAAAGTTTGTCAAAATGCGGACTTTCTCGAACCGGCATTTTACGATTATCGTTCAAATGCAAATTACGTATAATCTGTAAAAACGTTTTTGAGTTAGTACATATGCAATCCTATCAACTTTCATATTAGGATCAGTTACCAATATAATCGGAGTTAAGGTAACTTATAAAAACCCATTATTATTAGTACACTAATAAATGCTTTTAATTCGTCTATGTCTAGATTCAATGAAACGCCTTTGGTATTTGCATAAAGGTTTGATTCAGTAACTATTAACTGAAGTAAGTCAGTAGCGAAAAACATGTTGAAGATATTCAAGGGACTATCAGTATTTGCAGTATTAGTTAGGTCAACATTTTCGGAAAATGTAAACTTTGAATATATTTCAGACGCCCTTGCTCGTTTTGTGAAATTATACTCATAGCAACTGTCATTATTATAATCATGTTCGATTACAGTTTCCTCTTGGCTGTCCTCTCCCTCTACGTCATCATTCTCCTCATTTCCAATAATAAAAATCTCTAACAAGGTTTTCCTGTTCAGGTACAAAATCAGGATCCTTTATGGAATCGTCTGAGGTATATGCATCTGACTGATCATCAACATCATTTGTTACATTTCTAGTGCTTCAAACATGCTTTTTTACCAACTTTGACGTAGATGCACCTTGAGATATTAGTGGTTGATCCGGGTCTTTGGAAACTGAAAAATCCATCAGTAATAGTATTACTACCGTTTCGACAAATAATGCGTACAACAATACGTGCCCGTCTAAACCTTGAATTAGTTTTTATACAATATGTACCCAGATACACCTCCAACTTTCATACATTCTACTTAGATTCCAACCTGATAATGTGCAACTAGTATTACTGAAATAATATGTAGCGTCTTCAGGATCGCTATCTCCATCACACTTCGAATCTATTGCTTGTTCCGCAGGTATACCATCAAGCCAGTCATAGAATTCATCTGGAGGCAGATTTTCTAAATTATGCAAATCCATCTTGTCTAGAAATATTATTATATATTTGTTTAACCAAAGTAGATACCTCTGCTATATATCATGAAAATAAGTCTTTGGGGTATATGTTTTAATTTTAGCTAAAAATATATTAGCAAATAAATCATTCACTACAAGAAATGAAAACGGTAGTTCAGGAGAATTTCTCCCACCAAACCTGACCGTACACATATTTCCAGTAAAATAGTATGTTTTTAATTCACTACTGTTGATTTTTCATAAAATGCTTAAGGGATGTCATACTGCAACATGTATTTTGTATACATATCTTTTTCTGTCAATAAATTTACAGAAAGAAACACAAAAACTGCACGACAATGCACAACACATGTAACCTCTTGTGGCATCAAGTACACTAATGGGCATAGGTTGACATATCAACCAGTTGCAGAACTACACATGCCTATTAGATACCTCGTATATTGGTTGTCTACCATCCGACTAGGTTGATAAATATGCTTCTAGGCTCCAGGGAACATGTTAAATCAACGTGGTTGATATTTCAACCAGAGAATGTTAAAGGGTTAATTAGTAGTAATTACGTTGTCATATCATACACACTACAGAAGCATACTATTTACTATTCTAAAATGTTAGTGCTGCAGTGTAAAATACCGATTAGAATTGCTAAATAATATTGACAGCTATTTATATTTGGGTAGTTACAAAAATTTTTTTTAAAAACAATTTGTAATTCCATTGCAGATACACGAAATGAAATATTACAATGGATTCCAACTATAGTCCATTCAAAATAACTTAAGGATGACGTCAAATGTAGTAATAAAGTGTCGGTAACTATATGCAAATAAAGACCTAGAATAAAGCTTGAAGAATATTGTCATTTAAGACCATAAAGTTTGGCAGTTCTGTACAGTGTTGACACCAATTTCTCTTGCAAATCCAAGAATTTGTCATTCGACATCTTGTCATTTTGTTGCCCTGCTGGTTCTTGTTTACTTCTGTTTGATCGTTTATGTTGTTGAATATTTTATGAAACAGTTCTTTTCAGAACTAAATTATATTATTTGAATTGTGAATATATACATTAAGGTTTCACAATGCCTAAACTGTAGGATGCGCGTGCTCAAAAAATGGTAGCTTCAAAAATTACTGAATTGGTTTTTAAATGGTATTTTCTTACTCAATACATTATTGATTGTTATTTAGCATTGACATTTTGGAAAAATTCCGGTTTTCAATCAAGGGATACTTTTGTATCTTCGCCGATTTAAAAATTATACTTAGTTTTAAATGGCATTTCTCAACACAATACGTTCTAAGTGCGTGTTATTTTACTTTGGTTTCACTTATATACTACAGAAATAATAAGCTTATTATACTACAAATATTATACAGGGTAGAAATTAAATATTTGAAAATTTAAATTTCTCGGCTTTGGGGTGGTTTTATTTACAGATAACAAAAGTCTTTTGTAGTTTCAGTTGTGAAACGATACTACTGCAATGCGAAGACGACGGTTGGAACACTGGCAATGCTCGCATTGGAAGCCAACGGGTTGTCCTATAACTCTTTCCAAAATGTATTTTATATACTATTTTCTATGCAATTACCAAGTTTTATAAAAATTAGTTTCTCCATTGATGTTTGTCTTGAATACCTGTTTTGATATTTGTTACTAGTAGTAGTTCTAGCAGCCATGAACTGAAGTTGCAGCCGTTTGCATTAGTTGTCTTTTATAACTGTTGGATCATGGACTGCTTTTACTAGAAAAATGTTATTTAATTTTAGTTAACATAATCATGTGGCTTGTTTTTGTTATTGCTAGTAATGAACGTGATGCTTATGAAAATTGTGGTACTGTACAGCTTGAAACTCCAGTTTTGACGAAACCCTTAGGGTCTCGTCCACGATAGCTTATTGAATAAATCTTACTTGAAACTTGGTATACTAACCAATCGTTAGAATGTTATTCTAGCACATTATGTTAAAAAATGGAAAACGTTCAAAGCATGGAAAGTGGGTTTCGTTATTCTGTATTAAAAATTTTTATAATCGCAAAATGATATTTAGTATTTCAAAAATTCCTAGGAATGTCATTTAGTTGATTGCAAAGCAAATAAATCTTTTATGTTGACTAGGGACTATATTAAACAACTTTCAGATTTATGTCCCATATGAAAAATTTTTAATGTTGAAATATGTAAATTTATTTTATAATTTTTTGTTGTTAAATTAATGGATGCAGATTGTATTGATTATGAGAGTTTCTGGTACAATTCGACTTAAATGTAATTTGTTTGTTAAAATAACGCAACCAGTGACTCAATGCGGGGTATTACTGTAATTTCATCAAAAATACGTTTCACGTCGATCACCTACAAAACAAAAATTTTTTCTTAAATTATGTAAAGTCAAGTGTTCAGTGAATCTAAATAGGTTTAGGAATATACTCAAAAAAATTGTCGAGTATTTGAAACTGCTCAATCACAAGGATTTAAAGAGTACAGTCTCCCCAAAAATTCTGTAAGCTTTCTGGTTAATCATACGGCTACTTTATCCTCATTAAAACATGGCGAGTGCTTGTTTAGAATACTAGCAGAGTGTTATGTAAGGTAATCCATAGCAACTAAAATTAAAAATGCTAAGCGTGGATAATCTACAAGATTTCATACCGTTCAAAGTTACTCTTCATTAGGTCAAGCAGTATTTTTGATTATTTCAAAGTTGCGAAAATTATTTACACGAATGAGGAAAATTTTATACACTGCATTTTGCAAATTCAACTTTTTTGCAACTATTTCCATAAAGCAAATGCAGAACAGGCAACTTTCAATGGTGATTGAATAAAAATGCAATTTCTGCATTATTTTTGTGTTTTCGGCGTTGACAATCGATTACTATTAAAACAATCGGTTCATCGGATCCGATGCCGCAAAAGAAATTGATCTTCATTAATTTTCTATCTACTGATGGCCTATCTAAAATATCCTTTGATCTCTTAGGGAGAAACAGTCTATTTGTAATATTACATTTATTATATATATAAGCAGTACACTTTTTATTCCAAAAATCATTGATTGCATGCAATTTTGAAAGAATTCATTTCCATTTACTCACCAATTTTTATTTATTATATTTAACTGCAATTTAAAACGGATTGCTTAACATCTACGAACAAATAATTCACAGCTGGATAAACTTCTTATAGTTCCGCAACGACATACACGATTTTATTGAATTTAGATAAGGAAATTTGTTAATGTAGAGGTGTTTTGAGTAACGTACATATTTAGTTACTGGAGGGGACAAATTAATTCAATAAAGTGTTACTTGGGTATTGAAATAAGTGGTTATAGCAGCGTAGTTATTGGACTTAACAGGTGACGTAACTTACCTTGATACTCGATTGTAAAAGATGTGCAGTTATAAAAATAAGCAAAGTTCCAGTAATAATCTTTATTCAATTGTGTTTAAAAGAGCATAGAAAACCATGAGATTAAAATATCTAAAGGTGCTCATTCCTCAACTGTGTTGGTAGACGTTAGATAATATGTAGTTTCCAAAAATTATATGATATGTTAAAAATCAAAACTTTGATGTACAAATTAAAGGTCTACAATATTTTAAACAGAAGGAAATATCATTTAGGGATTAAATCGTTAATTAACTTCAGGGTAAAAATTGCACTTTTAAAACAAATATGCGCATCTTAAGAAGTCCTGAGAAAAGTCCCAGGCGCATTCATTGATAGAACTTTTCACTGCTCCAGAAATCGAGCACCCGTTTTCCAAAAATTTAGTGGCCATAATGTTATTTATTTTTAGTACAAATTGGTCGTCTTAAGTGTTTTTACAAAAAAATAAGATAAATGTTGGGTACCTTTGATATTCCAATAAATTCTTACATGGAATCGATTCCCGCCTCTTCCTCAATCTATGCACTATCGGTCTTTTACATCGTTTTCAAACACTTTTCTGGTTTAATATTTTGTGCAGTTGTGCACAGTCGTCTAAGACTACGACCAATATTTCGAAAGACAATCTACTGATTTGAATTCTACTGAAAAAAAAGATACGTGTAAATCTCGGATACCCGTAAGTAAATTTTCTGTGTTTAATATGGGTAAAAAAATCCAAAACCCCAGGCTGTTATAAGCAGAACCGCTAGTACCTGCAGGTTCAAAATAAAACGAATAGTAAAGCCTTTAAACATAACCTGAATGTGAAATTTTTGGGAAAATGGTTCTCAATACTAAAGAAGTTTAGTAGGAGTTGATTTGTAGAGGTATATGACACCTTAAAAACTGAAATTTTTAAATAAATTTTGCAAATACTATTGCAAAAATGTGCATAGTAACAACAATTTTTTGCTGAAGGTATGCCGCATGGCATTTCTTTTGAACGAACAGTACTGTCTTAAATGTTGCGTTATTATACACTGATTCAAAATTTCCCGAACTCCACATAAATAACTGCGTTTGGATTTCCACCCGAAAATATTTAAATAATTAATATATCTAAGTGGTATTTTAACTTAATCTGTGATAAAGTCACTACGCAATAAATGAACCAAATTGATTTTGAATATATACAAGCCGAAACAATTTACATGTATTATAATTACATATTTCTCGTACTAAATACTAACGATTTTTAGCCTTATATGAATTGAATGACGTTTAACACTTTTAATTTTTAAAAACACTTATTAGCGGATTTTGCATTCTAAAAACTGTTTTTGTCCTAGGCATACTGCTGTTTCTTGTGACGTAAAAGATAATCTGACATCAATAGACTTCCAGCTATTCAAGTCACTAAAGAGTTCGTGAGAGGGTCATTGAAACTCAAATTCTATAAATAAAACTCACCCAAAGAGAAGAAAACTGGAAAATTGAAACTTCCGAATATTTAATTGTTCTACTCCCTATAGATATAAGCGTATTACTTTGCCAATAAAGGACAAGGCCCTATTGAATTATGTAATTAATTTTCCGTGTATTACATTTATGACAGACTGTGAAAAGATTCGTACCTTGTAGGAATACAAATCCATGCAAATCTTATTGCATTTGTAAAATATACAATAATTATGCGCTTTCAAAATACTAAATTGACTCCTCTGTGTAGATATTGTTTAACTTCATTTTGAGTTTTTAAATAAAATTTTATTGTAAAATTTTTGGGTACCTCATGAATTGGCAAAAACGTCATAAATTACTAGGAAATGTTTTCAAAAGTCATTATATAGTCAATTATAAATAAACGCCATATTCAAGGAACTCGCGCAACTATTAAAATACAATAAAATAGTCTTACGCATTTTAATAAGATAGAATGAGATGCGACCATTAACCTCGTGCATTAGACAAAGATAAACGACACGCTTTACAATAAACAAAAATCATGGCTTGACACTAGTTGGATTGTTAAAATCGTGAAATACTTGTAAATCCTTTCACCAGTGGCGACTAATGCTCTCAAAAAAACGGGAAAAATCTCGAATTGAGATAATTTTGTATATAAACAGAAGTAATCGACATTCATTATTCATTCCTTC
Organism: Platerodrilus igneus; assembly: GCA_036346225.1. Taxonomy (NCBI): domain Eukaryota; kingdom Metazoa; phylum Arthropoda; class Insecta; order Coleoptera; family Lycidae; genus Platerodrilus; species Platerodrilus igneus. Next base: position 4,222,275 of record JARFIW010000003.1, on the reverse strand, counting down.
CTAAACCAAGCAATATGTAACGTTGAGTAAAGATTCATTCAATTTCGAAACTGAGCATACAGAGTTGCAATAAAACGTTAGTTTGAAATATAGCTCTCAAACGCAATTAATGGATGAAGCATCGTGGTTTCGTAAAATATAATAAAGATTAAACGTTCTACGATACAAGAGCTATGGGGAAGCTAATTAATTAAAAATAGAAGATGCACTTTTGCAAACTGATAAGTTGAACGAAATTTAAGATTTAACCAGGAAGCTTTTAATACCGTTAATTACGTTGCCAATGAGAGAACCATATGCGCTATTTTTGCAAGCATAAATTTTAGATTTCTTTGTCTGTAACTGAATAAGGATACTTTAACATTTTTATTATTTGTAAAACGGATAGTTTGCATCACATTTTGAAGTCGAAGTTTGAAACATTTTGATCTTTAATAAATTATTGCAAACGTAGTAATAAGAGATAGGCAAATTAACCAAGGTATAATTAAAGAGGATTTTGTACTTTTATCAAAAATTAGGTACGGAATATTTTAATAAATAGGTAACTTCGAGGGAATTATTTTGTGTATGAACTTAAACTGTAAACTGTTTTCTAAATTCCTTTGTATAAAAGAAAAATGCTTTTGAATGTATAAGTGTTTCCTGAGATTGCTGTGTTTCATTTCATTTTGAAAATTCCACAGGATAATTTCTGTTAAGCTAACTAGGCAAAGCAAAAGAAAAGGAAAGTAAGATAATAATTTCATATTTTCTAGTGCATTCCCATTAATACACTCCACTCAAACACAACAATATCATAAAGTATTTACACAGTCTAAAATATTTTATATCATACAAAATCATATAAAACATATACAACACGTTTCTTTCAAACATAAACTTATTCCTTACAAGTACTTATTTACGTAAAAATGTTTCTCATCTTATGTTACTTACAATTTACAAAATTAAAATCTCTTTCCTAGTGGATAATTTACATGGCTTTGATTCCCGTGCTTGTAAGATTTGTTTGCAGAAAAAAATCTTTGACAGATGATTTTTTAAAAGGTTAGAGTGTTTCGAACTCTGATCATAAACTTCCTGGTAAATACCCTTACAAAAAGAAATTATAATATAATTAAGACCTATTCTCCTTTCAATTCAAATGACAAGTACTCAAATATCAGTTACAAACAGTTTTAAAAGTAATACCTGCAAAAATCCACAAAGCACGCTTCCAATTCGTAATTAACAGTATTAAATATCTTCAGCTTCTTGGCTTTATTTAAAATTGACGTTCAAATCCCAGTTTAAAAAATCATGCATATTTGCTTACTTCTTCCTTCTAATTATTTAATTAAAGATTTTGTAATTAACTGAGTTTTAAAAAAAAAGAAATGTGAAAACAATTAATCTGAAAAGAAAACGAACAAAAATATGTCAGTACTACAATTACAATTCATCTCGCCGTGCAGTATCATCATCTTCAGTCTCTTTTTCAACTGGCTCTTCTGCTGCACCATCCTCAACACCACCTGACTCTACAAACTTAGATAACCCTTCAAAAGTCCTAGGACCATTGTAATCAATAACTTTGTTGTCTTCTTTCTTGTATAGTTTAATTGTAGGGGAAGCTTGTAATACGAGTATGTTCGAGTTCATTTGCTGTGGAATCAATTTTAGCAATAACAACATCAACATTACTTTCAAAATGCTCTGCAACTTTTTCATAAATAGGGACCAACTGTTTACAATGACCACACCAGGGAGCATAAAATTCTACAAGGACGTCCTTGGATTTATCTAATACAACTTCATCGAATTTGCTTGCAACAAGAACACGCACGGGTTGTTTATTCCAATCTTCAGGAAGTTCTTGACTTAATAAATGTTGTTTAAGCTCACCTTTTAAGAACTTATCTATAAATGTAGTTATGCTTTCAGCATCAAGTTCGGACAATTCAGGTTTGAATTTTGACATTTCTTCCTCAAGTTTAATAATACGTGCAGTGGGAACCTCTTCTTTTTTAATTCCAAAGAATTCTAAAATTCGCTGGTGGTCTTCCTCCTCTAATTCGATTGTAACAAACAAAATTTTAGATTTGTAAGGTTTGGCGACAGAACGAGCAGCAGATACAATAGCACTGGTTTTGTCATCACTTTAGATACAAAGATGAGTAAATGGCTCTTAATTTCACCTCCAAAGATCTTAGGTGCCGTTTCATAATTGAATTCTACGAGGTTTGGTAGCGACTCTGATGTAACAAAACTTTTGATATTCTGTTCAGTATGTTCACCTTCAAAAATGGATTTTCCTTCGTCGAACTGTTTAAATAAGACAATAGAACCACATGTAGCTTCATATTCCTTGTAAATTGCTTCGTCAGAAGTGATTCCGAACTGATAATTATCGACAGCATTAGCAACAGATAAATAAGCTTTAGCTTTATCTGAAGTTTGATCTGAGAAGAAACAAACAACTGCAACTTTATTTTCTTCAATAAATTGTTTAGCTTCCTCGACTGTCTTAAGCTCTTTAGCTGCAGGACCAGTTTTCTTTTCAAGCCAAGCTACTATTTGGGCAGCATCACGTCCTCCTGAATAATCAATAGGCTGTCCATTTCTAAAGAATTTAAGGGTAGGATAACCTTTGACATCATATTCCCTAGCAAGATCTTCCTCTTCGGTAGCATCAATTTTACCAAGCTTTATCTTTGACTCTTTGTCTGCTAATTCTTTTGCAGCTTTGGAATATTCTGGTGCAAGGGCTTTACAATGTCCACATCCTGGTGCATCGTCATAGCAAGCAGAATTTTTAAAAATTTGATCTATATCAACCAAAAATTCTTCACGAGTATGGTATTTTTTTTGGTGCAAGTTATCTCGAATTGACTGTAAATCCATGGGTCGTTGGATAATATTTTGATAGTGTTCGACTAAATTCGCATTAACAGGAAATAAGAATGGTTGTACATCTGGCATATCATGAAGTTCATTTAAGATTTCTTCAAGAATACTAGATAGTATAACAATTGGATCGGTTGTTCGTCTATTGGCAGGTTTATTATGTTTTGTCAGATAATCGCAATGTAGTTCAGAATTAGGCCGATACAGGTTTCTTGCATGCATTGTATCTCTAGGAACTTTCGAAACTTAGGTACTTCGTTTCATTTCTTCAGAATGCATTTCGTAGAATAGAACATATGCTTCTGCTTTTACAAGTGTTTTAGTGGATATACTGCACACCTTGGAATCGTTATATTCATGCCATACAAATGAGTACGGGTTAATTAATTCTTTAAAGTGGCTTTTTGTTTCTTGAAGAATTTTCCCTCTTCATTGTATGTTACAAATTAAAATAGTTCCAAATTACAATTATCATATTTATGCGCAGATTATGTTTAACTTTACTTCTTTATTCACTGTTACATTCTAATTAGTAAACTACGGTATGCGAATTGCATACTTCAAAACAAGATCTTCGAAATTCTTTACATAAAGCTTGGTCGACGCAAATTCATCATTAATTTCCAATGTCAATTGTTTCCGTTTATACATGAAAATTATTTCTTTTTAGAATGTACTAGTGTTTACATGATTCCATTGCAAATACTACACGCCTATCCGACGTAACTCTCTGAAATTTCTGATTAACGTCGAAATCGTCGCGTTTTATTACTTCGTTAGTGTTGATTTATGTGTGCTGTCCGTCTTTCTCTAACACATATAAGATTAATGGTCCGTGGTCTCCATCTATAATACGTAAGACTTTTAAACATCGTTCGTATCGATATTTATAAGGTTTTCAATGTTCTAGGCGCCTTTTATTTTGTTTAATGAGTTCATACGAAATTGACGTATTCTTTCGCAATTCTTCTTGAAATTTCGAGAACACGTTTTATTTAAATTGAATTTACGTTATACATAGTCAATTTGGCTAATTATTTCAAACTTTAATTGTTGTATCCATGATTTTTACACATACAGAAAGACTCGTATTTTTAACGCTTGAAAAATATTTGCTTTCACAGTAAAACGTGTTTTAATACACATAAGTAAATTAAAGCGTTATTTTTTTGTAATGAGACTGTAGTTTCTTACGCAAAATGCGTATAGCTAGCACTATTCTATGCTATTTACAGCAAATGAAAAGCACTTTTATATGCATCAAAAATGTATTGATAATTAATAAGTGAAAAAATGGCTTTGTATTCACGCATGAAATCGATTGATTTGCATTCGCATGTAATGCAATTTAAGATATCTCGAAATAATTATTTTTATATATACGCTTACATTATTCGCTATGTATTTTCAATACGCTTATATCACACAGTGTGTTTATTTATACACACGGAACATGCGTTTTTGCTTCGCACTTTAACGGCAAAATAGTACTCTTGTATTATACGGATGTAACTATGAATTTTCGGAAATTTCTATTTTTCCCGGATTCTTTTGTAGCAATGACCTTTCGTGACCATTTTATCACGTCAACATACAAACCTTCAACTTATGATACATTCAACAACATCATTCTTCTACATACATTATCTAAAAAATTTACTTACACACATTCATAAAAACTTATAAGTGCAATTTAGTTACTTAAGTCTAAATTAAAGACATCTCATAACTACAAAATATTAACACAGGTTTCACACAGTCCTAGTTTGTGATTAGTAATCTCACAACTTTTCTTATCTAAGTCACAAGAACAACATGGATGATTTAAATAAACTTGTTTAACCCGTCTACGAGTAGCTGATAAGTTACTTCTAGAAAAAACTTTCAGTAAGAGTCAAATCTACTCGAAGTTTTATCTCAAAAATATCTTAAAGAAATTATCTACTTTCAAGTAGGTTTATATACGCAAAAATCGTATATTAGCGTAATCTATTTAGTAATAGCACAAGTTGTTTCTTTAGGAATTTCAGACGATGATATACTTGCGTTTAAAGCGTCAAATTTTCGCGATGGCTTTATTTCATGTTCTTGATTATAATTGGCATCTTAGGATCGCTTCTATTTAGAAATAGTTTTACATAACTGCATCGATAAATTCCTGGTTCCATTTTATATTTTCAGTTTAAATATATCTTTAAATGTTGAAGTCCACTTAATGAGTTTTAAAAAGTACTTTTGTTTTAATAGATTAAAATATCAAGGTAACTTTGCATCAAGTTAAATAAAATTAATTATTTTTCCAGGTTTTATATATTATAACCTGAATACGTCACGGGTTTTTGAATACTTCCACCATATTCCAGCAGGTCTGACTCATCGCATGATGTAATAATTAGCTGTAATTTTATTCATTTTATATCTGACATAGTAATATATTCCGATGGTAGAAATAGTCTTTTAATTGATGTAATTCTACGAATAAATGACAGGGTCGCTTGTTATCGCGCTTATCTTAGTTAAATTATGTTCGTTACAAGGCTTACCTTATCAAAATTGTCCGTTGCTTTAGATTTATTGCGTAATAAAAATCTTGCTATGTATAGAAACTATGCTTTCATAATAGTTGGTCGATAACCTATTATAATTTACAGCATGTTAAGAAGTCTTATCGCGCTCTACTATTGAGCCGTTCATTCATATTGTTTGTTAACGTGAAGATAATGGATTCTCGAACGATCTGGAAAAGTTGTTTGTTTAAGAAGAAGATACCTTATTCACAATTCGTTCAAAAATTACTGAATAAGTTTTTAAATAGTATTTTGTTACTCAGTGCATTATTGAATGTTATTTGGCATTTACAGTTTGGAAAAATTTCGGTTATTAATCAACGGATACTTTTGTATCTCTGCCGATTTTTAAAATTATACTTGGTTTTAAATGGCATTTCTTAACACAATACGTTCTAAGTGCGTGCTATTTTACTTAGGATTTCACATATATACTACAGGAATAATAAGCTTTTTATACTACAAATATTATACAAGGTAGAAATGAAATATTTGAGAATTTAAATTTCTCGGCTTAGGGGTGGTAATATTTACAACTAAAAAAGTTTTTTGTAATTTTAGTTGTGAAACGATACTACTGAAATGCAAAGACGACGGTTGGAACACTCGCAATGCTCGCATTGGAAGCCAACGAGTTGTGCTATAACTCTTTCCAAAATGTATTTTATATACTATTTTCTAGGCAATTACTAAGTTTTATAAAATTTAGTTTCTCCATTGATGTTTGTCTTGAATACCTGTATTGATATTTGTTACTAGTAGTAGTTCTAGCAACCATGAACTGAAGTTCCAGTCGTTTGTATCATTTGACTTTTATAAATGTTAGATCATGGACGGTTTTTATTAGAAAAATGTTATTTAATTTTAGTTAACATAATCATGCGGCTTGTTTTCTTTATTGCTAGTAACGAGCGTGATGGTTATGAAAATTGTGGTACTGTACAGTTTTAAACTCGAGTTTTGACGAAATTTTATTTAACAATAAATGAATAAGTATCTGTAGTTAATACTTTTGAAATACTCTACTAAATACTCGAAAGTTACTACCCTTAAAGTCTCGTCCACGATAGCTTATTGAATAAATCTTACTTGAAACGTGGTTTACCAACCAATCGTTAGAATGTTATGCTAACACATTATGTTAAAAAATGGAAAACGTTCAAAGCATAGAAGGGGGTTTCGTTTTTCTATATTAAAAATTTTTATAATCGCAAAAAATTTAGTATTTCAAAAATTTCTACCTAACTACATTGTAGGAATGTCATTTGGTTGATTCCAAAGCAAATAAATCTTGTATGTTGATTAGGGACTATGTTAAACAACTTTCAGATTTATGTCCCATATGAAAAATTTTTAATGTTGAAAATATGTAAATTTGTTTTACAATTTTTTGTTGTTAAATTAATGGATGCAGATTGTATTGATTATGAGAGTTCTTAGTAGAATTTGACTTAAACATAATTTGTTTGTTAAAATAACGCAAGCAGTGACTCAACGTGAAGTATTGCTGTAATTTCATCAAAAATACGTTTCACGTCGACCACCTACAAAACAAAATTTTTCTTAAATTATGTAAAGTTAAGGGTAATGAGTGAATCTAAATAGGTTTAGGAATATACTCAAAAAAATTGTCGAGTATTTGAAACTGCACAATCACAAGAATTTAAAGCGTACAGTCTCCCCAAAAATTTTGTAAGTCTTCTGGTTAATTATGCGGCTAGTTTATCCTCACTAAAACAACATGGCGAGTGATTGTTTAGAATACTAACAGAGTGTTATGTAAGGGAGTCTATAGTAACTAAAATTAAAAATGCTAAGCGTGGATAATCCACAAGATTTCAAACTGTTCAAGGTCACACTTCATTAGGTCAAGCAGCATTTTTGGATATTTCAAAGCTGTGAGGATATCCATGTTGAAAATTCTCAAAACTATTTTCTTATAGATCAAGTAAAAACACAAAATTTGTCAAATTCCATTCGTTATATAAATTTAAATGTATAGTTAATTTCGATATCCGCAAGTAAATGTTAGTTTAAAATAAGGGTTTAATTTTACTTGAATTATTCTGGTTACTTATTAGCATTGCCACTAATGCGAAAATTATTTACACGAATAAGGAAAATTTTATACACTGCATTTTGCAAATTCAATTATTTACATGAAGCAAATGCAGAACAGGTAACTTTCAATGGTGGTTGAATAAAAATGCAATTTCTGCATTGTTTTTGTGTTTTCGGCGTTGACAATCGATTATTATTAAAACAATCGGTTCATCGGATCCGATGCCGCAAAAGAAACTTCTCTTCATTAATTTTCCATCTACTGATGGCCGATCTAAAATATCCTTTGATCTCTTAGGGAGAAATAGTCTATTTGTAATATTACTTTTATTATATAATCAGTACACTTTTTATTCCAAGAATCATTGATTGCATGAAATTTTGAAAGAATTCATTTAAATTTACTCACCAATTTTTATTTATTATATTTAACTGCAATTTAAAACGTATTGCTTAACATGTACGAAAAAATAATTCACAGATGGATAAACTTCTTATAGTTCCGCAACGACAAACACGATTTTTTAAATTTAAATAAGAAAATTTGTTAATGTAGAGGTGTTTTGAGTAACGTACATATTTAGTTACTGGAGGGGACAAATTAATTCAATAAAGTGTTACTTGGGTATTGAAGTAAGTGGTTATAGCAGCGTAGTTACTGGACTTAACAGGTGACGTAACTTACCTTAATACTCGATTGTAAAGGATGTGGAGTTATAAAAAATAAGCAAAGTTCCAGTAACGATATTTATCTAATTGTGTTGAAAAGAGCATAGCAAACCATGACATTAGAATACCTAAAGGTGCCCTTTTCTCATGGGTTTTGGTAGACGGTAGATAATGTGTAGTTTCCAAAAATTATATGATATGTCAAAAATCAAAACTTTGATGGACAAATTAAAGGTCTACAATATTTTAAACAAAAAGAAATGACATTTAGGGATTAAATCGTTAATTAACTTTAGGGTAAAAATTGCACTTTTAAAACGAATATGCGTATCTTGGGAAGTCCTGAAAAAAGACTCTGGCGCATTCATTGATAGAACTTTTCATTGCTCCAGAAATCGGGCACCCATTTTTCGGAAATTTGTGGCTATAATGTCATTTATTTTTAGTACAAATTGGTCGTGTTAAGTGTTTTTACAAAAAAATAAGATAAATGGTGGGTACCTTTGATATTCCAACAAATTCTTACATGGAATCGATTCCCGCCTCTGCTTCAATCTATGCACTATAGGTCTTTTACATCGTTTTCAAACATTTTTTTGGTTTAATATTTTGTGCAGTTGTGCACAGTCGTCTAAGACTACGACCAATATTTCGAAAGACAATCTACTGATTTGAATTCTACTGATAAAGAAGATACGTGTAAATCCCAGATACCCGTAAATTAATTTTCTGTGTTTAATATGGGTAAAAAAATCCAAAACCTCAGGCTGTTATAAGCAGAACCGCTAGTACTTGCAGGTTCAAAATAAAACGAATAGTAAAGCCTTTAAACATAAACGTAAATGTTAAATTTTTGAGAAAATTGTTCTCTATACAAAAGAAGTTTAGTAGGAGTTAATTTGTTGAGGTATATGACAAGTTGAAAACTGAAATTTTCTAAATAATTTTGAAAATATTATTGCAAAAATGTGCACAGTAACAACAATTTTTTCTGAAGATATGTTGTATTGCATTTCTTTTGAATGAACAGTATTGTCTGAAATGTTGCGTTATCATACACTGATTTAAAATTGCCAATGAGAGGTTGATAAGCGCTATTTTTGCAAGCATAAATTTTAGAGATCTTTGTTTGTAACTGATAAGAATATTTTAGCATTGGTAAATTAGATTTAGAATAAGTTGTCATTTTTATTATTTGTAAAACGATAGTTTGCATCACACTTTGAGGTCGAAGCGTGAAACATTTTGACATTTAATAAATTATCGCGAACGTGGTAATAAGAGATAGCCAAATTAACCAGCGAATATTTAAAGAGGATTTTGTACCTTTTAACAAAGATTAAGTTGATTGCTGGAAGCCTTGTATAAAAAAATGTTAATTTGTCTCGGACGTTTGGAATTTTCTTATTTAAAAAATTTATAAAGCGATTAGTTATTTTAATAGAAAATAGTAGTTGTGCACGTAATAATGATCTCCTGAAACCCAACAGGTCTATAACAGATATTATACAGTTGTTTCCAGCTAATATAATTTGTAAAAGGAAGATTCAAAAATTTACGCAGAAACAGAAACAAAAAATTATATTTAAAACGTTTTCGCCATAAAATATACGATCTTGTAGTTTCTAATATTGCATAATTCAATAGTCTGCCTTAATTACCTTCAAGGTAAGTAATGGATACAGCAATTTATGCTAAATAACTATACTATGCTATGCTTTGCAGTTATTTTGTTTTAGCAAAAATGTTTCTTGATATACCACGAAATAAGTACTTAGATTAAAAGTCTATTTCTTAGTCTTTCTAGGACCATACGTTTTCCAATTACGCCACCAAGACCAATGCCGACGATTGGAAAATTTACAAATCTAAATAGTGTACACAACCATACATCAACCTAACCTTCAATTAAGTTTGGCGTCTTTGTCAATCAAACCTGACAGTGTCAAGTTTTTTGACTTATGTCAGTTATGGACAGAAAATGACGCTCAAAATTACATCTATAAAGCAAGTATTAAATATATAAATATACTACGTAGTTATTATACAAAGTGAGTTAATAAATACTAACGTACTATAATTGATAAGATGAAATAATAACTTAGACTGTTATGCAAAGCCCAAATTCAAATCGAGCTAGTAATTGAAAGATGAAAATATAAGATCTTAGACAGGATTTGAACATGCATCTTAGGCTTTCGCGGCCCATACATTCTCCAATTACGCCACTAAGACGTGTCACGAAATTTGAAATATATATATATATATATATATATATATATATATATATATATATATTACTGTGATACCTCACCATTATTCGGGAACTAAGGTTTTGAATCGAGCCCCAGCGTTGAGCCGTCAAGATACTGTGATACCTAAAAAAAGCCTCACCAGAGTAAAAAAAAATATTCGAGCCTCTCGAATTGGGCACCAAGTTTTGCTGTGATTCTCGCCATGTTGAATCTCTTCTGATAATCGCCTCTTTACTCTTTCCGCCTCGGCTGCTCACCTAGTTAAAACTTTCATCCTCATTCATAAAAAGAAACAAACACATTCCTACCACAAACATCAACGTTAACTCTATTTACATCAATATTCATAATACATTAAAATTTCAAAATTAAATTTCAGCATAAATATCAGTATCATAAAATTTCAAGTTTAAATTTGTCATCATTTTAATATGCATCCAGAATTAAAGTCCTGGTAGGATGCATACTAATTAAGTTACAATATGTGCAGACCTAAGTCTGAATAAAAGGGAGCATCTCCCACCCTTTTACGGTAATTAAACAGGTTAGTCTAATTGAGCTCAAAGACAGACCCAAATTTTCATCATAATCAAAACATAAACTGCTAAATACTCCTTTCTACTTATACAAGAAAATTTTACCTTAAAATTAAAAATTTGTTGTTTATACAAATTTACTACTGTTCATTTTTTATCAAACAAATTATAAAAATATTCAACACACACCAAAACATCTAAGATCGAACAAAATGCATAATTTACCTGAAGGTTACTGCACTCGTGACTTCAATGTACATCGGACTTGCTCATCCCACCATTCCAGCTGGTTTATGTTTACGGTTTTAGATTCTGAACGCCTTTAAAATTTTTGTACACCACCATTCGTCTAAATTGGTTCAGGACTTCTTAGGAACTCATCTATGTATATCTAAATCTTGTTTTGTGGATCCAATCACGTTTACGAATAACACTTGATTACTCACCCCCGAAATTAGCAAAGCAATTCATAATTCGTTCACGCTATACAAAGCTGCATACTTAAATGTATTTATTTATTGCTACTAATTTAGATAATTGGTACAGTAATACCCGCAAATATAACTAGACTTTATTACCTTATCTATCTTTTCTAAGTGCACTAATGCATAATAACTTGTATCGTAGCACGTATTCTGCTTGCAGTATCGTATAACATCAAAAAATAAAGAGCAAACTGTTTTAAAGTATTCAATAAAATCAAAAATCTAAGAGCCAAACTGTTTAAAGTATTGAATAAAAATCGAAAATCTAAGAGAGCGAAACTCATATGAACACGGGTTTATATAATGGCTCGCTTGCATGTCGGATTTGTCCCTCAACGGACAATTTTTAGAATTTCGCATTCTATGTTCCCTTTTCGACAGCTCGGCCCGCGATTCTACAAAATTTGCACATGTCCAAGTTGAAAATCTAAGAAATTTTCACACGTCGCGCAACGCGTCTGCAAACAACTAATTAATTTTATTTAGAAATTGTTGTTTTCACCTCTCATATCTGCAACTTATTACAACCAATCGCAAACCTAGTGACGTTGCTCAAATCACGCCTTTTATTATCCGTGTCTCTGCCTTGCGCAGTTTATCCGTCTTTTTCTAACCTGGTCTTAGTGGTGCAAATCGATATTCTTTACTATCGGCTATTTCAATCCACGTGGATCCTTACTTGAGTTAAATAACCGCTCAACTAGCCTTCCCGTTAATATAAGCTACGGTTTATCCGACCGTTTGCAATATACGCAGAATTTTCATGTTTATCCAAACAATTTAAACAGAACGTGACATTTAAAATACGCAGGTGTTCAATCGTAATACTTCTACGATTTGAATATTCCACGTATTTTAACCTTCTTGATATATTTGTATGCTAGCAACTCATATTTGGTATTATTGGGTTTTTAAAAGCTTTTATGCATATTATACCTTAATAATCGTTCAATTAACTCCAATTAAAATAATAATGAATGGCATTGTCTTCTACCCTTTAATTTACTAATACTAATTAAATATTAAATATTAATTAAATATTAATTATTATTTGTACACTTTGTTTAATACTCGTTACTTAAAAATTGAATTAATTAATATAAACTTCGCACGTAATTTCTATTTGTTTCTTTATACAGGGTGATTAAAATTATTTAATGTCATTAATTAATTTTCTACCCTGGTCTAAATTTGAGTAATAATATATATATATATATATATATATATATATATGATAACGCCGTACTCGGTATAATAAACGTTCTACTGAACGCCACCGCTCTGTTTTTCTCTCACTTTAATCTTTTAATTTTATTACTGTGCCCCGGCTAGCCCTTTTTAATCTAGACAGAGTGTACAACGTTATGATGATCAATTTTCCCTTTTCTTTTTTACCTCTTTATGATTACCTGTTTGAATTGATAAAACGAAGTCAATCTACATTCATATAATGAAAGGAAATAATATTTACAATTTTGGAAATTTTTTAAATACACCCTTCAATCAATTAATGTCATATGGATTATTTATCCCACAATTTATATACTTCTAATTCAATAAAAAGTCACCAAAAACTATACCTTTACAAAAAAAATCTGGAACGTTCGAGACCTTTTATGATTTATTACGTAAGTTTAAACGTATGCAATGTCCTTGTTGAATCTTTACAAATTAGTGAGAAAATTAATATATTCAATGTTAATTTAAATTGAAAAGATTTCTTAAAACTAGGTAGGTCTGACTTGCTTTGTTTCGCGTTGTGGATTAACACCCCCTTCCAATCTTCAATAGAATACCAATGCTCTGCTTTGTCGAACCAATATTTCAGTACAGTTACCCCTTTCTTTCCAAAAATCACCTCGTTCTTTATTCTAATCTCTCTACATGTGCTTTGAATCTCTTCCCTTAAATACCACTTGAACTTTGGATCATAAATTAGCAGCGTATTAGAATTGTTCTATAACTATACCAGAATTAAAATTAGAACTGTTTTATAAGTGAACCAGAAATAGTCCCGAAACCGATTAGAATTGAATTGTTCTAAAATTAGAATTGTCTTCGACGCAGATTAGAATCACAAGTATTTTCGACGTGGATTAGAATTCTTTTCGACGCATATTAGAAGCCTTATTATTATAAATATTTAATTTATATTAATTAACCAATTTCTACTCACGTTTTCTAAAAAAACTCTTCATGTATTGTTAACACAATCTTTATGTAGCACTGTTTTCACTATATTATAAATTTAATTTATTTGACGCGTAGATTTCTGGTTAAAAGTGATGTGGATTCAACCTGCATCAATTGTAGACTGAGCTGTCTTATCACCGGTGGGTGTTAAATAGCCTTTTCCCACTACCTCCGGATTGGGTTTCCAAGCAGTTTTGCAGATTGTTGCGACCATCCAGGTTTTCTTCAATATTCCCTGTATTAAGACTACAAACAGCATACAATACGGACAAACACAAACTAAGAACTAACGCCTAACAATTAAAGAAACTCCAACAGCAAAGTAGGTTGAATACGAACGACAATCCCACGAAATACTACCATCAAATCAAATATATATATATATATATATATATATATATAGCTGTGGATATTAGAGCACAGCTGCCAACACCAATTAATGACTATTAGTAAAAACAATAAAAATGGTATGATGTGGATCTTTTCCTAAACATCCCCGTATGATCTCGTATGATCTTGCCCGCTAAGCGATAATGAAACAACGAAATTCAACATCACCATTATAATGACATATATCTACAATATATATACACATATTCATAAAAACTTATAAGTGCAATTTAGTTACTTAAGTCTAAATGAAAAACATCTCATAACTACGAAATATTAACACAGGTTTCACACAGTGCTAGTTTGTGATTAGTAATACAACAACTTTTCTTATCCAAGTCACAAAAATTTCTTTAAGATCAACATAGATGGTTTAAATAAACTAGCTTAACCAGTCTACAAGTAGCTGATCAGTGACTTCTAAAAAAAAACTTTCAGTAAGGGTCATATCTACCCGAAGTTTTATCTCAAAAATTTCTTATGGAAATTATCTATTCACAAGTGGGTTTATATACGCAAAAATCGTATACTAACGTAATCTATTTAGTAAAAGCACAAGTTGTCAATTTAAGGATTTTAGACGATAATATGCATGCGTTTTGGATCGTCAAATTTTTGCTGGTATTCATGGCTTTATTACATGTCCTTGATTATCATTGCCATTTTAAAATCGCTTCTATTTAGAAATAATTTTACATAACTGCATCAAAAATTTCTGGTTCCATTTTATATTTTCAGTTTAAATACATCTTTAAATGTTGAAGTCCTCTTTATGAGTTTTAAAAAGTACTTTTGTTTTAATATATTAAAATTTCAAGATAACCTTGCACAAAGTTAAATGAACTTAAATATCTTTCCGGCTTTTATATATTACACAGAGTAGGAGTTAAATATTTGAAAATTTAAGTTTCTCGGCTTTGGGATGGTTTTATTTACAGCAGTGGCGTAACTACGATTTTTGGGCCCCCCCGCAAAAATTTTAAAGTGGGCTCTCTTTAAAATGTATTACTTTTACTGGCTTATATTTAGCCATATTTTTAAATTATAGTACATGTAGAGAAGGAAGCAGTATAGAATTAAATACATATACTATATTAATCAAGTGCTTTATTAATTATAAAACCAAATTACATAAATTCAAACTTATAAGTTAATTAATATTAAATCTACATATTTATACGCCGCACAAAATTATTTACACCTAAAAATTTGATACAGTAAAAACCTATGAGCTAGCAGACATTCCAAATCAAATTCAAAATTTTGTTTTTCTTGCATGTTTTGCTGCAAACGCGTTTATTGTATCCTCTATATTCATATTTTTGGCAGTGTCATGTTCTACTGCTAAGAAGGATAAATCGTCTAATCTATCTTGTGAAGTGCGGTTCCTAAGATAATTTTTAATAATTTTTAATTTTGAGAAAGATCTCTCCGCACTTGCAACGCTAACGGGTAAAGTTAGGTATAACATTAAGGCTGTTATGGTGTTTGGAAAACTGCTAGAACCTGTAGATTTGGAAAGTACTAGATATTCTAAAAATTGTAAGATACCGTTAACATTTTTAATTCATCACAAATAAGTCTATTATTTTTGAGTGTAGTAAGTTCTATACCTATAGCATCATTTAAATCTTTGTAGTAAAATTTTTGCAATTGTTTTGCCTTAGATAAAATATCGTCTGCAGTTAAATTCAAAAATACATTAGGTTCTAAGAAATTAAACTTTTCGTTTACATGAAAAAGCGATTTAAAACGATTCGACAGCTGTGAAATTATAATATCCATTACGCGATAAAATACATTTATTTTAAATTTAAATTCTTCATCATTAAATCGATAATCATTGGATAATTCATCGTAATGCTTTTTTATTTTTGGTTGCCTTTTTTTTATAAATTCCGGTTTAATATTCCATTGCCCTGCAACTTTCGATGCTTCCTCCTTGATGTTGGAATAGTTATTTCTTGTTTCCTTGAAAAATTTTAAAGTTTTTGTAATAAGAGAGTTATCTGATTAATATTCGCCTTTTCACTCTGAGCAGTTTGTGAGAGCTTGTTAAGCTCTTCTAGAATTTGACTTAAAAACACTTAAAAAATAAAATTAAAATTATCCATGCTAGTTAATATTTGCTTTGCGTCATTTCGTTCATCTGTTTTTTGATATCATAATAATTTTATTAAGAGACATTACTATATCTTTATACCGAATTCTTATGGCAGCTAAAGATTTTACTCGATCCGCCCAACGTGTCGGATTTAAGCGTTTCAATTGTGTGAAATTTTCTTTAAAACAGAAAGCCAATTCCATCTTACTATACTATTAGCAAAAATGTATATATGTTTTCTAAAAGTAGAAAAACGATTCTATTTCTTTTATACCTTTAACGGCATCATTTATGACTAGATTTAAGTTATGGGCACTACAGTGCATATATAAGGCTGCAGGCTCTATGTTTAAAATTCTCTTTGCACGCCAGAATACGTACCGCTCATAACGTTAGCTCCATCGTAGCCCTGCCCTCTACATTTATTTATATCTAATTGCATGTTGGTTAAATTGCTTAATATAGTATTACATAGTCCTTCAGCAGATTGGGACTCTACTTTTGTAAAACCCACAAAAGTTTCACAAATATCTATTTTGGTTACCTCTCCCAAGCTGTCTTTTTAAAATCAATATATCTTACAATTTTACTTAATTGATCAATCTTAGTTATATCCTGTGTAGTGTCTATTATGATTGAGAAAAAGGAGCGGATCTAATTTTATTTAATAAAATATTTTTTAAGTGTGCGCTTAAAGTATTAATAATATCGTTTTGAATTTTTGGGAAAGATATTTAATTGAACCTTTGGGTCGTTCAAGCACTTTTTGTAATATAGGATCATAGTTACTAATTAAATGAACTAAACTTAAGAAATTACCGTTGTAACTGCCTTTTGAATCAGAAAAACTTTCTCTATGTCCTCGAAATGACAGCATGCGCTTGGATAGTGTTAAAGTAACATTGAAAAGTCTGTGTAAAACATTTTTCCAAAATTCAGTTTCTTGTTTTAATAGTAGAGTATCTTTCTTATCTATGGTATAATTTTTTTCCACATATCGTAAATAAAACAACAAGTTAAATGAGATTGAGCAAGCAAATGCTCTTTAATTTTTTTTGATAAACCCTGCCAATCATTAATTCCGGTCGTCCAACTTGACCTTACTGAAGCAAACAGCCAACATGGTTGACAATAAACACAATTTTTTAATTTAGAATAACACAACCACCCATTTGAATTGTGTGGTAAGTTTAACGTATTGCTTTTATTTTCGCTTGCAGTTATTAAGTAATAACAGTGAACTGAAAAACTTCTATTTTATTATCTTTAGGAAACGCACCATCTGGTCTACACAATCCGTAATTAATTATTTCTTTTCTTAAATTGTCATGTTGTAAAACATTGATTTTTAAAAAATGTGCAAAATCGGTTGGATATTCTTTCGTCAGATCCATAGATAGTTCATTAAGTGAAAAGTACTACTCACATTTACCTCTGTAATTGTAGTGGTATCTAGTTCCAAATTTCTATCGCGGCCGTCATTATGTGATGTACTTGCGCCCTGGGTGAGAGTTTTAAAATTGTTGACGACTGCTGTTCGTCTGTAGCGGAACTAGTAGATGCTACTGTCGAAAGCCCAATTTCTTTCATAGATTGTTCTTGTTTTCGGACTCTTTAGAAGTAAAAAGGAACTTATTTTGGAATCTTGCTCTTTGATTCTTCCAATAGTTTCCTTTTTCGTTTTTGCAGCGCCGCTTGTAGTGCTCATTGTATATTATTTCCTGCAATTTTGAATGAAATTAATTATAATGTAATTAGATAAGTAATAATTATTTAAAAGCCTTTTGAAATTACAAATAACACATACATACTTTGCTTTAAATGCTTTAATTAACAAAATATAAATGATTTTTATTGAATGCTTAAAGATTTATTTATATGTATTTCTCAGCGCGACTTCAACTATGATCAAATCAATAGTAGTTTAATAAAAATAGATATAAATACTTACGTTTAAATATGAAAGACCTCCTGTAATACGAACACAACACTATTGAGTAAAACGTACTGGAATGCTTTTTACTTCCTTTCCGTTATATATAATGCAGCTAATGCAAATACGTTGCAACCAGCTGACTAGAAACCACAAAATGAATTTCTTTCTAGTATTATATTTCTAGAAAGCGAAGGTTACTAAGCTACCTGCCATCCTGTGAATCTGTACTGTACAGACAATAGCCCTTTTATTCCTATTTAAAATCCCACAAACCAAACTAACCCTACTATACGTCGTTTAATAATGCTTTACCACTTTATACAACTTATCACTTAAGAATAATATAGACATCTTTGTTATTAAAGTTTACAGTCTCTTTCATCTGTTTATTAACCCTTACAAAATAGGACAGAACGGATAGAAAGAAGAAAGGATGCAGGCTGCAGGTGGTGTTCAGTATTTATCTTAATTATTATTTCTTGTATTTCAGCAGTTCCTAGTAGTAACATCAAGAAAACGTTCGTTAACCTGCGGTTTCTGAATTATCTGCAATATTTTCTTGACCGCTTCTTACCTGCCAAATACGTTGAAGATGAATAAGTTGAGTTTATTATCGTTTGGGCCTTCTTGCACTTGGGGCCCCCCCGCATAGCGGGGGCTGGCAGGGTGTAGTTACGCCACTGATTTACAGGTACAAGTCTTTTGTTATGTAAGTTGTGAAACGACATTACCGAAATTCGAAGACAACGGTTGGAACACTCGCAATGCTCGCACTGAAATCCAACGGGTTGTCTTATAACTCTTTCCAAAACGCGTTTTATATACTATTTTCTAGGCAATTACCAAGTTTTATAAAAATTAGTTTCTCCATTGACGTTTATATTGTATACCTGTTTTGATATTTGTTAATAATAGTAGTTCTAGCAACCATAAACTGAAGTTGCAGTCGTTTGTATTAGTTGACTTTTATAAATGTTGGATCATGGACGGCTTTTATTAGAAAAATGTTATTTAATTTTAGTTAACATAATAATGCGGCTTGTTTTCTTTATTGTTAGTAATGAACGCGTTGCTTATGAAAATTGTGGTACAGCTTTAAACTCAAGTTCTGACGAAATTTTATGTAACAATGAATAAATAAGTATCTGTAGTTAATTCTCAAGCTTTTTGAAAAACTCCACCAAATACTCAAAAGTTACTACCCTTAAAGTCTCTTCCACGATATCTTATTGAATAAATCTTACTTGAAACGTGGTGTACAAACAAACCTAGAATGTTATGCTAGCACATTATGTTAAAAATGGAAAACGTTCAAAGCACGGAGAGTGGGTTTTGTTATTCTATATTAATAATTTTTATAATCGCAAAAAGAGATTTAGTATTTCAAAAATTCCTAGGAATGTCATTTGGTTGATTGCAAAGCAAATAAATCTTTTATGTAGATTAGGGACTATGTTAAACAACTTTCAGATTTATGTCCCATATGAAAAATTTTTAATGGTGAAAATATGTAAATTCATTTTATAAATTTATAATGTTAAATTAATGAATGCAGGTTGTATTGATTATGAGGGTTCCTGGTACAATTTGACTTGAACGTAATTTGTTTGGTAAAATAACGCATTCAATGACTCAATGTGGGGTATTGCTGTAATATCATCAAAAATACATTCACGTCGACCACTTACAAAACAAAAATTTTTCTTAAATTATGTAAAGTTAAGTGTAATCAGTGAATCTAAATAGGTTCTGGAATATACTCAAAAAAATTGTCGGGTATTTAAAACTGCCTAATCACAAGGATATTAAGAGTACTGTCTCCCCAAAAATTCTGTAAGCCTTCTGGTTAATTATGCGGCTACTTTACACTCACTAAAACAACAAACATGGCGAGTGCTTGTTTAAAATACTAGCAGAGTGTTATGTAAGGGAGTCCATAGCAACTAAAATTAAAAATGTTAAGCGTGGATAATCCGCAAGATTTCAAACTGTTCAAAGTCACACTTCATTAGTTCAAGCAGTATTTTTGATTATTTCAAAGCTGTGAGGATATCCATGTTGAAAATTCTCAAAACTATTTTCTTATGGATCAAGTAAGAACACAAAATTTCTCAAATTCCATTCGTTATATAAATTTAAATGTATAGTTAATTTCGATATCCCCAAGTAAATGTTAGTTTAAAATAAGGGTTTATTTTTGTTTCAATTATTCTGGCTATTTGTTAGCACTGCCATTAATGCGAAATCTATTTACACGAATGAGGAAAATTTTATACACTGCATTTCTGCAAATTCAACTTTTTTGTAACAATTTCCATGAAGCAAATGCAGAACAGACAACTTTCAATGGTGGTTGAATAAAAATACAATTTATGCATTATTTTTGTGTTTTCGCCGTTGACAATCGATTAATATTAAAATAAGCGGTTCATCGGATCCGATGCCGCAAAAGAAACTTTTCTTCATTAATTTTCCATCTACTGATGGCCGATCTAAAATATCCTTTGATCTCTTAGGGAGAAACAGTCTATTTGTAATATTACATTTATTATATAATCAGTACACTTTTTATACCAAAAATCATTGATTGCATGCAATTTTGAAAAAATTCATTTACATTTACTCACCAATTTTTATTTATTATATTTTATTGCAATTTAAAACGGATTGCTTAACATGTACGAACAAATAATTCACAGTTGGATAAACTTCTTATAGTTCCGCTACGACATACACGAATTTTTTTATTTAAATAAAGAAATTTGTTAATGTAGAGGTGTTTGGAGCAACGTACATATTTAGTTACTGGAGGGGACAAATTAATTCAGTAAAGTGTTACTTGGGTATTGAAATAAGTGGTTATAGCAGCGTAGTTATTGGACTTAACAGGTGACGTAACATACCTAGATACTCGATTGTGAAGGATGTGCAGTTATAAAAATAAGCAAAGTTCCAGTAACAATATTTATCCAATTGTGTTGAAAAGAGCATAGCAAACCATCAGATTAGAATACCTAAAGGTGCTCATTCCTAATGGGTTTTGGTAGACGATAGATAATATATACTTTCCAAAAATTATATGATACGTTTAAAAATCAAAACTTTGATGGACAAATTAAAGGTCTACAATATTTTAAACAATTAAAAATATCATTTAGGGATTAAATCGTTAATAAACTGTAGGGTTAAAATGCACTTTTAAAACGGATATGCGCATCTTAAGAAGTCCTTAAAAGACACAGGTGCACTAGTTAATAGAACTTTTCACTGCTCCAGAAATTGGTTTAATTGGTTTATTTCCTTGGTTTAAGTTAATTAGAATATCTGATTAGTTTTCTAATTTAGTAGCCTGCTGTTTAAAGTTTTGATTTAATACCGTGTTTTATTCCGCGTGTTCTAGGTAAAACAGTGAATAATTTAGTGGGGATTCATCGTGCATATTTAGATATTTAGATGCTGCATTTTTGTTTTGTGTTTGATTTTTCCGTTTTCTTTCTTCTTTTTAAGTTTTTTACGTTATAATCATGCTAAAATATCATGTCAAGTTCAAACCTACCACCTACTCCAATTTTCCAGTCCGCCCCCATTACCACCCCGCCGGTTTACGGCCGGTTCTCTTAAGCAGCCTCGCAACTTCCTTAAAAGCTACACAGAATGCCTTCTGGTTAGCTAATTCCCGAACTTCCTCTAAGCTCTAAAGCCATTTCAGTAAACTGTTAATTTTCTATCTGCTAACCCTCTGCTTGCCGTCTTCGAGTGGGCAGTCAAATAGCACGTGTTCAGCTCTTTCTGTGCTCCTGCCGCATTCGTAGTGCTTGTTCTCTCAATCCAAGTATTCGCAGGTGATCTTTTCGTACCCCGTGACATGTTATTATCTTATGATCCATCTTATGATCAAACTTCACCCCCACCTTATCTCTAGTTTCTATGTTTGGTACAAATTTGAGTGTCAACCTGCCCATGGCAGTGTTGTTCCACCTCTCTTCCCACTGTTGGATTGATCTTTCTCGCAGCTTATGCTTAATTAGCAACCTCGGTGTCGATAAATACGATGTAGGAAACTCCCCCGTGGCGACTCCTTTGGCCACCTCTTTTGCTCTGTCGTTTTCTTGATTGCCCAATAAAACATAAGTGCCGTGTGCCCTATCCTCCAGAGATCACCTTAAGGATCGGTCCTACTGTTCATATTTGTCAGAGCAGTCAGCGTCAATTTGCTATCACTTATGATAGAGTACACACTTGTGTCCGAGTGGTTGATGGCGTACTCTATAGCGTTCCTTATAGCTACCAACTCACACTGAAGGAATGTGCTCCAATCCGCAAGCTTAGTTTGAAATCGGAACAATTTCCTCTCTTCCTTACACACAAAGAATTCCGCTCCTGCCTGCCTATCGTCCATTCGCGAGCCATCGATATCAATTCTGATACCTGCCGCTTTCATCGTCTTCGACAAACTCAATTCCCTTGACATCAGTCAGATGCTACGTAGCATGGCAAACGGGTAATTTTTCCGCATAGCAATTAGTATGTGTGTATTTTGTATTGATGTGTACCGTTGTGTTGTATGATAAATACCCAAATGGTAACCAAGAACTCCATGCGTTGCAGTAGTTAGCACATTTTATTCTTAAATATGAAGCTATGTGTATATGGGAATTTTTAAACGATCTCAATGTTTCATGATGAAATGCTGTCGAATTTAAGTCTTTAATATTTACAATTTTACAAGTTTTTAAAAAAATTCCGGTTGTTACGTAAATCATAATACAATCGACAGAAACAACAGATACCGGGCTCAGTAGGAGAGTAGGGGTGAGTTGTATGAGACGAGCGACAGTCTCTGGTACGCGACTGTATGAAAAATCGTATTGTGGTAAATATGTAAAATAAAAAAAATAGTAAAGCAACAGAATAATCTTGTAGGATATTACTCCTACTACTCAGTAAAGTAATAAAAAATATTAACTCAAGTAATATATATTATCCTGTAATTTGTAAGTTAAAAATAGATAAATAGGTCATAGGTCAAGCTAGCGTGTGTAGATACCTCTTAATAAAAATTTAATTAGGTGTTTTAGATATTTAAGGCAACCATTATTCAACTTAAGGTAGGAATTTAGAGTTAATTTGATTTTAGTTTCAGCTTTGCTTATTTGTAAGGAAATATCATAATATTTATAGAGTATGACGATATAATGTTAAACATCTATCAACAAAGGCAATTAACTAGTGTACCGGATGAAAATGCCACTTTAATTATAAAACAGCGGACAATGGTTCAAAAGATTTTAGAATTTGTTTTAACGTAGGATCAATAATTTTAAGGGCATCTGTTAATAATATAGAAACATTTTAATACCGTTTAGCATAAGATAGTATTAAAAGCACGAGCTCGTTATGGATAGGAAAGAAAATCAGTAATTTCTACGAATGTAAATAAACGTTTAAGGCAGACACGGATCGATATCACAAACAAGGACGGACTTTGTTACAGCACATAAACGAAGGAAATTCTAAAGTCGAATATCAGTTGGACTTCGTAACGAATAAGGGAACAAGGGTAGTTCTGAAGCTATTAGCGAGAGCGAGAGGAAATATGTTTGTATCGATCTATAACAGGGAAAGGAATTAAGAAATAAGATTGGACGTGACAAGTGGACGCGTATCAGTTTAAAAGTTGGAGAGGGCACTTATCCAAGCGGGGTTCGTAATAATGAAACAAGAGAAAAAATGGTTATATGTGAGAGAAAGAAAGAAAAACTAGGTTTGTTTCAATTGCGAGGCGTGATCTAGCAGGAATTGATTTCCGTTGAGGTTAGTTTTTCGGCGAATGCACCGACCGTTGGCAGGGTAGGAACGATTTTCTTGGTATTTTCTGTGTTCGTGCGTTAAACTTCATGGAGGGTGAAAAACAGCGGTAATTTTATCCGGGTTTGGCATTATTCCGTTCGGTATTGCAATATGTCCAAGGAAAGCGACTTAATTTTGTAAAAACTCGCTTTTAAATGAATTATAAATTTAGATTGTCTTAGTCTGTCAAATACTGCTCGTAGTCCTTCGAGGTGTTCTTGCAGTGATATTGAATAAATTATTAGGTGGCCTAAATACTCTACGCATTTTTCGTTGTGTATTTCTCTTAATATATTGTCCATAATTCTTTGGAATGTAGCACCTGCGTTTTAATCCAAAGGGCATTCGTTTGTATTCATAGTGTCCGCGGAGGGTGGAAATTACTGTTTTTTCTATGTCCTCGTCTTTCATTTGTATCTGGTAGTACCCTGAGGCCAAGTCAATTGTAGAAAAGTATTGACTTTTCCCTAATTTGTCTAAGATTTCTGTAATTTTAGGTAGAGGATATTGGTCGTTGATTGTTTTATCATATAAACATC
Organism: Platerodrilus igneus; assembly: GCA_036346225.1. Taxonomy (NCBI): domain Eukaryota; kingdom Metazoa; phylum Arthropoda; class Insecta; order Coleoptera; family Lycidae; genus Platerodrilus; species Platerodrilus igneus. The sequence goes on along the minus strand of JARFIW010000003.1, from coordinate 4,197,801 downwards.
TGTAATCTATTACCATCCGAAATTTTTGTTTTCAGAAAGCGTCTTTTCGTTTAGGAACTATAATAACTGGGCTGCTCCAAAGGGATTTGGAATGTCAAATTATGTCTTGTTGTAATAGTTCTAGTATTTGTCTGTCCGCTTCTTCCTGACTTGCGTGTGGTAATCGGTAAGTTTTCTTAAACGAGGGGGTTCATCGGTTAAACAAACAGTATATTTGATTGTGTTAATGAATGTCAACAGTAGTTGGTCGCAATAAAATATGTCTCGATATTCCAGGTAAAGCTTGTAAATCGAGTTCTTTTCTACTCGTTAGTGTGGTCTAATCTAAGGTTTTGTAACTTTCTTCTAATATCTCGTCTATGTCAGTGTTAATATGTTCTTCTTGGTATGTATTTTCGTTAATGTCCATGTCATTAAAATTACATCACAAATTTCTAGGGGGTTTCGTAATTTTTATTTGTATGGGGTTTTCACTAGCATTTAGTATAGTCGTTAGTGCAAAATTATCTTTTATTTTTGCAAGTGCTGAATGCGCTTCGATTCCGTGTCTGATGGACATGTAGTTAATTATTCCTGCAGTGTTCTTGGAATTTGCTGGTAGTTTGATTAAAATTTCTCTGTTCGCGGTTCTATAATATAATTATGTTCTACGTTAGAATGATTCTGAAAATGAATGGGTATTTCGCCAAATTTTATAATTGATAATTTATTTTTATGTCTATTGTAGCTCCTAATATTCTTAGTAAATCCGTTCCAATTAATCCATTATAGGTATGATTAAAATTAAATATACAAAATTTGTGTTTCATATTCGCACGGAAAATTCGAGGTAAAGGGATGTTTCTTACGTATTTATGTATTGTCGTTTTATGTGCTGTTTTGATTTGAAATAGTTGCTCTCCTACAAAATCGGTATAGTATTGTTTCACTATTGTAGGGCTAATTAATGTACGTAATGATCCAGTATTTACTAAAAATTTTAATTTTACATTAGGTATCTTTATGTAGGGTAGTACAGTTTGGTCAATAATATTTAATTCTATTATGTCATCATATCTCGATATGTTGAGTCCATTTGAAAATTTTGGTTAAAAGGATAGCCGTCGTCTTTGTCATTTTGTTCGTTCTCGCATAGTGCGTAAACTTGTTGCTTGCATGAAAGTCATTTGTCTGTTCTGGTATGAAATCGTATTGACTTGTCCGTATTGTGAGCGTTCAAAGAGTCTTGTGTTATTTCCTGGTGTAATAATTCTTCGAAGATAAAGTTAGGTTTGTTACTTTCTTGTCTAAAATGCGTCATATTATTCATAGGGCGCGAATTTCCTGACGATGTGTCCATTGGTGTGAGTTTGTAATAATTGTTCGGCCAATTTAACATTTGTTGCAAATTAGGCCGGTTAAACGTTTGTTGCGGATTAGGTCTCGCAAAATTACTCGTGAGGTTGTTATGTCTAGTAAAATTATTCGCGAAATTATTGTTGGGTCTTTCATAATTATTTGAAAAATTATTGTTGTACTTAGTCCACGAAGGTTTGTGTATTTGTTGATTGAATCTTGTTTGGGGTCGACTAAATGTATTAAAATTTTGTTTTGGCGTGAAATTAAAATTCTGATTTCGATCATTAAATTAAATTGTCTCTGATACACATTCGGCGGGTTGTGTCGTTGATACGTTGGTTTAAATTGAACCGGTTGGTGTTTCTGATTGGGATTATAATTTTTGTTCAGAATCGGATTATATAAACGATTTCTGTAATAAAAGACATTCTCTCCTTCTACTACTAGTCATCGCGGTTTCTAAACTCGGTGGGTTTCGATATCTAATTGTTCAGTACTATCACCTACCTATTGTACACATCAGTGCATGTTTAGTTGCCTGTATGTATTGAGGTGCATTCCGGCCTACTTAATTACAGTCCACTTAAATCATTGTAACTTACTTAGCTTTCTAGCAACCGCTGTGTTTTAAAAACAATGTAATGTCAATTATGTCAAAAATAAATAAGAACCTTCATAAAATTAGAAGAATTAATATTAAACTATACACCAATCAAGCGATGATATCATGTACCTAGTAAGGATCCTCGCGCAGTAGGAAGCAGTCCCTTAACATGATCCTCGAGCCAAGATAATTCAACCACGCCTGTAACCTGCAGCTTGCTAACCCTAATACCAGCACGGTATACGTAAACCAGCACAATCAAGCGGATATACAGGTCAGCCCGTTCTTATTTTTTACCCTAAACCTAACCTAGTAGTTGCATATCCAGTTTAACTTATTTTAACGCCCTGTTTAATATCGTTAAACTTGTGCTTATTGTCATACTATACAATTTATTCATTCCAACCTTCTAAATCTAGTTAGTAGATATTATAACTATCACTTCTAAGTGAATCTTATACACTGCTGTGGATGGTAAGTTTAATGCATTTTCAAATATTGAATTTATTACATTGAGAAATCACACCATATTTACTTGATACTATAGCCACCTCTTGCTCTTAGGTGTCATTTAACTTAATATTGTTCAATCTTCATCAAACAAGATGGAAAATGATCATACACCTGAACTCCAAATACTTGTGGCTCGCAGAGCTAAAGTTAAAGCCTCTCTTACAAGATTTGATAGTTTCTTACAAAGGATATCTTTGTCTGATATAACCGATGAAATTAGAACTGAAGTATTCTTCTTAATCTTCTTTGGGGATTAAACCACTCATAGTTTTTAAAATTATCTTTATTAACGTTTCGATCCATAACCTAGGATCGTTTTCAAAATAATAAAAACTTCACGTTTGACATTTATGACATAAATTGAAGATGACTTTGATTTATTGATGTTTGAAATATTTGGTTTGAGCACACTAAGCAAAAATTTTTAAAAGTTTAAATGAATAATTGCCTTCAATTTATGTTACGGCCTGGGACCGACTTTTTTAGGTAGCCAATACGCTTAACGTGAAATCAGCTGATTAATTTTATTGTAAAATTCAATAACTTGGGAATTGGAAAACACTTTTAACATGTTTCTATTTATACAATTTAGAGGATGGTTATTAAAGAAGTGTGCAATTGTATTATTAAAAGGCTTAAGTAGTCGTTTTTTATATTTATTTTGAAGGGGAAATCATTATTATTTAGGCTACCTCTTTGGTAGATTTTAACATTGTTCTGAGGTAACCTTATGGTGGGTTTACACTTGTCAGATACCAGTGTTGTTCTATGAAGGTTGTATATGGATCTGAGGCGACCCTATGGCGGGTTTACACTTGTCAGATACCAATACTGTTTAACGGAGATTGTATATGGTTGTGAGGTAACCTTATTGCGGGTTTACACTTGTCAGATACCAATGCTGTTTTACAGGGGTTGTTAATATGCTTCATCATCATCTTCATTGGATCTTCATCTCAAAACTGGTTGGACACGTACCTGCACTTATTTATATTCTGAGTTAGCTTCCCTTCTATTGTTTTCTAATTTTATGTTTTATTTCACCGAGATTCAGTGAAGGGGGTTAAGCAAAAATTATAAATCCATTAGCAGGCAAAACGGATTCTTTCATTAAAAACAACCAACATTTTTTAGAAAAATTATCAAACCTAAAAATTGAAAATACACACACAATGGTAAGTTTTGATGTGGTAAATCTCTTCACAAATGTCCCTATAAACAAAACGCTTAATATTATAAAAAACAAACTAGAAAAAGATGGCAATCTTAAAGAAAGAACAAAACTAAGCATATCATCGATTATGGAATTGCTTGGTTTATGCGTAAATACCACATATTTTCAAATAAATGATCAATTTTACAAACAAAGCTTCGGAATGGCAATGGAAGTCCACTATCACCAATCTTTAGTAATATATTCATGGAGGAATTCGAAAAGATGTAATATTCACACAAGAATTGAAACCACTAATCTGGTGGAGATACGTAGATGATGTCTATGCTATTTGGCCTCATAATACAGAACTAATTAAAAACTTTGTACAGTCAATTAACGAAATAGAACCAACTATTAAATTCACATATGAATTAGAACAACATGGAAAACTTCCGTTTTTAGATATTCTCGTTAGCAAAACGACACAGCAATTAATACATCGGTATATAAAAACCAACGCACACAAACAGATACTTAAACTTCGATTCAAACCACCCACACTGTGTCAAACGAGGAATTATCAAAACCATGTATGATAGAGCAAAATTAATATCATCAAACGAAGAAATTTTAAAAAAAGAGAAAGACCTAATCAGATGTACACTAATAGAAAACAAATATCCTAAAAGAATAATAGAGAAAGAAATGAATAAAACCCTAAAAATAAAGAAAAAGAAAACAAAAACAATGATACACACAACAAAATGCTCTCAATACCATACATAAAAGGATTCTCCGAAAAATTCAAAGAATAGGAAACAAATTTAGAATTAAAACAGTATTTAAAACCAACAATACACTAAGAGCACAATTAACAAAAACAAAACCCAAAAACGCAATACAAAGTTCAAAAATTGTATCTACAAAATACCGTGCGAATGTAATAAGTTTTATATAGGGAAAGTTCCAGACCATTTGAAGTTCGATTAAAAGAACATAAATCATATATAAAAATAGAAAATTTGAAAACTCCATGATTTGCCAACATGCATGGGACTCCAGTCATAAAATAAAATGGGAGGACGCAAAATTATCGACAAAGAAGAAAACCACCAAAACGCAAAATCAAAAAGCTGCTTATATAACCTTACATAAAAATAACTGCGTTGCAAACGAATCCGTAACTTTCAGTAAACAATGGATTCCATTACTAAAAGAAATAACAAAAGAAATAACAAATGAAAATCAAATGCCCCAATATCTAGGTAGCATTGCAAGTTTTTCCTGGGTTTTCCTTGCGATATTAACATGAAATACAGCCTACATACATGATTTCTATTTATACATACAATAACTAATTATATAACAATAAGCATATTAATTAGAAAACCATTATTTCGGCAAATATCTAAGTGTTGGGGGATCTTGGTAGCCACAGGTTGCTTAACCCCCTTCACTGAATCTCGGTGAAATAAAACATAAAATTAGAAAACAATAGAAGGGAAGCTAACTCAGAATATAAATAAGTGCAGGTACGTGTCCAACCAGTTTTGAGATGAAGATCCAATGAAGATGATGATGAAGCATATTAACAACCCCTGTAAAACAGCATTGGTATCTGACAAGTGTAAACCCGCAATAAGGTTACCTCACAACCATATACAATCTCCGTTAAACAGTATTGGTATCTGAAAAGTGTAAACCCGCCATAGGGTCGCCTCAGATCCATATACAACCTTCATAGAACAACATTGGTATCTGACAAGTGTAAACCCACCATAAGGTTACCTCAGAACAATGTTAAAATCTACCAAAGAGGTAGCCTAAATAATAATGATTTCCCCTTCAAAATAAATATAAAAAACGACTACTTAAGCCTTTTAATAATACAATTGCACACTTCTTTAATAACCATCCTCTAAATTGTATAAATAGAAACATGTTAAAAAGTGTTTTCCAATTCCCAAGTTATTGAATTTTTACAATAAAAATTAATCAGCTGATTTCACGTTAAGCGTATTGGCTACCTAAAAAAGTCGGTCCCAGGCCGTAACATAAATTGAAGGCAATTATTCATTTAAACTTTTAAAAATTTTTGCTTAGTGTACTCAAACCAAATATTTCAAACATCAATAAATCAAAGTCATCTTCAATTTATGTCATAAATGTCAAACGTGAAGTTTTTATTATTTTGAAAACGATCCTAGGTTATGGATCGAAACGTTAATAAAGATAATTTTAAAAACTATGAGTGGTTTAATCCCCAAAGAAGATTAAGAAGAATACTAAACAAACCACAACAAACATACAGGGAGTATTTAGAACTGAAGTAAATGCACCTCTTGATATAATAGCGCCTCTTTATTCTGAGTTTGATTTAATTCAAAATGAAATTGAAGAGCTTGAACCTGATAAAATCGATAAAAACGAACAAGAGCGTGACGAATTTGAGAAACTAGTGTCGCCGACAACACAAAATATTCCTTCACGGTCTGAAACTAAAATTGCCCCCGAGTCTGCTTCCGGTGACTTACCAAGTAATCAAACCCTAAACGTTAAGCTGCCAGATTTAGTCCTTCCGGAGTTTACGGGCAGCTACGATCAATTTATTTCCTTTAAGGAGGCCTTTGATTAATTAATTAACCAAAATCCTCTACTCACAAATGTTCAGCGATTCTTCTATTTGCGCGGTGAGCTGAAGGGAGAAACGGGAAGAATAATATCGTCATTAAGTGCTAGCGAGAGCAACTATAAAATTGCATGGGACCTGTTAACTCAGCGTTATCAAAATAAAAAATCCATCATAAACACTCATATGAAAGCTATTTTTGAGTTACCTAATATTTTCAAGGAATCCCATACATTACTGCGTAAAATGTTAGATGAATTTCAAACGCACTTTAGATCTTTAAGAAATCTAGGAGAAAACGTTGATGAATGGAATACTATTTTGATATTTTTGCTTAATTCTAAACTTGATTCATCAACCCGTAGGGAATGGGAAGTAGCAACAAAATCCAATACTTCACCAACAATTGAGGACTACTTGAAATTTTTAACTCAACGCTGCCAATTACTGGAGTCGTTGGATACTAAGGTTGGCAACGCCAATCAAAATGCTCAGCCTAAACGACCTTCTGACGGTCGCCGTTACTCGCTTTTATTCACGAGTCCTCAATGCCCGTTATGCAATGAACCGCACTTCATTTACGCCTGTAAGTTATTTTCCAAGTTACCTATGAACAAAAGGTTATCGGAAAGCAAACGATTTAATCTATGCTCGAATTGCCTGAGACCAGGACATTCAAATACTAATTGCAAATCGCTGCACACATGCCGTTATTGTCAAAGAAGGCATCATTCACTTTTACATTTGTCTTCAAATCAATCAAATATATCCAATAATGACCATATAAATAAAAAACAACACTATAGCCAAGCCCGAATAACCCAAAATGTTAACTGTCCTGCTCAGAATGGCTCTGAGACAAAAGGACATAATGATGAACTTGACAAAGGGCATATTGAAAATAATAATACAAACCAAGACAGTATATGCACTCATGCTGCAACTTCAAAAATAAGCACATGTTCATCAGTATTATTATCTACAGCCGTAATCAAAATAGTTGATAACAACGGAAAATCATTTCAATGCAGAACCCTGTTAGATAGCGGCTCGCAATCTAATTTCATTACAAAGCAAGTCTTTGACAAGCTAAACTTAACCTACAATCACGTCAATATTCCGGTTTCCGGGATAGGCTAAGGTTGTACAAATATATCTAAACATGCTGTCATTAAAGCGCAATCGCTACACAATAATTATACCTTCCAGTTACCGTTTCTAATAATCGACTCAATTACCGGCATAATACCACAACAAAGGTTAACTTAATCAATTTAAAAATTCCAAATAGTATTCAGCTGGCTGATGAAGCCTTTAATACTCCTTCTGAAATTGATATGCTTCTCGGAGCAAGCATATTTTATGAACTTCTAAGTTTTGGTCAAATTAAACTAGGTAAAAATTTGCTTCTATTAAACAAAACGAAATTAGGATGGATTATATCGGGACAATTACCCTATAATAGCATTTCTGTTTCACATAATTTCTTAGCAGTAACCGATCCTATCCAAACTCAATTGCAGCAGTTTTGGCAAGTTGAAGAGAACTATGCGTCCGAAAAACCTATGACTAACGAAGAAGTCCAATGCGAAACACATTTCCTTAAAACCTTTACTCGTAACCCCTCAGGTAGGTTCGTGATAAGCTTACCGCTAAAGGATAATTATACTAAACTCGCCAATTCAGAGGAAACCGCAATTCACCGATATTTTTCTATAGAAAGGAAGTTAAACAAAAATCTTGAACTCAAGAAGCAATACTCCGATTTTATGAACGAATATCTAAGCTTGGGTCATATGATCGAAATAAATCCTAAGGTAAACGGCCCTTTTCCAATTTATTATGTACCGCACCATTCTGTAGAAAAAAAGGACAGCACGACCACAAAGCTGAGAGTGGTTTTCGATGCTTCCGCAAAAACCGCTTCAGGCTATTCTTTAAATGATGTACTAAAAGTCGGACCTACTATTCAAAGTGATCTATTTTCTATAATTCTTCGATTTAGACGTCATGAATTCGTGTTGACTGCCGATCTTGCCAAAATGTATCGGCAAATTATTATCAAACCCGAAGAGCGGAGTCTACAACGAATTGTTTGGCGAAATAATCTTAATGAACGCTTGTCACATTTTGAGCTTAGTACAGTTACATATGGTACGGCATCGGTCCCATTTCTAGCAACGCGCTGCTTAAAGCAAATCGCGGTGGAATGTCAAGCTGACCCATTGAATCCGACGTAATACTCAATGACTTCTACGTTGATGACTTGGTTACCAGTAATTGCTCCTTGACCGAGCTGTGTCAGATAAAACAAAATCTAGTAAACATTTGATCTACGGAAATTTACCGCAAATGATCAATCTCTGTTAGAAAATATTGACTCTAACAGTGATCCGCCTGTCAAGCACTTCATTCAGAGTGCTCCCAATAGCAAAACTCTTGGAATATCGTATGAATCGGCTACAGATTGCTTTGTTTATAACTCCCAAATACCTTCAAACTTGTCCAATTCCATTACTAAACAAAGTATTCTTTCAACAATATCTCAAATATTCGACCCTCTTGGTCTTCTTGCTCCAATCATTGTTCAGGCAAAAATTATATTGCAACAGCTTTGGTTAGCCAAACTTAACTGGGACGATCCCATACCAACCAATCTTTATAAATACTGGATTAACTTCTCTATAATCTAATGCCAAATGCCAATGTGCTAAAAATCCCCAGGCATGCCCTGTTAAAAGATCCCGTTAATATCTAGTTGCATGGTTTCTGTGATGCGTCTATGCAAGCTTATGGTGCATGTGTCTACATAAGATCAGAAGATTGCACCGGAAATATCCAAGTCACCCTATTGCGCGCTAAATCGCGAGTGGCTCCCCTCAAGTCGCTCACCCTACCCAGGCTGGAACTAGCCGGAGCTCTTCTTTTATCAAAATTAGTTAAAAGGGTAACCTCATCGCTGCAGTTAAATATTCCCTCAACATACTAATGGACAGATTTCACTATAGTCCTTTCATGGCTAAGTGCGGAACCTCGCTCGTGGAAGGTTTTTGTGTGCAACCGGATTGCGGAGATTCAAAATATCTCTAATATAAATGATTGGAATCATATTTCAACTACTTATAACCCGGCTCACATAATTTCTAGGGAATTAGTCCCACTGAACTAGAAACGTCCTCAACATGGTGGCACGGTTCAACGTTCTTATCAAAGCATCAAGACTGTTGGCCGCAAGATTGTCACATCACAAAATTCTCACAAATTTCTTCAAACCATCTTGAATTCAATCTTAAAACTATTTCTTTACCTATTTCATCTTGTGACGATATCTTTAAGAGGTTTTCGAGTTACATAAAATTAATACATGTATTGTCATACTTTTTGCGTTTTACTAAACGGAAAAAATTGAAGGTAAAATTTAAGCTTGATTGATTCCTTGCATATTACTTGTCGCGAAAGGCAAAACACCGAGTTGATTCTAATCAAGGCAATACAGCTTCAGTGCTTTGCTGACGATTTACGGAGCTTGAAACTAGCTGGGTTAGTAAAACCAAATAGCAACCTAAACTCATTAAATCCATTTCTTGATGACAATGGGATACTTCGAGTAGGCGGCAGATTAGCACACGCTGACATATCCTTTAATTTTAAACATCCTGTATTAATTCCCAAAAACCACCCATTTACAATATTGCTAATTCGTTACACGCATGAGCGTAATTTTCACTCTGGCTGTCAAGCTACCTTATCCTTTATCCGACAAAGGTTTTGGCCCCTAGATGATAGCAATGCTGTACGAAATGTCATTCGAACTTGTATAATTTGTTTTAAGGCTAATCCATCGGTTAATCATAATCAAATGGGAAACCTACCCGCGACTCGAATTAATCCTTCTCATGTATTTTCTAATTGCGGTCTCGACTATGCCGGGCCCTGTTTTCTGAAAGACGGGAAGTATAGAAATAAAAACATCTTAAAATGCTATGACTGTATTTTTATTTGCTTTGCCACAAAGGCAGTTCATATTAAACTAGTAACCGAACTCACATCTGAATGTTTCATCGCAGCATTTAAGCGTTTTGTATCAAGACGAGGCATGTGCAACAATTTGTATTCTGACAACGCATCTAACTTCATCGGCGCAAACAATACATTCAAAGATATTTACAAAATTATCAGCGGTCAACCTGTTCAAAATTACTTTGACACTAGCCAAATGCAATGGCATTTCATACCTGCCCGATCGCCACATTTTGGTGGATTGTGGGAGGCGTCAGTAAAATCATTAAAGTACCATCTCAAGCGTGTACTGTTAAATAAGTCTTATACATATGAAGAATTTCTAACCATATTAACACAAGTGGAAGCAATATTAAATTCGCGACCTATCATACCTCTGTCCGCTGATCCAAATGATCTTGAGGCCTTGACACCCGGTCATTTCATAATTGGTCGACCTCTGAATGCAGCACCTCAAGGTGACGTGCTTGATATATCAGTCAATAGGCTATCAAAATTTCAACAATTACAAAAATTGACTCAAAATATATGGGCTCGCTGGAAAAAGGCTTATTTACACAACCTTCATCAGCGAACGAAATGGAAGTTTAAGAAAGAGACTAGTAACCTTATTGGTAGTCTAGTAATACTTTGAGATGATAACAGCCTGCCTCAGCAGTGGGCACTAGGCAGAATTACACAAGTCCATCCAGGTGCAGACGGTGTAGTGAGAGTGGTGAACGTTTTGACGAAAGGTGGCACTGTGAAACGCGCAATAACTAAGTTGAGCGTTCTACCTGTCGATTAATATTAATGTTTGTTAGCAATAATCTAAACAATTGCATATTATTGTTCATGTTACATTAAGTATTCCAATTTCCCTAATGATGTGTTACGATTATGTATACACCAGTTATATTGTTGTCTTAAACACTATATTTACACTTCTCATATTATCTAATTTACATTGTTAATTTGTTAAAACTGGTTTCTTTCAAGACCGACGGCATGTTCAGTACTAACTATCACCTACCTATTGTACACATCAGTGCATGTTTAGTTGCTTGTATGTATTGAGGTGCATTCCGGCCTACTTAATTACAGTCCACTTAAATCATTGTAACTTACTTAGCTTTCTAGCAACCGTTGTATTTTAAAAACAATGTAATATTAATTATGTCAAAAATAAATAAGAACCTTCATAAAATTAGAAGAATTAATATTAAACTATACACCAATCAAGCGATGATATCCTGCACCTAGTAAGGATCCTCGCGCAGTGGGAAGCAGTCCCTGAACACTAATTTTATCGGATAGTCTTTTCGGTAAGGCATTTAGATAGGTATCTAAAGCCATTTCGTCGTATACTTTTGTTTTTATTTGTCGAGTCATTGGATCTTCCTCTTTTAATTCTAATTTAGTCAGTATCAGGCTCGTCACATCTTGAATTCTTATACCAAATTGATGTGGAGATTAGTCTCGGTTAAGTTGTAAACTAAGAAGGTCTTTAAAAAAACGTTTAATGTTTTGTCGGTCTCCAAAATACGCGATTAAAAGTCTCTTATAACTGTTCCAGGTATTCAAGTCTTCCTTGCTAGCAAGTACTGTTAGTGCTCGTCCCGATAGTTTGCTAAATATAGTGTCACCAAGCAAACATAAGACTTGGGAGGTGTGTCCTTGGTATCACTGCCTCCTAAAAAGTACACTCAAAGTAGAAAGCTTTTAATTCTCAAATTGAAATGTTTGTAAGGTTAGGTTATTAATATTCAACATTAATGGCATTATTGTATTTTTTAATCTTTAATAATTTTAGAAGATTTAATTAACAATGACATGATATAACACACACCATGAAATTTTAAATTTGCTTAAAAATGCTTTGATCCCGCAGTGTACTTTGAAACAAATCGCTTTCTAATTGGTTCCATATGTTGTTGTTGGAAATTATTTCACATATTTTCCGGGTCTTGTGTTTGCTTGGTGGCACTGTATTAAGCGTAATAACCAATCGTTTTGTTCATCGTTATTTTCTTGATAAAACGTGTTTGGAAATATTTCGCACGCGGAAATAAAAATTCAGAGAGTCTCTTGATTTCCGTCGTATTTCGTTAGATCGTTAATAATAATAAAATAATAAAAATGATAGAAGTAATACAAATAGTAAAAATAATAAAAAAATTTTTTTCAGTTTCGTATTTCTCAATGTGTAAAATATTACAGGCCTTCTGCGTGCGTCGATATACCTAAGGTAAAGGGAGTAAGTAAGGGGTTACTGTAACTTGTTGTTCAGAGATACAGAAGAACGTAAGAAGCTCTCATGATGTGTAGTCGCTTAGCTTGGTTTATATTTAAATAAACGTTTCTTTAAACTTGATGTTGTTTATTGCATTACAACAACTTTGGTGCCGAAACACGGGAAGATCTGGTGATAAATATAAACGAGCTTTAACGTAAATAATCGGAATAACGGAACGTGAACGCGAATATTTAACAGACGGCTATACTATCGAGGCTTCATGATGGAACAAGTAAAACGGACAATCTGTAGAACGCACTTAATAAAACCGTTAATAATATAAATTCTATGCTAGAAAATAGTTTCAGTGTTGAAGACAATTATACAGCTATGTCAAAGTTAAAGCTTGCGAGTGACAATCTGAAAGAAATTGATAAGCAAATTGAACATCTGCTTAAAGAAAATCTAGAGGACGAGTTAATGGGAAGGTATGAATATGAAGAGGTTGCTGTAACTACGATGTCTAAGTTGGAATTTAGATTAAAATGCCCAGAAAAATCGCAGATAGAGGTTGACTCGAATTCAATGAATACGGTACCAGTAAGTAACGAAACAAGTAGGCCGTCCTTTAAGTCAGTGAAGCTTCAACGTGTACAGTTAGCAAAGTATGATGGTACTGCAAAGGGCTGGCTTCCTTTCTGGGAACAATTCAGAAGTATGATCCACGACAATTAACAATTAACGAACGGAGATCGATTCAACTACCTGCGAATGTATGTCACGGGAAGGGCCGCTGAAGCAATTGAGGGATTTCCTCCATCTGGAGCATTCTATGAGGAAGCTTTAAATATATTAAAAGATCAATTTGGAAATGGGGACCGGCTAATTGAACAATATATTGATAGCATTATGAAAATCGAACCTGTAAAATCTAAAAATGACGTAAGCGCTTTAAGGAAGAATTACAATCTAATCACTTCAACTATGCGTGCTCTGGAAATCTTAGAAGTATCTAGTTCTCAGTATAACATAATCGTAAAGTCGACTCTCATTAAGTCGTTGCCAACGGAATTGCGTTTAGGATTTTATCGACAAATGAAAATGAAATCATACAATCATCTAGAAATTATTACGAATAATTTAGAAAGTTCATCATCAAGGTCAGAGCAAGATGCAGATCGCCAGGTAAAGGATTTATTGCAGTTTCTTAAAAACGAACTCGAGTCTTTGGAACAAGCTTTAAAACCGGATGCAGATTGTAAAGAAAAGATGCTCCCAACAGAAAAGAGATCGCATTACAAAGGAACTGCGTCTAGTTTATTAGTCACGCCGAACAAACGTCTTGAATGCTGTGCTTTCTGCAAGAAAGACCATAAAACCGAAATGTGTGACTCAGATGTACCTTTAACAAAGAAGAAAGAAATTCTAACGGCAGCAGGAAATTGTTACCGTTGTATGAGAAATAACCATAGTGCTAAGTATTGTAAAAATAGATTCTTAAAATGTAAGGAATTCAGAGGTAGGCACGCAACAACAATATGCGACCCAAACTTTAAGCCAGGTAAAGATAGACACAACGCTGAGACGACAGGTATTACAGTGAAATTAACGAAAGGCGAGAGTTCAATGAACACTTCGGCGCCGTCGGTGTCCAGTTTGATGACAAACATAAACAAAAATGTGCTATTGCAAACGACTAGTGTTTATGCCTTTGGCGAAAATTCAAAGAAGTTAATTAGATTAGTAATGGACGGAGGTAGTCAACTTTCATTTATTAAGGAGAATCTTCAAGAGTATTAAATTTACCTGTTGTAGGACAACATAGGGTTCGTATTGCTGCGTTTGGAAATAGTGCATCGATACCCTCTAAACTTTACAACCGCGTTTTAATCACTTTGAAGGGACAATATACAGATGAAATTTTAACGATTGAGGCTGTGGAAGTTCCAGAAATTTGCATGGATGATTTACATATACCTAAAGAAAGCGCGGTACAGTATCAAAACTTGCAGCTTGCTGACAATATCCCGTTTAATATAGATCGACCATTAATTGTTGATGGAATTAGTATACTTATTGAGGCAGACAATTACTAGACAGTAATGACAGGAAAGAATATTCGTCTAAACAAAGGTTTAGTAGCGGTGGACACGAAATTTAGTTATGCTTTGCATTGCCCCATACCAGTTGATGCTACAACCATAGGAGTAAATCTGCAGACAGTGTTACATGCGACAGTTATAAAAACAGAAGCTGAGATCGAAAGTATGTGGGATTTGGAAACAATAGGTATAACCAAAGACGCAGACGACGATAAGAAATTTTTCGATAATTTTTTGAAAAATAACGTTCATAAATGTGATGATCGATATTTAGTACCGTTACCGTGGAAGAATGAGGATGCAGTGATTGAAAATGATAATTTAATTAGTGCGCGAATTCGTGCTCACAGGTTAAAGTTTAAATTGACCAATATTAACAAAATATGTGAATATAACGCTGCTATCAAAGGAATGTTGGATAATAATTATGCCGAGTTAATTTCCCGCAGTGATGCTGAAAAAACAAATGGCGATCGTGTTTAATACATGCCGCACAGGCCTATTTTAGAGAAGATAAACAAACAACGCGTTTGCGAGTGGTGTTCGATGCCTCTTCACATGCCCCGGGACAAAAATCATTGAATGACTTATTAGAAAAGGGGCCTAATTTAAGTCCAGAGTTAATTAAGATTTTACTTAATTTTCGTGTAGGCGAGATCGGAATTACGGCTGACATTGAGAAAGTATTTCTACAAATTTATTTACATTCCGACGATAAAGACGCACATCGATTCTTATGGTACAATAACGACAATGAACTGGAAACGTACCGTATGAATAGAGTAACATTCGAAGTTACATGTAGCCCGCTTCTTTTAAATTCCGTGATACGAACACATTTAATCAATAATCGAAAACAAAACCCTGAATTTATTGAAATCTTAGAAAGGAAATTTTATGTAGACGATCTAGTGGTCAGTGTAAACAATCGAAATGTTGCAGAACATTTAAAAGACTATTTAAGTAAGCTTTTTCAAGGAGCCTCCATGAATTTACGCAAATGGACGATTAACGATCTCGAAGTAAACAGCAAGGTTGAATCGCAAAATGCACAAATTCAAAAGGTGTTAGGAATTAACTGGTGCAATCAGAACGATAGAATTATTGTCGATTTGAGTAGTGTGACGGAGTACATACATTCTGTTACGATGGTGAAAAAATGGCACGTGTTACAGACAACTGCTCGTGTGTATGATCCGATAGGGCTTCTTGCACCATGTGTAATCAAGCTTAAAATTTTGTTTCAGTACATATGGGTTGAAAAAATTGGTTGGGACGATTTGTTACCGCAAGATATGCAAAATGAATGTCAGGAATGTAGTCAACAATTAATGAAATTAGTGGATTTTTTTATACCGCGAGTTATAGGATCCCCCATCTATTATACATATAAAACTAATATCTTTATTAGGAAATATTAGGAAATATTAGGAAACGTTAGGACAGTGCAACAATGTCATAAAAGACAAATTGCAACATTTTATTACAATTTATTAAGATGATTTCAGTTCCCACGAGTGGAAACGCTACAAAGTAGCACAAGGATAAGTGACACTGCAGATGTCAGGTCACAGACGGTCGTAGGATGTCACGTACCGAGATTACGCAGAATAAGCCTGCAACATTGTAATTATGAATAGCTTTTAAGATAGCAACTATGTATTATGAAGTGTAAACGGACATTACGTCCGCAGGTTCCCACAGAATTGTGAGGGGGAGAAAGTTATATAAGGACCAGGAGTTCCACTCCTAGTCAGTCCATCAAACGTTCAGCTTAATACCTTGCAGTTCGTAGATAACTCATTGTACAATTAATTAATGTATTTCAACTTAGACTAAATATTCAAGTTTGTTAAAATTCCAATTAATTTCTGTATAATCAAAAACAAATTTGTTAAAGTTCAAAGAAGTCTTTTTAAAAAGGACCGCTCGAAGCCACGAACCTTAACTCGCGTTACGTAGGTGCTTCGAACCATCCAAACGAATCGCAATTACATGTTTTTTCGGGCGCATCTTTACGAGCATACGGGGTGGTTGCATATCTAAGACAAAACGATCGTAACGGGAAAATTGGTGTGCAATTACTGGCGTTGCGCCCCTAAAGGCTTGTAGCAATAAGATGCTAACCTTGCCGCGCTTGGAACTAACTGCCGCGTTATTAGCAGCTAGGTTACAGGTATTTATAAAACCTAATGTATTAATTAAAATCGATAAGGTAGTGTGTTGGACAGATTTTCTGATCGCGTTACATTGGATTAAAGGCGATGCGTCAAAATGGAAACCATATGTGACTAACCGTGTTAAAGAAATTCAGATCTTATCGAGAGATATAACATGGAGACATTGTCCGGGTTGCGAGAACTTTGCGGACTTACTAACCTGCGGAATAAGTTCAAGTACATTAATAAATTCCGAAACGTGGTTACACGGTCCTACGTGGTTGC
Organism: Platerodrilus igneus; assembly: GCA_036346225.1. NCBI lineage: Eukaryota > Metazoa > Arthropoda > Insecta > Coleoptera > Lycidae > Platerodrilus > Platerodrilus igneus. Next base: position 4,180,780 of record JARFIW010000003.1, on the reverse strand, counting down.
TAGAAAGTGAACAAACGTGGCCAGATAATACGATAGAGAAATCTACGTCAACGATAGATATAGTATCGAAAATGTCTTTACTAATTAACGACACTACAAAAGGTGGCAATCAATTTATAGATTCCTCCAGATACAGTGATTTTGATCGTGTAGTGCGGATAACGGCATATGTATTACGATTTATAGGAAATTTAAAAACCAAAAATAATAAAGAAATGAAGAGCTTAACCGTAAACGAATTTGAAAGGGCCGAAATATGTTTGCTGAGGCAGGCTCAGCGGGAAGTTTATTATTCGGAGATTAACAGCTTACAAAAGGGTCAGGGCATTGAACGGAAATCGAGTATTTCAACTTTAAGCCCTTTCTTAGATAAACATGAATTGCTGCGTTTGGGTGGACGTCTTCATACTTTAAGAGAAGATTTTGACCTCAAGCATCCCGTTATTCTATCGAAAAATGCACATTTAAGTAAACTACTAATAATGAATTTTCATAAAACTCTTCATCATAGTGGTGTTAATGCAACACTTTACGAATTACGTAAACGATTTTGGATTGTACGAGGACGGTACTTAATAAAGTCCGTTTTGGCAAGATGCGTCATCTGTAAACGACTTCGTGGAAAGTCAGTGTCGCATCCTTTCGCGCCGTTACCTAGAGATCGAATACAGCAAACAAAGCCCTTTGAAGTGACGGGTTTAGACTTCGCCGGACTGTTGTATTTTAAAGATACTTATCACTCAAAGCCTTGCTAAGTGCTTTTATTTACCTGCGCTATTATACGAGCACTTCATCTAGAGATTATTTTGAAAATGGATGTTGCGTCTAAAATCAGTGCATGTAAACGGTTCTTTGCCCGTAGAGGGATTCCTAAGGTCATTTACTCAGATAACGCTAAAACATTTAAAAGAATACCACGTGAAATATCGACCTTAAACGAAGTGATGGCGAGTACAGAATTGATCGAGTTTGTGAACAGTCACCAAATAAAGTGGAAGTTTATAGTAGAGCGAGCGGCTTGGCACGGAGGATTTTACGAGCGCTTGTAAAAAGTGTAAAAGACGCCCTTAGGGCTACGATAGGACGTTTTTTTACTAAATTTAGATAAACTAAATACACTCATTAGCGAGGTTGAAGCAACAATAAACGCCCGCCCGCTTACATACCTAGATAGTGAACCTATAGATTTAACGCCGTTAACCCCTTCGCATTTTTTATTGGGACCCGCTTTGGCTACTATTCCTTTTGTTGACCGTGTTATTAATGGAGATGAGATTCGTAGGCTATAGAAGCAGAGAACAAACGTTATCGACTACTTTTGGAAAAGATGGAGCGCAGAATATTTACAATTATTAAGAGAAGCTCATTATAACGTGAATGTACGTGAGTGTGCGATTAAGCACGGGAATGTCGTATTAATACAAGGAAATGATAAGCGACGGTTATTGTGGAAATTAGGGTTGGTGAAAGACGTGATAAACGGCTGTGATGGCAAAGTGCGTGCCTGTAACGTTAAGATTGCGAAAGGCACCGTAATTAGGCGTCCAATACAATTATTGTATCCTTTAGAAATAAGATGTGATAAGCTAAGTTGTACCGCCGCGCTGGAGGATGCGTAAAATATTACAGGTCTTTTGCGTGCGTCGATAGACCTAAGGGTAGTAGAGGGAGTAAGTAAGGGGTTACTGTAACTTGTTGTTCAGAGATACAGAAGAACGTAAGAAGCTCTCATGATGTGTAGTCGCTTAGCTTGATTTATATTTAAATAAACCTTTCTTTAAACTTGATGTTGTTTATTGCATTACACTCAAGATTGGAAGCAATTAACATACTAATCTTATGTACACATAAAATAATATTTATATCACAAAACATAAAATAATAATAATTCAGTTATAAAAATCAAATGTAATTTTTTCTTTATATATTTAATTAAACATGAGGATTTTCATTATGCCTTATTTTCTACGTTGAGAACCCAGACGATGCTTGTTCTGTTTCTCTGTGACTAGAGAATCGATGCTTGTATTCTCATGAATGTGCAAAGTTCGTTTTCGCATTAAGAGTGGAAGCTCACAAGTTGGAAGTTGCAATTGTACAGTGTGTCCCAAATTGGATGTATTAAATGGGTAACTTAGTTGTTATTAAAGATACAATAAAACTGTGTGCGCAGTCATGTGCCAACTTTTTGTGATCAATTCAATGGTGAAATCACAAATGAGCGATCTTCTTTTGTTTTCGAGTTATAGCCAAAAATTGATATTTTTGACAATTCTATTAATTCGTATAACTCGTTTGGTTGCAAAAATATCCAAAAATACTGTAATAGTTTTTTATACAGTTTTTTACGTAGAATACAGTGGCGTACGCAAATATTTAATATTTATAATACTTTTGAGGTTATAATATAAACTTGCATTTTTTTAAATGGAAACCACAATCGGTTGTCGCTTTATTTAAAAGCTCTTTTTGATAGCTTTTCAAAAATATATAGTTTAGTATAATTATTTTTTTAAATGGCCGATTTATTCCATGTTTTTGGTATAATAAAACAATTTATTGTATTGGTGATAAATAGTTGGCCGCGAAACAAAAGGTAAACACAAAACAAGAGTTTATTATTGTACCACACCACATTTCTAAACAACAAAGTTTGAAAGCTAGAAGAATACAATATCATAACTACATATATTACAAAAATTAATATAACTACATCTTAAATTGAAAATTATATCTCTCTATCCACATTTAAACAGTCTATAATCCATGTATGGATACACAAATACACACATACTCACACACCTCATATCCTCACAAACACACACACACAAGCACGCGCCCACGCATGCACGCACGCATGCGCACACAACCACACACAACCTCACCTACACACACCCTCACACATAATATATATATATATATATATATATATATATATAAAACACTAGAACACAGATGGGAATACTACAATAGTTTTATTTACTGATAATTCAGAGATATTGTTCAAACTGGCCTCCATGATCTCTTAAACAAAGTTCGCATCGTTTTATTAAAGACTAAATAGAATTTAATAAATAAACCGCCTTAACTTTACGAAACGCTGCTTCAATTGAATTCCGCAACTCTTCAATACTATGGTTCTGGGTTTTATAGATTTCCTCTTTCAAAAAATTCCACAAGAACTAGTCCAATATCGACAAGTCAGGAGATCTAAGCGGCCACTGAACAGGTCCAAACGTACCCATCCATTTATTGAGATATAATGGTCTACTTCTATTTAAATAATCACGAGTAATTATAGCGTTCTGCGGGGTGCACCATCTTGTTGGAACCACACTTTTGTCTTTTTCGAGAGGCATGTCCTCCAGTAATTCGTGCAAGTTGGTATACAAAATTTCAATATAGCGACAAGCTGAATGATTGTTTTCAAAAATATGGTATTGAATTTTGCCACCAACAATGTAGCAACAAATGTTCAAACCATAACGGCTTTGTTGACGCCTCGTATGTTTGATAGGTATTTTCATTCGACCAGCAAGTGCTTCATCAGACCATATAATGTTATTTCCAAAATTGTTAGTAGCAGAACATTTACGGGGATACCATTTACAAAATCGCCTTTTTGAAAATCGTCGGAAACAAACTATGCATAATTTTATTTTTATAGGGTCGATATTTATTACGCTTCAATATTCTTGAAGCGGCTGATTTGAAACACCCATTTCCTTTTCAATTTTCCTACATGATGTTCTTGGGTTTATTTCACACATGCTATGGTTGAAACAGTAGTTTGCTCTTCATTAAAAACTGCATACTGTTACGTTCTAGGTTTTGCAAAGCAGCCAAACTGTTGTAAATTACTATCTATCCTTTTAAACATGTTAATATTAGGTTGTTGTCTTTCAGGGTATCTGTATTATTTACAAACGACATAGTAATATTATTTGCTATTAGTTACACAATTACCTGTTAAAATATAAAGTTTTTACTGATAGAGGAATTCTCGCAGACTCAATAAATGCAACTAGCATATCGTATTTTTCGTAATTTTCAAATTTTGCCATTTAGTAACAGACTGATGCCTCACTTACAAACTAACAATACAATTTATTGCATGTGCAATAGATATGATTGAAGCTCGTTGACGTTTGTTATACAAACAATTGACGTTTTTGTTTACCTTTTGTTTCGCGGCCAACTATTTATTACCAATATAATAAATTATTTTATTATACCAAAACATAGAATAATTCGGCCATTTGAAAAGATAATTATATTAAACTATATATTTTTGAAAAGCTGTCAAAAGAGCTTTTAAATAAAGTGACAACCAATTGTGGTTTCCATTTAAAAATGCAAGTTTATATTATAACCTCAAAAGTATTATAAATATTAAATATTTGCGTACGCCACTGTATTCTACGTAAAAACCGTATAAAAACTATTACAGTATTTTTGGATATTTTGCAACCAAACGAGTTATACGAATTAATAGAATTGTAAAAATATCAATTTTTGGCTATAACTCGAAAACAAAAGAAGATCGCTCATTTGTGATTTCACCATTGAATTGATCTCAAAAAGTTGGCACATGACTGCGCACACATTTTTATTGTATCTTTAATAACAACTAAGTTACCCATTTAATACATCCAATTTGGGACACACTGTACTTCAAACCCTGCGAATCATCATGCCCTTGCGCCAATTACAGATTGGGTCCTGCTAATTCATTTTTTAAAAACCAATATTCACCTAATCTCTATAAAAAATCATACAATTAAAAACATTGTAATTTATTTATTTACTAATTCACTAAAATGAACGTTATACTCAACAGAGAAGTAATGCTAATATATTATTCTTAGTGCTACTTATGGAGATATCGTAACCCGTACCGTAAAATAAAGTTATCAACACCATAAAAGCTTTTTTTATTAGGAAGAAGAAACGTCTTTATACATTCTGACAAGTCACACCGAACTGTCAGAATGAATGCATTGCCATTAACGTCGAATTGTGATTGTCCTAAATCCAAAAATATTTTTAAGAACGTTGTGGCTGTTAACGTTAACGTAAGAGGTTGTAAGTGTGGATTTGAATATTTATACCTTTGGCAGTCGTTACAGTGTTTAGCAAATTTTTGGATATTTGTATGTAAACCGGGTCAATTATATTTTTTTGTTATTAATTGTTCTAGTAATTCCTACATATCCTACCGTATGTAATATATGAAAGTCGTTTATTATTAGTTCTCTTGGAAACAAATCACTAATGTTCCAATATTATTTATTACTGAAATTTTTATATTCGTATCTGTAAGTATATTCTGATGTTTAAACACTTTTTTATTAATATTCTGAGTTTCACTGTTTTTACAAATTATTAATTCATAAATATTATATTCTGTGCACAATTTCTAACAGTCTTTCAGCGATGAGTGACGCTTCGACGCAGAGCAAGGGTCTGTTGTATTTAAATAATTTATTTGTGATATCACGTCATAGGTAAAAAACTCTTTATAAAATTCAAATTCATGACTTGTACGTAGTAATTCGCTAAATTTATCAAACTTGATAGATCTTAGTTCGGATTAGGGATGGACTCGGCCGGGCCGGGCCGGACCTTTAATAAGACCGGCCCGGCCCGATGCAGAAAAGTGACCAGCCCGGCCCGAGGCCCGACTCGAAATGACGGGCCCGATTTTTATTCAGTAAATGAGAAGAGATTTTTTTTTCAGTTGCGTTCTACAAGTAACTATTTTGCAATGAATTTTAGTGGCAGTCAACATAAAAACTGTAACTGTAATGATGTTTATTTATTCTAATATAAACCAAGGGCTATATAGCAGATATATTTAAAGCATTGTTGCTATCGGTGATGAATCTCTACAAATTCGCATTTTGAATCAGTTTTAAGTGGGAGTTTTTTAGGTTTTAGATTTAATGGTATTCAAATTCATCTTAATCCTCTTGCATAAGTCTGAAAAAAGTTTTAAAGAATTCCAAGATATAATTTTGAGAGGTCTGAAATTTTATTTGAGGATTGCCAGGGAAAACCCTAACAAAACTTAATCAAAATTAATATAAAAGTTTTTAGTTTTTTTAATAAGAGTTCTCTAAAACAAACTGGAAACTGTTCAAGCAAGCAAATTAGAATAAGTAGTAAATCACTTTCTGACGGTTGAATATCGTGAGTGATAGGAACAAATGTGCGGGTACAAATTGGTGTAGGTAAGGTACCTATTTGGCATTTTAGAGAGGTAACCTTTCACTTTCGTTTAAATACAATTGAGAAAGTTGTACGAACAAACATAGTACCACCACCTGCATCATAAGCCCTGTGATGTTATGTGGAAAAAATACTATTATCTACCTGAGACCTGAGCCTGTGTGAGCACATATATTATTTTTGGCATATACGCCAACAAAAATTACTTTCCTAAATTTTTCAAGCAATAAAAAGTAAATGCCTACGGTTAATTTGCAAAGAATAAAATATGTAGTTAGCCCCAATAAACTGATTATGATAATGCAATTTTTTCCTCTTTATTGATGTCGATGTAAAGTTTAGTTTAGATGCCATTTTAAGACCTTAATTTTTGTAGATAATTTATATCTATCGTTCGTCTATACACAAATACCTTATTTTGAAATTTTAAATTCTTAATTATAAGAATCAGCAAATATTATGCCCCACCTTTGACTGGTACATCTCCTTTAGAGTCTTCTTCTTATAAAATGGGTCCTTACTGGGTCCGGTCTAGTCAGAATTTGCAAATAAAGCTTTATATTCACTTTTATGAACTGATTTTAAATGACGGAAGTACAATTACCATAAAAACCAACTGTTTTCTACACGGACTGGGATCTGCACTGAAAATATTATGTACAAAATTTACGAGGGATTATAAGGAATGGGTACATCCAGCTTTTCGGCAAACTACAAATTTAGTGAAGATACGCGATGTTTTTAAACAACTTTACCACATTTTTAACGTATAGCTATAAAACTATAAATTTAAACTAGGAAAGCTATTAAAGACGACATGTGGCTGCAAAATTTGCTCATATAAAAATATAAAATAGCGCGTATGATTTTATGGGGTGAGTAAATCAACACGCAATTTTTGAAAAATGGGTCGACAGTAAATCCTACAATAAATTGAAAATAGAAATTTGTTGAAGAACGCATTAACATCGATTGGACTTTTATGTAAATTGAGTGTACGCTTAATGTACCTTATACCGTTATGATAAATTTGACGTCCGCTTTATCTTCCCATCCTACTTCAAAGAATTTTACTAAAATCACCTACTTGATATTAAAGAGTTATTGCAAACTCATTCCAAGTAGACTTTATGAAAAGAATCTTCAAATAAAGCATCTTTTATTAAAAGTTTGCATCCAATCTAAAGGAGTGTTATTGCAAGTGTTCTTTCTTTTACTTTTTATTTTGACATATATGTTTAGTATTCTATATCTATAGGTTATGTTTTAAAAATGAATAAAGAATTAATGTCTTTTGGGAAAAGGTGATCTATAATACATGTTTAACTATATTGGAAAAGATCAAAAAAATTGTATTCACACAAAGATGAACCTTTTTTTATTATTTGAGTCTTTCATTTCCACTGATTAGATAACATTTGTATGTGTTGTCAAAATGTTTACACCGAATACGTTTCGAGTTTACTTCAAGACACCGTTTTTTACTTCTTCTAAAGCATATAGCATATCTGTTTTTAAAAGGATTTTTACACCTTACTTCGAGGAAAAACATTACAAAACAGCATCCTCGTATTTAAAGCGTTGACGTTTTATATCCTTTTCGTGTTATAAACTTGGACTTTGTATCTCTAAATTTAATTACGGAAACAACACTACAAAAAGCCATTTAGTTTCACAATATTTATACAGAAAGCAGATAATTAAATGTAAGTTTGTACGTTAGGCATTTGGTATATGTCAAAATTAAGGCGCCTTAAATAAAAGCACTCCTTGCCTGTATTTAAATTAAATAAAGGTGTCCTGCATTTTAATAAAATACAAACATTAAAGGTGTGTTAATTGCGTCTGTGTTAACGTTAAATAAGGGAAAACTTTATTAAAAAATTAGTAAAATTAACATTACAATAACTTTTTAGTGTTTTAGGCGGTAGACATAAACTTTACACGCGGTTGATAATATCGACGTTCGCCGCACGATTGAAATTTGAAGTATATTCATATTCATATCCATTATATAAATCGTGCAAACTTTTGAATTATAAATAAATCAACTAGTTTGATGTTCCTCGGCAATTTTAACTTGCCTAAAGCTCAACATGAGGAACATTAAATAAGACTAGATAAAAATATTTGGGATAAGAAGTGTGTTATATAATATCACGTCTCCTCTACACTAAACAAGATTATTAATGGGTTCATGAAGACACTTCGTGAAAATATAATTAAGAACGTTTACTTATTCAATGTGAGATAGAAGTGAAACGACGGTGTAACTACTCGTGCGTTTTTCGGCCCGAATAGTTCGAGCCGACCCGAATCGTTTGGCCCGGCCCGGCCCAAGAAAAGTAGTTAACGGCCCGGCCCGGTTTCGAGCCCGAAATCGGGCCGGGTTCGGGCCGGGCCGGTCTGAATGCCTGAGCCCAAGTCCATCCCTAGTTCGGATACTTTTGAGGTTATTTCAGTGTTTCAATAATCCCTGGGTGATCAATCAGTTCCAGTCATGTTTCTGAATGTTTCATTACAAGTTTTATCTATTTGTCCTTGTATGTGTTTTGCACGAGACCGTGTAATTACATACTTGGATGTCCTGATTGATGCTGCCATTTCCTGGAGTGCTCTTTTGGGAATTTCCATTCCAGATAATGCATCGGCAATTACATTTTCACTGCCTTTTATATATTTAACAACAAAATCGCATTCTTCAAGAACTAATCTAAATTTCGTAAATTTGATAGACCAAAGTTCGATGGTCAGTATGTATTTCAAGTCGTCGGCTAGATAAATATGGTCTGAAATGTTCTACAGTCAACACAATGACCAGGCGTTCTTTTTTAATTGCAAAATAGGTTCTTTCAGCATTATTTCATGTTCGGCTTGCACATGCTACCGGTTTCTCATCGTCGTTGCATAAAACTACTTCGATCGCTACTTGTAAAACGTCGGTTTTTAGAATAAAACTTATTATTTTATGAAAAATTTAGATATTGCAAAATTGCTATTGCAACCAATTTGTATTTTAGAGTGTCAAATTCAGTTTGATATTTTGGCGCTCACTTAAATTGTTCATTTTATCTAGTAAGTCATCGAGAAATTGAATGCTGACGTCTGCAGAAAAATAAATAAACGTAGCTAGCAAGCAATTTAATGTTGTCTGCAGAAAAACGATTGAACCCCAGTCAGCACGAATGGGACTCTCAACCCTGAAAGCAATTATAATTGATCAACGCAATCTAAGATTAGCTGGTTACTGGTTTCCAATAGATTTAAAACACATTAATTTCAGAAAATAAATATTGCATGAGTTTGTACCTCAGTTATAAATTATATCTATCATGTTCTGATACACTTTCGCAATATCCTTGTTATTATTATTATACAATATTTAAATTTTTTAAAAGTGCTATTCATTAGGAAATGCCAAATTAATGTTGCCAATTGCAAAACCACAATTTTTTATATTTAATTACTAGCTCGATTTGAAATGATCATTTGGGCTTTACATAAAAGTTTAAGTTATTATTTCATCTTATTCACTGTAATACGATAGTATTTATCAACTTACCTTGTGTAATTAACTATCTAATATATATATTACTCATATTTAGACCAGGGTAGAAAATTAAATAATCACATCAAATAATTTTAATCACCGTGTAGAAGCTTTGGGAAAAGGTACGCGTTATTACATGAAAGCGTAAAGCATAAAAATTCATTCGTTTCATTAAAAATAAGGGAGTTAAATTATGTACAAGACGCTTGCTATAAAAAAAAAGGAAGCAGTATTAAAAAGCTTTACGTGTAATTTAATTATTCCTAGTAAAGAAACAAATAGAAATTACGTGCAAAATTTATATTAATTAACTCAATTTTAAGTAACCGGTATTAAACAAAATGTACAGATAATAATTAATATTTGATTAGGAGTCACTAAAAATTAAAGGGTATTATTTTTAATTGAAGTTAATTGAACCATTAGTAACATATAATATCTATAAAAACTTGTAAAAACCCCATAAAATGCAAATCGTAGAAGTGTTATTTAGAAGTATTATGTTTGAACACCTGTGTATTTTAAAAAAGCTCATTCTGCGTAAATTTTGCAGATAATTAATGGTTACAGAGAATCTTGGAGAAACCGTAGCTTAATAGTTACGGGAAATGCTAAAGGTGGGTTATTTCACAGTCCACATGGACTGAAATAATCGATAATAAAGAATATCAATTTGCACCAATAAGAACAGGGTAGATAGAGACAGATAATATGCGCAAAACGGAGACACTTATAGTAAAAGGCGTGAGTGGAGCAACGTCACGGGGTTGCGATTGGGTAAAAATAAAAGGCAAAATTGAGAGATAAAAATAACATTTCTGTATAAAATTCAATTAGTTATTTCCAGACATTGCGAGCCGTGTAGAAATTTCTGAGATTTAACTGGGGCGAGTGCAAATTTCGTAAAAATCGCATGCCGGGCTGCGAAATGGGAACCTAGCATGCGAAATTCTTTAGAATTGTCCGTTTTGGGGACTAGACCGACAGACAGGCTAACCTCTATATATACCCAGGTGAATATGAACAAGCTCTCTTAGATCTGCGACTTGATTCAATGCGTTAAACAGTGCTTTTTAGTTTTCCGAGTTTGATAGAATACTTTAAAGTTTGCTCGTATATTTTGGTGATTTAAAACAGTTTGTTCTTTACGTGCTACAACGAATGTACTTTAGTGCACTTAGAAAAGAAGATACAAGGTAATAAAGTTTAGTATCACTGTACCTATTAGTAAAATTTACGACAAATGAATACACAAAAGTAGGCAGTTTTGGCGTATATTGGTGAAAGAAGTATGAATTTCTTTGTTATTTTTCGGGGGTATTAAGAATTAAATGATTCGTAAACGTGTCTGGATCCACAAAACAAGCTTCAGATATACACAAATGAGTTCCAGAAAAGCACTGAAACTACTTTAGATGGATGGTGATGTAGAAAATTTTAAAAGCGTTGAGAATCAGAAGCCGTAAATATAACCCAGTTGGATTGGTGTGATTAACAAAAGGGACGATGTACATTGAAGCTACGAGTGCAGTAACCTTCAGGTAAATTATACTATTTTGTTTGAACTTTGATGTTTTCGTGTGTGTTGAATAACTTTATAATTGATTTACTTAAAATGGACAGTAGTGAAATTGTACTAACAATAAAATTTTAATTTTAAGGTGAAATTTGCTTGTTTAAGTAGAAAGGGGTATTTAGTATTTATGTTCTGGATTATGATGAAAATTTGGGTATGTCTTTGAGCTCAATTAGACGAACCTGGTTAATTAACGTAAAGGGGTGGTAGATGCTCCCTTTGTACTCAGACTCAGGTCTGCATATATTGTTATATTAATTAGTAGGCATCCTACAAGGACTTTAATCCTGGATGCACATTAAAATGATAACAAATTTAATCTTGAAATTTTCTGATACTGAAATTTATGCTGAATTTTAATTTTGAAATTTTAATGTATTGTGAATATTGATGTAAATAGAGTTAACGTTGATGTTTGTGGTAGGAATGTGTTTTTTTTTTTTATGAATGAGGATGAAGGTTTAACTAGGTGAGCAGCCGAGGCGGAAAGGGGAGTAGAAGAGGCGAGTAACAGAAGAAAGTCAACGGACCCGTTGATTAGGAGGTTTCACAGCATACATGGCGACCCAAAAGTGAGGCTCGAGTTCCAAATAAAATTTTTGTGATTTTATTCCAGGAAACTGGCGATCTGAGAGAGAGAGTTTCTGTGTGTGTATAAATTTAAGAGTATTTTAGAGTGTGTGAGAGTGATTAGAACGTATGCAGAGAAAAGAGTGGTTAAGGAGTCAAGGAGTGGAAATTGGAAGTGACGATAGTGCATTGTGTGGGAAAAATTCGAAAATGGAAGAAGCTGGAGGCAGTAGAGATCAGTCGAGGACGGAATCAGGGGATCAAGGAAATGAGTTAATGATGAGAATGTTAGAGGAAATGCGATTAGCTAGGGAAGAATCGAATAGAGCGAGGGAGGAGTCCAACAGAAAATTAGAACTGCTAAGCGATGAATCTAATAGAGCTAGGGAAGAATCGAATAGAGCGAGGGAGGAGTCCAACCGAAAATTAGAGCAGATAAGCGGGAAAATTGAACAAAATACTAAAGAATTTACAGAATTTAAAGATAGTCTTACCGTGAAACTGGGGGAAGTAGAAAATAGGGTTAAAAAAAATGAGAGTGATATTACAGGTCTTCGACAGGAAATGGGACATTTAAGGTCCGAAGTACGCATTTTTTGTGAAGAAGAGATTAATATAAAAATGACTGAAGTGACGGACTCATGTAGGGATCAGTTAGGCAGGGTAGAACGCGAAGTTAGTAGTATCAAATACAACATGTCAAATTTAACGGGGGGTGGTCCCAGATTTTATACAGGTGGAGGATCATTGGACCAACACATGAAGTTTTATGGCGATAACAGGGTAAATCCACAAATTTTTATTAATAGTGTAAGAAATCTAGTGGGAAATTTATTTGACGAACAGACTAAACTGAATACGATAAAGGGTTTATTGAAAGACAACGCGGAAGCATGGTACAATTTAGTAGGACAGGACATAGACACCTACATGGACTTTGAAGACAGATTTTTAAAGCACTACTGGAGTGACCACAGACAAGACCAGGTACGAGACGACTTAATCACAGGGAAATTTAAGGGAGAATTTTCAGGAAGTATGGAGCAATATGCTATACGCAAGTATAGCATAGCAAAGCAACTGAACCCACCACTGACGGACCGACAAATTATCAAGTATTTATCACGACACTTCGAGGTAGAAGTAAGACAACACGTAGCACTACAGAACATAGTGGACAGAGAAATGTTTTTAGAATACCTGCAGAGGTACGACGACGTAAGTAGTGGACGACTTCGGGATAATAGGGAAAGACAGATCAACACAGTTAGGTTTGACAATAGACGGGACAACTATGCTAGAAGGGGGAATAGTTACGGATACCAGCGACAGAATTGGGAACAGCGACGACCATACTTTAGAAGTAATAGTTTAGGAAGGGGACCTGCACCGAGACCGGAACCTACCAGAAGGAATAGTTCACCGGACATGAGGGCGACTGCTAATACAGACACGGAACGAGTGGAAACGCCTAGGACATACGCTGAGGTGACGGCTAGACCAGGACCGAGTAGGGAAAACAGACCTGGACAGGATTTTTAGAACGCGACAGACCACTAGATTTCAGTGTAAATGTATATGAACATCCACGTGAATTTTTCAAAATTGAGGAGGAAGTAGAGCCAGAAACTGAGGAAAAATTGTTTGCCAATTATTTATATAGGAATTTTTGAGAATAATGTAGAAGTATTACTTGATACAGGGGCAGAGGCGAGTTTAATATCGGAGGAATTCGTCAGCAAAATTAGGGATAAGGTTTGTGATAGAATTATGCCTATAAAGCGTAGCCATTTAGTAGCTCCAAATAAAAAGAAGTTTGCTGTAGTAAATAGCGTTGTGGTGCTTAGGATAGATATAGGAGGTTTAAGCTGTAAACAGGAGTTTGTAATTGTACCTGGACTGAAGTTTCAGAGCATTTTAGGTGTTGACTGTATGATGAAGTTAGGGGTTTTGATAGATATGGAACGGAAGGTAATAAGGATTAAGGATAGGGTAGTGCCATGGAAGGGTAGTTATGAAGTCACAGAGGATGACACGGGGTTGAATATTAATGTAGTAGAGGTAGAGGATGATGAAGTTAAACAGATCAACACAATAAGATGTCCAGAGGATAGGATAGTAGAGGTTCAAGCTTTAGTACAAAAACATGCAGAATTAGTGGGGGTAGAAGAAACAGCAGCATATCGGGAGCAGGTGAAGGCAGAATTAATTAAAGATGCACGAAAAATTAATCAACGGACCAAACCGCAATTCCATTGTCCAACATCCATGGACACACTTTTGACGAGATTAAGTGGCAAGTTTATTTTTAGTAAATTAGATTTAAGGAATTCATGCTGGCTGATTCCATTACACAAGGATTCTAGAAGGTACATAGGATTTTCTGTAGAGAGAAAAATCGAGAATTTTAAAGTAGTATCGTTTGGTTTGTCGGCAGAAAGAAAAAAATAGTAAATGAGAAACAGACATGTGTAGGGACTGAAAAAGAAATAATATTTAAGAGTAAGGATAATAGGGATGATAAGTTTATTTTATGTGAGATAATAGGGATGATAAGTATAGATATAAAAGGAGGAGAAATAGGGATGAAGAGTATTAGGATGGTGAGAAGAAAGACTTGGAGGGTCAAGAAGAGAGTTAGATTCAAATAAATTGATGAACAAAGAATAGAGATAGGTGAATTTTAGTAGGTGTTTATAGAAAATAAAGCTAGGTATAGGATAAATATGGGAGATAATTAGAAATAGGTTTAGGATGAGAATAAAGAGTAAATGTAGGAAGAAAATAAGATAGGTTAAGTATAGATGTTTCATATAAGATTAGTGAAAAGTTAGGAATAGAGTAAGAGTAGGATAGGTATATAGGATTAGGTAGGGGAAGTGAAGTATAGTGAAGATTAGTTAAGAGTTAGGAATAGGATAGGTATATAGGATGTATATAGGATTAGATGGATAAGTAGGATGAAGTTAGGGATAATTTCATTTTATGAAATTAGGTGAGAGTTAGGAATAAGATAGGGATATAGGACAGGTGTAAATAATTTTTTTTGATTGGATAAGGTAGGTAAGTTAGATAGATAAGGGTAGAGAGAGATAGGCATTTTTTTTTTTTTTGTAAATTTTGTTTGCGGTTTAAATATTTGATATTTGAATTCAAATAAGTGGGATTATTTGTATTCAAATAGGGGGAAAAAACTCATATTTAGACCAGGGTAGAAAATTAAATAATCACATCAAATAATTTTAATCACCGTGTAGAAGCTTTGGGAAAAGGTACGCGTTATTAAATGAAAGCGTGAAGCATAAAAATTCATTCGTTTCATTAAAAATAAGGGAGTTAAATTATGTACAAGACGCTTGCTATAAAAAAAAAAGGAAGCAGTATTAAAAAGCTTTACGTGTAATTTAATTATTCCTAGTAAAGAAACAAATAGAAATTACGTGCAAAATTTATATTAATTAACTCAATTTTAAGTAACCGGTATTAAACAAAATGTACAGATAATAATTAATATTTGATTAGGAGTCACTAAAAATTAAAGGGTATTATTTTTAATTGAAATTAATTGAACCATTAGTAACATATAATATCTATAAAAACTTGTAAAAACCCCATAAAATGCAAATCGTAGAAGTGTTATTTAGAAGTATTATGTTTGAACACCTGTGTATTTTAAAAAAGCTCATTCTGCGTAAATTTTGCAGATAATTAATGGTTACAGAGAATCTTGGAGAAACCGTAGCTTAATAGTTACGGGAAATGCTAAAGGTGGGTTATTTCACAGTCCACATGGACTGAAATAATCGATAATAAAGAATATCAATTT
This sequence comes from Platerodrilus igneus, assembly GCA_036346225.1. Classification (NCBI taxonomy): domain Eukaryota; kingdom Metazoa; phylum Arthropoda; class Insecta; order Coleoptera; family Lycidae; genus Platerodrilus; species Platerodrilus igneus. Next base: position 4,165,027 of record JARFIW010000003.1, on the reverse strand, counting down.
GCACCAATAAGAACAGGGTAGATAGAGACAGATAATATGCGCAAGACGGAGACACTTATAGTAAAAGGCGTGAGTGGAGCAACGTCACGGGGTTGCGATTGGGTGAAAATAAAAGGCAAAATTGAGAGATAAAAATAACATTTCTGTATAAAATTCAATTAGTTATTTCCAGACGTTGCGAGCCGTGTAGAAATTTCTGAGATTTAACTGGGGCGAGTGCAAATTTCGTAAAAATCGCATGCCGGGCTGCGGAATGAGAACCTAGCATGCGAAATTCTTTGGAATTGTCCGTTTTGGGGACTAGACCGACAGACAGGCTAACCTCTATATATACCCAGGTGAATATGAACAAGCTCTCTTAGATCTGCGACTTGATTCAATGCGTTAAACAGTGCTTTTTAGTTTTCCGAGTTTGATAGAATACTTTAAAGTTTGCTCGTATATTTTGGTGATTTAAAACAGTTTGTTCTTTACGTGCTACAATGAATGTACTTTAGTGCACGTAGAAAAGAAGATACAAGGTAATAAAGTTTAGTATCACTGTACCTATTAGTAAAATTTACGACAAATGAATACACAAAAGTAGGCAGTTTTGGCGTATATTGGTGAAAGAAGTATGAATTTCTTTGTTATTTTCGGGGTATTAAGAATTAAATGATTCGTAAACGTGTCTGGATCCACAAAACAAGCTTCAGATATACACAAATGAGTTCCAGAAAAGCACTGAAACTACTTTAGATGGATGGTGATGTAGAAAATTTTAAAAGCGTTGAGAATCAGAAGCCGTAAATATAACCCAATTGGATTGGTGTGATTAACAAAAGGGACGATGTACATTGAAGCTACGAGTGCAGTAACCTTCAGGTAAATTATACTATTTTGTTTGAACTTTGATGTTTTCGTGTGTGTTGAATAACTTTATAATTGATTTACTTAAAATGGACAGTAGTGAAATTGTACTAACAATAAAATTTTAATTTTAAGGTGAAATTTGCTTGTTTAAGTAGAAAGGGGTATTTAGTATTGATGTTCTGGATTATGATGAAAATTTGGGTATGTCTTTGAGCTCAATTAGACGAACCTGGTTAATTAACGTAAATGGGTGGTAGATGCTCCCTTTGTACTCAGACTCAGGTCTGCATATATTGTTATATTAATTAGTAAGCATCCTACAAGGACTTTAATTCTGGATGCACATTAAAATGATAACAAATTTAATCTTGAAATTTTCTGATACTGAAATTTATGCTGAATTTTAATTTTGAAATTTTAATGTATTGTGAATCTTGATGTAAATAGAGTTAACGTTGATGTTTGTGGTAGGAATGTGTTTTTTTTTTTTTATGAATGAGGATGAAGGTTTAACTAGGTGAGCAGCCGAGGCGGAAAGGGGAGTAGAAGAGGCGAGTAACAGAAGAAAGTCGACGGACCCGTTGATTAGGAGGTTTCACAGCAATATATATATATATATATATATATATATATATATATATATATATATAAACAACTCGTTTGTAAGCCATATTGTCGCATCTTGACAATGAAAAAATTCCTGACGATGCGTGGCCAATGTTGTAAATGTAATGAACTTGGTTGTTATCAAAAATAAAATACAAACTGCTTCCGATGTAAACGCAATTACCTACCTGTATATGTAAATTTGAATTTTTATTATTTTGTTAGGAATTAAATGTATAAAAGCCAATTTTTTCAGTTTTTAATGAAAAGTAAATTGAAATATTCTAGATTGAAATATTTCAAATGATTTCAATTCACTGCGGTCGGCTACAATTACTAAATTATCTATAATACTGCAATTTAAAATTTCCCATAATCTAAAACTCATTCAATTTTAATGTATTAGTTATTAAATCGCGAGCTCAGTTATCTGCAAGAAATATAAACTAAAAAATTTATGAAATGCTCCAACTTCAAAACTATCGAAGAAATAAATCTCTTGAAATATATGCTTTGAGTTATATAATATTTTCTAGAGATGCTCTCATTTTTGTGGCGGTTCATAACAGCTGAAATTAGAAATGCGCCAGGATCTGATTGCATAGCGGCAGCGTCGGCTTCTACACTGGGATATTCTTCACCGAAAAATTAAAAAAACAAGATTATAACGTTGTAAAAAATAAATAAGAACATTCAATAAAGACAGTACGTAACGTAGCTAACTAGGTATCTAGGGAAATGCAATTGCAATAAGTAGAAATTGAAGTGGTTTCGGAACATATGTTTATACTTAAACTAAATAAACACAATAATTATACAAATCGAAACCCAAACATTTTAAAAAATTATTAAGTAGCTTCAATAATTTCTGCATCCACCTTATAAACTGATATAATTCTATTTGTTTAAAAGTCTTTTATATAAGTGAGATAAATAAAGTCAAACACATTTAATCAGTATTTTAATTATTGTTAACGTATCAAAGAAACACACCTAACAAAATTCAAGTAAATTGATTTACGTGGTTGAATGTCGAACATAATTTTATCGTATCTTCTGTTTATACCGTAATCATGTTCAATGCTACGCGCTTTGCAACAGGTTATTCCGACTCCTCCCGGAGATTCGCTAATAGAACTTCGTACTGTAAAGATGCGGAAAGTTTTAGATGTCGGTGATCTTCGCGTCGCACTTTATCTACATTAGCTTTCAACACGCACCTCGATCTGGTTGATTCGACAATGGTGCGTATTGTTAAATTTAGAGTTTCAAGAATTTCTTCCTTTTTATTTTTCCAGCGCGACAAGGATACAACAAATTTATAAGATGATTTAACAAATACATTAGGGTTTCATGTAAAATTGTCATAACTACGTAAATGTGATTAAGCTGGGCATGTAACTTTTTAAATTTTGTGTAAGCCGTTATTAGAAAATGGTTTAGGAATAATTCTAGTTACCCTCAAGGACCTCCTGTTGTTTGGTCGACTGCCAGTTTTTAAGAGGAAATTTAACGGCCATCTTGCTGTTTGTGCACTAAAGCAGTTTCGCTGTTGGGTGTTATTGGTAATATTGAAGGTGACTTTTGCTTTTACCCGATCAGTTTACTTTTTGTTGAGTGACAAGCTGTATATTTGTTTCTCGTAATTGGAAAATTCAAATTACTCATCTTCTGTGGAATGGTGAAGTGGCGAACACGATTAGTTGCTACGCACATCTTGATAAAAATTTAAAAGATGATAATGATATTTTTCTGTAATCTTACGCTTAACGCTAATATATTGCTTAGTATTTGTTTTTCGAATTACAATTAGTTATTTTCAACAAGAATTACAAATTTAACTGGTTATATATGTACTTAAAGAATGTAAATCTATATCAGAGTTAGTAGCGGTAATAGACTGACTTATGTTTGTGCTTTACTAAGTTTACGAAAATTATTTAAATATCCCACTGAATAAAAAAAGAGTGAACGCTTTTTGTTAAAATTTAATTGTTTCTTATATGACAATAATATTTAATTTTCGTACACGTATACACGTATAAAATTTGGCTATATCAATTTCTCATTTCAATTAGCATAATAAGACCCCCTATTTAGAGTTAGACGTCGTGCTTACTCAGTGATCAATTTTTGTACTTGCTTTTTGTTACAAACTGAGCAGAGTCCCATTTGCATAAGTACAGTGAAGGTATGAGCTTCAAATCCAACTAAAAACTAAACCTAATATTTTTTAATACCCTTAGTATATTTTTTGTAAAGAAACAAACTGCTGTTTTTATTTACTTAACCTCATGTTTTATTACAGGCACAGGGTCTACAAATTTAAGGTCAAACCTTTATGTTTTTGAAACGGAATTTGATCGTCAAAGTTTCTACACCTTTGTTTGACGATATTTGCTTGTAGTTGTTTATTTTATAAGTGTAGTGGCATCCTGGTTTATTCGTTAATTATTAGCTGATCCCCCCCTAATAGTCTCTCCCCGCAAGAAGTAGCGTCAATGTCTTTAGGCGCAATCTAGTTTTTAAACCTCAGCAACCCTCCTGATACCAGAAGACGGAATAAGAAACCAACTGATCATCAGGCTACTTCATTTAAGTACGCAAGGGCATTGTTTGCCACCACACCGACCGCACAAGATTAGGCGAAGGATATGAGACTAGATACTAAAAGCTAACACTTACTTTTTAATATATAAACCAAAATACTTGATTAATTTTCTTTTTACATTGAATATAAATACATGCAAATTTTCAAATATTTTTAGGTATTCTTTTAACTCGGAAGAAATTAAGAACACAGGCTTACTAGCAAAATAAAACAAAATATGATACAATAATAAAAATTGTATGTTAATGAATTAGCCAGTACTACTTTATGAAAGATAAATAAATTTCTTAGTCCTACCGTACAAAATACAAAAATAATAGGTAGATTCAGTTATTTTTATTTACCCAATAATTCCTACCTTTTTTTATCTTAAATATCAAAGCTTGGAACATCAATTAGATAAGATAATTGTCAACGATATATTCAAAAAAAAAAAGATAAAAGAATAATGTATGATTTAAAGAAACCAGCTAGATCAGGAAAGATCTCAAAAGTTATTTCAGAGAGAAAGATGCTTAAGATATTTTATGGTTTAGAGCACAAATTAGGTACGATAAAATCTCAAAGATATTTTCAAACAGGAAGATAAGTACATACTTTATGATTTAGGGTATCAATCAGATAAGATAGGATTTCAAAGATTTCAGAAAGAAAGATAAATAACAAACCATTTATGGTTTGGAGCGTCTGTTAAATAATAGAACATAAACAAACTCTCAAGGGAGTAAAATGATCTCCTAAAATCATGGAAAAGAATTTTTTCTCATGTCCTTTACAAGGCGAAATTCCTTGAAACGGCACACGTTGGTGACAACGACATGTGGAACCGGATAGAAATGTGGTAGCAAACTCTGCAGATCTGCGTTGATTAAAAGAGAATTATTTCGAATTCTTGCTGTTCCAAGCAAGGTAACAATCTTCAGCGTGCATGACAACACTCACACATGGGACCTACATTTTAACTTTCATTCGAACGAGGGTGTGCTTTTGTGAAAAATGTTTGCTTAGCAGCTTTTAAGTATTAGTCGACAGCTCGGACTAAGGGGAAATCATTCTTTGATGATGGGCGGTTGTCTCGGAAAATAGACAGGTCCAACGGAGAAAAGTAAAGCTGAAACGGAGATGGATGGATACGAACAAGTAGAGTTTTAGGATAAGTATCCTAGAGAAAGGGTAGAGAATTGAGCATGTGTCTATTAAAGCAGATCGATCTGAGGAACTACTTGCAGCGCTAGCGATACAATAAGCCTTATACTAACACGTGAATAATTGAAAAATAACTAGGTTCTAAATGAGGTCTAGAAAAATCATCTTCCAACTGAGCGCATCTACCGCGATAAGAAAGTCAAACAAAAGTATGCACAACCTACTCAGATGCAGCTCCATGTTAATTCTAAAAGCAAATGTTACGACAAACATACAAAAATAGAAGTAAACAAAATTTTATTATATTGAATAGCAATAAGAGATTAGCGATAAAAACAACAAAAGGTGACTGCCCCTTACCAATATCTTCAATAAAAAACAGAACAAAGTGTTCAAACGTCCCTATGATATGGAAAAACGATTTAATAAAGGAAGTTGTAGAAAAATTTAAATATTTGCGAAGGAAAACACATCAAACCGAAATTTCTCGTAGCCGCAGTTGTGGAAATCTACTTTTGCTACAGATGTGTAGTTCGCGAACACTATAATCGTCCAAAGAGTCTAGCAACAACCCGACCTCAGCTAGTACAAGTTTTATAAATTCGTTGAGTTGTTCAAACGGAAGATGTCTCAATCACGACAAAAGAATGTGGTGAGTTGTGTGATAATAAGAACAGGAGGTAAAAAAAAGAAATATTTAAGAAAATTGAGATTATTTACTTTTAGTGACAAATTTTTAAAGAATTAGGGACAAGTAAACTGTGTGACCTTGAAAGAAATATGGTATCTGAAAAACAAAAGATTTGAAATGATTTAGAACCCAAGACTAAGAAACATTTGTAAACGACAAGATAAACTCAAAAGATAGAATTTCAATTAAGATAGTAATAACAAAAACAAAATTATATTTGGATAACGGCAGAAAGAGAGGTAGCACCAGTGATTACTAATCGCTAGAAATAAAAGAATAGGGTGTTAGGTCTTTCATATGACATGGTCCTTGACATTTACTTTAGGTGTTCTGTAATTCATAAATTAATGCAAAAATTATACAATATAGTTTAAATGGGATAAATTTAGAAGCCAGTCAAGCAGCAAACTTTGTAGTTATATTAGACAAGAGGTGGTTTGGTTTTATGTTTAACTTCAAAAGCGCAAAAATAGTTTCATATAACTTTAGATGTGGGGATCTATAATAGTAAAAATAATATGTAAGGTAGAATGAAACACAAGAGTGTACAAGAAGTGCTTGACACAGATATATTATTAAAAGCATGTATTCTTTTGCAATGAAGTTAAAAATTGTTTTTCGTAAAAACAAGGTTTAGAAATCCGCTAAAAATAAGTAATTAGGTAAATTGTTAATGAATAATTTTGTATGGCATTAGGAAAGTAATTCTAGCATAGTGGACGATAATTAATATAAATTTTTGGTTATTTTGAAAAGAGAAAATGCCAATGACCAGTTTCGCTGTTATTGCAGCTTCTCAGATTGGACCATTTCTCTCTGCAAAACAACCAAGACCTTGAAATTATAGACAAATCATGGTGTATTGATATGTTACAAAATGTATCTCATGCATCCCTCTATACTCAAAAGTAACTAACAATCGGCAACTTTTGCAAGTCCTCGACATGATAGTATAGGCGGCATTGCCAGTCAAAATTTTAAAAACTAGTAAAAAGACAAGATAAAAAATAAATAGACAAATGGCCGATTACCTACTTAACATCGGCGGACCTTCTAAGAAGGTACTACGCCTAATGCTAATTGAGGAACTTGGCCAACTGAAACTAATACATTTTTAGTTACTTGATAATGAATAATTTTGTCTGACATTAGGAAGTAATTCGAGCATAGTGGAAGAAAATTAATATTAATTGTTGGCTATTTTGAAAAGAGAAAATGCCAATGACCGGTTTCGCTGTTATCCAGCTCCTCAGATTGAATCATTTCTCTCTGCAAAACAACCAACAAAGATCTTGAAATTATATACAAATCAAGGTGTTCTAATATGTACAAAATGTAACTCATGCACGCGCTATACTCGAAAGTGAGCAATTAACTATCGGTTTCTTTTGCAAGACTCCGACATAATAGTATAAATGGCATTTCCAGACAAAATTTTAAAAACTAGTCAAAAGACAAGATCAATAAACAAATAGCCGATTACCTACTCAACTTAAATTAACTTTCCTGAAGAAGACAAAATTATTCATTAAAATGTAACCAGAAACGTATTAGTTTCAGTTGGCCAAGTTCCTTAATTGGCATTGGGTGTAATACCTTCTTAGAAGGTCCGCCAATGTTAATTAGATAATCGGCCACTTGTTTATTTACGTTTCAGCTCGTCTTTTGACAAGTTGTAACATGTTTAATTTGATCAATATTTATTCGCATTGAATTACGAGGATAATACGCTAAGCGTGCCTTATTCTTTATTAAGATTCCATATAGTACATAACGAAACGCTTCGTTTTAATAATCTTCTTATAGTAAAATATCTGTGTCTCATAAAGCTATTTTGGCGAGCACCTCTATGCAATCCTCCTTCTATTGTATTTCCCCACCTTTAACGTCCCTATCGTTAGTTCCTCGCCTTGTCAAGTGAGTCGCTTCCTAGCAAGTAATTTATCAAGATGTATTCTAGGCTAGAGGCATGCGACCTTCGGTTGAATTATTTGTGTGAGTGGTTCAGGTCATGCTAGACCTGGAACAATTTCAGTAACTTCTACTAACGCGCGCCTACGAAAAACGATAGCGAAGGACAAGTGAAGATTTTGGTTTTGAGTGCTGTCGTCCCAAGTTTGAAATGGCTTGTAGTATTGTTTGGAGATTATGAAATTTCCGTTCGGATTTGTCTTGGAGAAACAGAGGCAGTTTGGTTCGTTATTACATTTAAAATTTTTTTGCATGTGTTAAGAATGTCATTAGCCTTTGCTAAACAGACGATCATATAAAAAGCACAAAAGTTGCTATCATGTTTACAAACATATAATCTGTGTCATTTTCAATTAATGTTGAACGGTTTTTACAAGCCGTAGAAAGAAGTTTTGTCAGGTTAGGTTTATATAATTGAAAGCTTTGTTCCATTTGATCTTCAGATAAATTTTTAAGTATATTTTCGACGTTGTAGTTTTTTTGTGATGTAGCACATTTGACAGATGTTGCCGTGAAAGCAGATGTCTCGTGCAGCTTTCATAAAATTCAAATTAAACATTCTTCAATCTTGAGATTAGCTTTTATTTACAGATAAATTATAAAAACTAAGTATAAAAATTTAAATACACGCTGCGTACTAATTATGAAACTGTAATCTACCTGATAAAATCTGCCCAGGATAGAAATGATAGTTCAATGCATTGTGGTTATAAATTATTTTGATCAAATATTTAAAACAAGCTTATATTTAGAGAACAGCCTTTTGCATTAAAAAGACAAAATTTTGATTTTGTTATAAACTTTATCGTTGAGAATTTTTTACCTGTTAAAAAGTTTCGAAATTTTAAAAGAAAGTTTTTTACTTCAGTAAACAATTAGTTAAATTTTGAGACTTTTATTTTGGTCAAATGCGATCAAATCTGATAACATAAAGGTAGAATTTTTGAGTAATAATTTTGTGCCAATATCATATTGGATATACATTTTTTTATTTTTAATACTTTTATAGGACACAAATGGTGTTCTACATTTTCTTTATTTAATCTTTGTAATTTCTTACAGGAGCTGCGTCTAATTTTTATAAGGCAGGTTTGTGTTAACGAAGGCGATCGTTTTATCTTTGGGTTTCCACGTCCACCCTTAGAAATGTGCTTTGCTCTTATCGTGATTATCTCAGGACTTGGTGGCGCCTATTTAACTTTGTTTAGCTTTGGTTTGCAAACAAAATTCGACTTACCCCTTCTTATTGCTCTACCCAGGAATAGACCCTAGCTATGTCGGAAGATTTTTGTGCACTGGCGCCCATTAAGAAAAATGAGTTACACTGACGCCTCAACGTACAAAAATATGTTTAAAAGTTTCTAAAATTTTGTCTGGCAATGCTATCTATACTATCATGTCGGGGACTTAAATAAGTTACCGATAGTTAGTTGCTTACTTTCGAATACTATAAAGAGCGAGTTAGGTTTTGGGCCTCTTGGAGCGATTTTTTAAAAAGCTTTTCCAAAACACTTCTTTTAACAAATTTATTTTTATACTAAATTATAATTGAATTTTTAATTTACAAGTTCGTTATATGCAGTAACGTATGATATCGGAATAATTCTAAATTGAAATTCACTTTATTAATTAAACTAAAGTTATTGTGAGTAGCTGAACTGACAACAATGTTAAAGTTGAGAAGCTTTAGACTGACTGGTTATCTTGGGCTCTCAAGGGTATTTATGCTATCCTTGCACCTCAGATTGCTTGCGGGAACTGCAAAGCTCATGTCTGCTTATTTTTGCATTTAATACAATGTAACAATCTTAATTCTAATAATTGCTGTCTTATAACCTACTGTGACATGCACCTGCAGTATCACGTTACGTCTGGAACACAATGTCTGTTTCCGTTCTTACTATCTGGCTTGTTGAACTTTCGTTAACCTTTTTATTGTCCTCCAATTATACATTGTTGCATCTAACTTAAGTTTTAATAATTCTCATTCGTTTCATTAATTACATATATATTCCAAAATGGGGGATATGTAACTGGCGCATAAGTTACATTTTGTATATATTTATATACTATGATTTATGTATAATTTCAAGCTCTTTGTTGATTATTTTGCAAAGAGAAATGGTCCAATCTGAGAAGCTGCAATAACAGCGAAAACGGTCATTAAATTTTTTTCTTTTCAAAATAATCAATAATTTATATTAATTTTCGTCCACTATGCTCAAATTACTTTTTTAATGCCACACAAAATTATTCATTATTAAATAACCAGAAACGTATTAGTGTCAGTTGGCCAAGTTCCTCAATTAGCATTGGGTGTAGTACTTTCTTAGAAGGTCCGACAATGCTAAGTTGGTAATCGGCCACTGTTTATTTATTTTAGGTAAATTGTATAAAAACAATTGCAATGGTGGACGTTAACTGCATAAAAGATTTTTCAAAATGAAAAAATTTTGAAGTTAGGTTATGTTGTTAATTTCGGACAAATTTTAATTTATTTGGTTTGTTTTAAAGATTGAAGTATTATTTCCGATAATAGTTACTATAGAATAACTATAGAAATAAGTAAATTTGAAATATAGATATACAAATACTCACCAATTGGTTTATACAAAATAACATTCAAGAACCATATTCCAGAACAATTTACTTTGGAGTGTAGTGTGGAAATGAAGCACTTGAAGTAACTATAATTTTCACACATGTCTTTAAAATTCTAAAAGATCTGTACATTAAATAATAAATATTTATTAGATGGATGATTAATGCATTATAGACTATAACCACAAAATTGGCGCCTTTTATTATATACGCTAAACAAAAATACAGATATCATAGCCGTTAATCGCTTGCTCGTCTAAAGCGCGTAGCCGGTACAACAGAAATTACAAACGATATATTTAATTCACTTTTAAGTTGACAATGTAAATGTTACTACTCTGCTTCTCTTTGAATTGTTGCAGTTTAGCAAGCTGGATAACGAATGATTATAGTTAGTTTACGTATGACAAAGCGTGGGTGCTCAATCTTTTTCTAGACCAGATTAGTTGACGGAGTTTGTTGCTACAAGACTAAGACAAAGTTAAAACATCAGGTAAATATCGTCGGATAAGCTTCACTACATTATTTATGCTCTTACACCAGTATTTCAAGGTAAGGTAGTCACGTTCAGACTGAATATTTTGATGCGCTTCCAACACTCGTTTACCGCAACATCCTCTACGTAAGCGTGTTCTGATTGGTTGAGAAAACAACATGTCCACTTTGCGACGGTTTACACCGTTTACACCACAAAATTTCACAGTAATAAGGGTTAGTTCCATTCAAACTTCTAAAACTATATTACACAACTATGTGTAATACTCTTAAAATAATGCTACAGAAAATCCTCTACAGCAATTATTTACTGGAAATAATTAGTGCGACGCTTTTTAACGCTTAACAATCTAGTGAGTCTTAAAGTTATATCGCTTCAATAAGTTCGCTGACTTTGTGAATGATTTTAGGAATTTATTCAATAGAATTTTTTAGGATTAGCTGATCCGCTTTGATATTTAGGATAATGCTGTCATTAGCACTCCTACACATGAATTTAGTTTTACTTTGAACCGTAACGTAAAGCCATTTAGATTGATCTTAAACTTTCAACCCTAAGAAAAATATTAAATGAATGACATCAGTTGTTTGTAATATTTAACAAGCCACAATTTCAACCGTATTCTAGCTTATTACATTGTAGGATCGTACAATTTAGTCACTGTCGTTGTTGAACAAAGCATGACCAACTGGCTTTTTGTAGCTCTACAAAAAAAAGAATAAAATTAAATATAGCCTATATACATGCTTACGCTTTCTGCAATGTCGGCCAGCAACCTTGCGGTGTCATGTCCCGTGTTTTGTACCATTGAGTTGAAAACGCCTTCCCTTTGTAACAAAACATGAGGATGATCAAACTCAACAAGTTGTCCTTCTTGCAGAACCAAAACTTTGTCACTATCCATAATGGTGTTTAATCTATGAGCGATTGTTATTACAGTATAGTCTTTAAACTTCAGTCGTAAAGTTTTTTGAATTAATGCGTCAGTGTACGAATCAACGCTAGCAGTTGCTTCGTCCAGTATTAATATTTTATTTTTACCCAAAATAGCTCGTGCCAAACATAGTAACTGCTTTTGTCCAACACTAAAATTTGATCCACCTCCAGATACTGTATGATTTAATCCCAAGGGTAATTTTGACACTACTTCTTTAAGTTCAACGGCTTCTAAACTAAACCATAATTCTTCATCGGATAACAAGTGAAATGGGTCTAAGTTTTCTCTTATTGTTCCTGTAAATAAAACTGGTTCTTGTGGTATAATTGATATTTTAGATCGCAACTTGAAAAGTGGTATTTTCGCTATATCTACATCGTCAATTGTTATAGTGCCTTCAGTTCTGGTAAGTTGAAAAAGCGCAGTAATTAGAGACGACTTTCCTGCACCAGTTCTACCAACAACGCCGATTTTTTCTGTACGTCCTATTCTAAGGTTTATATTTTTAAGGACAAAAGGTTCCGTTAAGGAATATCTTAAAAAAACAGATTTAAAAATTATTGTTCCTTGGTCTGGCCATGTCGCAGGAGGTTCTTCTTGGTTTTGCATTTCTTCTGATTTTAGATTGGTATATTCGGCTATTCTTTCTACAGAAGCTAAGCTATTTTGTAACTCTGTGGACTGAAATATTCCATATTGCTGGGATGTCAACAATATTATTGCTTGAGTTATAGCTAAGCCTACAGTTGCCGCATTCTGTTCTAGAAATACATAATGTAAGCGTTCGTGTCAAATACACAATATATAGATTACCTGATCCAAAAAGTACTAGCGTAAAAACAATTGAAGACATATAAGCGAGACACAACATATCAATGTAGAAAACAAAGATTCTGGCGCACGACAATGTTAAGCACCATGTAGAGCTATGCATGTCCTGATGATTGTGATATTCCTTTATGAAAGCGTTCTGCGCTCCAAACGCTCTGATTGTACCAACGCCTTGTACACTTTCGTTTATATGAGCAAAAACAGAACTACGGGCTAATACAAAAACTAAATAAGTATAATTGGATGTTTTCACTTACCATTTGCTGTAAGAAGCTTAACCTGACGACATGTAGGATAATATAGCCTTCTCAGTAAATAAAATACAACAAGAAGTATTACTGTGCTAATAATTAACCATACGCTACTTAAGCAAATCAGAATGCTGGAGGATACGAACCTCAATAACACCAAAAGTGTATCCATTGTAATTAGTGGTATTTGTTCGTCGATAATTTCGATGTCCTTGGAGAATCTGGTGAGTACTTTTCCTAATCTCGTTAAATTAAAAAACTTCAAAGAAGCTCCCATAATTCCAAATAACATCTTGTTATGAAGGTTAATAGAGGCACTAGTGCAATAAGAAACATAAGCGAACGTTTGAAAAAAGAGTGCAATAACCATGCATATCATAATGCCCGAGAACCCGTATACAAGTAGACGAACCGAAGACCAATACCTTGCTTCATAAATATTTGAAACTCCGTGATTGTTGATCCTAAATATAAATGCAAACGTAGTATTTATCAAAAATTATTAAAACTCACCAATAAATTGTAAAATATTCTCCCACAGCTACTGTCATCTGAGCGAAGATAATTAGGAGAGTTAGCTGCACAAATGTTGCAATGGAACCACCAGCTTTAACATAGAAAAGTAAAGAGTCGTTATCGGAGAAGACTTTCTTGCACAAAGTATGCCCATCGTTGCTATTGTAGTTGCCGTTACTTTCAGTAGGCGGTTCGTTCTTATCAACAGTACTACAATCAACGTCACTACCTGTAGGTTCGTTTGTAAAATCGGAGTCGAATTGTGGGATTTCTGTAATTTCATTACACGGCGATATTTTTCCATGCGACATTAAATATACTTTGTCAAATGAATTTAAATACTGAATTTGATGTGTGACAAGCAATGTGCACTTGCCTCGCAGAAATTTATTTATGCAATTTTCCACTACGTATGATCCTACATGAGTATCAAAAGCTGATAGAGGATCGTCCAGGAAATAAATATCAGCGTCGTAGTATACTGTTCTTGCTAAGCTAATTCTAGTTTTCTGTCCTCCACTTAAGTTAACACCTCTTTCACCAACTAGAGTTTTGTCACCATGCGGGAAGAGACGTATATCTTGTTCCAATGCACATGCGTGAATTACATCGTTGTATCGTTTGGCGTCTAGCGGTTTACCAAAGAGTATGTTTTGTTGTATTGTTCCAGAAAATAACCATGGCTCTTGAGAAGCGTATGCCAGTTTACCGTTTACTTTTACAATCCCACTTACTACTTGGAGTTCATTTAGAAGCAGTTCAAAAATGCTGGATTTGCCGCTTCCTACGGGCCCCACAATGGCTATATGTTCTTTTGCGTATATTTTCAAATTAATGCCTGTTAGAACAGCATCTGCTGAACTCAAATGCCGCTTTGCTGTGACATCCATCAACTCAATTCGTGCATGGGATTTTTGATCTTCAGTTATATTACGCACTGAAACTCGATGAAACACAGTGGAGTCGACTTCTTGGTGCAATAGAAATTCAGTAATACGAATTAGGGATACGCGTAGCTCAGCCACATCAGCAACTCCTTTAATAAAGAAGTAGCACACCTGTGGTCGTAGTAAATCATAGAAGCAAATACACGTAAATAGATATGCAACACTTAAAATATTATCACTTAAGACGTAAACGAGTATTGCTATTAATACTCCAATTTTAGGAGCATATACCGTGCACTTTAAACAAGATCGGATGTAGTTGGCGGTTTTAACTTCAAGCATTTCCAACCTAAAAGACAAAATATATACGTTAACGATTTTATACTACTATTGTTGCATATTCGTGTTTTAAAAGGGTGTTTCTATACTACATTACTTTTCACATGCTTGCCTTAGAACTATTTTCAAACTAGCAACAAGTTGTATGACAATATAACACGTTTACTGCTGCAAATTCAGCTATGGACATTCCGATAGAGGTGTATATATTATGATGAAATGCGGTATATTTTGGTTTGTTATAACACTATATTATATCAAAATGTCATATTGGCATACATTTTTGAAAATTGGCGCCAAGATGCACATGCGCATCTACCGCATTGGAATGCTATTTTCATCCATGTGCGATTGGACGCACAAATGCGTTTGCACTAAAAATTAGGTACACGTATTGCTAAATCGTTTATTTACTTAAAAACACTGAAAAATAACTTGCTATATAAAACGCGATAAAAGAAATTAACAACGCAAGTCTATAAAACCAAAGACACACTTTTCACTAATTTCATTCGTGGTATGATGAAAAACACGGTTCAAGACATAGTCTGGGAGAACCTGGATACATTACGCAATGGTAAATTGTGTTTCAGAATTTTGTTATTATAACAAACTCTGCACTTTTCCTGCGGGTTTTACCATTTGATGTTTTTTCGGTTACTTTTTCGGTTAAATGAGCAGCAGACAAATTTTTACTATGCGCTTTACTTTTTGCTCCGTGTTTAGGAAGCATTTCTTCTATTATTCCCAACCTAAATTCGTAGTAAGTTAAAGGTTTACCAGAGACCTTATAATACAAGTGCCATGAAATGTGTAACATTATTTGAAATACATGAGTTCATACTTTCTTGTAGCAACGCATTATTTTACGTGAGCTTGGGTAGCTATCATTTGATCTGAGAGGTCTATTCCGCTCATATATTTATTATATTCGCTAATTGCTAATGGTTTTTTTTCTTGACCACTTCTATTTTTCACAACCACTAGTTCATTTTGAAATTAGATAGAAACGTAAGTAACATCTATCTCGTTTAAACACGCGTTGAGAAGTGTTCTAATTAGTTATAAAATAAAGACGCCGAAGATAAAAGATAAAACCTAACAAAGCTTTATGCAATTACGCTGAAACAATAAACATTTTTGATAAGAAAACGCAGTTTTAAAAGACGCATAAAAATACATAAACGAAAACAGCATTCAAGTTACATTATTTTTTTTGTTCAATTAACCAAAATGCGATATCTATACAAAAAAACAGACTTAAAGTTGAACGTCTGGCAAAGATAACAATGTATCGAAAACAAATAAACATTACACAGAAAACCGAATAAATTACATCAGAAACCACTTCAAAATGCAGGGAATGTTGAAGACAGGGCCTGGTTGGTTAAGATATCTGCAGAACTGCTTGAAAACCCAGCCCACATGTAAGTGAAAAGAGCCTATATAACACAGAGCAATGATAAAACGAGTCAGTTTGAGTTGGTACAAGTCTGGTACAATTTTGATTTGCGTCGAAAGCATTGAAAGGAAGAAATTTAAAGGCAGATAAAATAAAGAAGCACGAAGTAATTTTTGGAAAACGAGGGGTAATTGTACTCAAATATTGGTTCAACTAAGCAGAGCATTGGTAGACGAATGAGGACAACAAAGGGGTGTTGATCTACAACCCAAACAACATGTCGCAGGTCAGATCTATTTAATTTTAAGATATTTTTCTATTTAAATTCAATACTGAATTTATTCAATTTATATAAAACTTGTAATGAAGTCAACAACAAACATTGCATACGTTAAACTTAGGTAATATATTATAGTGAGGTCTAGAACGTTCCAGGTTTCTTTGGTAAAAAGGTAGTTTTTGGTGACTTTAGATTGAATTCAAAGCACATAAATTTTGGGATAAATGATACATATGATATTGATTGATTCAAAAGTGTATTTAAAGCATTTCAAAAATTGTAAATAATATTTCTTTTCATTATATGAAATTAATTGACTTCGTTTTATAAATTTAAACAAATAGGTAATCATAAAGGGGTGGAGAAGAGAAAAATTGATCATCGTAGCGTTGTGCACTCTGTGTATATTAAAAAAGGCTAGCCGTGGCATAATAATAAAATTAGTAAAATTTGAAGTGAGAAAACAGATATATATATATATATATATATATATATATATATGAATTACTAATAACGACCTCCTTTATTGTAATTTTCTAAAAATGTTGTGGGTTTTAGGTCGGCTGGATTATTTAAGAAAACTCTTTTTTATAAACCTGAGCTTTCGGATTTATTTTAATCCTTTTTCAAAGGTACTACAATAACAGAATTGATAAATAAATGAATTTCTTTTAATAATATTAAAATAAATAAATATAATAAAAAACAACACACACACACACACACACACACACACACTCACCACACACACACACTATACACACACACACAAAAAAAAAAAAAAAAAAACGCACCCACATACACACACATACATACATACATACATACACTCACAGTGCTACATGCAGATATATACACAGAATAGTTATAATAAACATTTTTTAAGGTTGCCTTTTAATAACAATTTCTATCAAACTTTTGACTTTTATTTATTATCAATATTTTATTTACATAATACTTTTACCTCTTGTTGTATTTTGAAGTTGTTATATACATTTTAGAAGATTTATAACCAAAATAACTTTTTATGTTAATCGCCAATTTATTATAACCTCGCCTTAGTGAGTATACAATATCATTTAATGTTTATTTATCAATTCTGTTATTGTAGTACCTTTGAAAAAGGATTAAAATAAATCCGAAAGCTCAGGTTTATAAAAAAGAGTTTTCTTAAATAATCCAGCCGACCTAAAACCCACAACATTTTTAGAAAATATATATATATATATATATATATATATGGATATGATAACGCCGTACTCAGTGTTATGAACGTTTTTACTTAACGCCACCGTTCTGTGTTCTCACTTCAAATTTTACTAATTTTATTATGCATTTTGAAGTGGTTTATGATGTAATTTATTCGGTTTTCCGTGTAATGTTTATTTGCTATTGATACATTGCTATCTTTGCCAGACGTTCAACTTTAAGTCTGTTCTTTTGTATAGATATCGCCTTTTGGATAATTGAACAAAATAAATAATGTAACTTTAATGCTGTTTTCGTTTATGTATTTTTATGCGTCTTTTGAAACTGCGTTTTCTTATCAAAAATGTTTATTGTTTCAACGTAATTGCATAAAGCTTTGTTAGGTTTTATCTATGTACTATCATTTTTCTGAATATGCGTTCTATTGTTGAAAAGTATGCTCACTGGCATTACTTAAAATTAATAACGGTCTATATACAGAGTGTTAAATCCTTGCTATTTACATAATGTATGAATTACCTATTTTTATGCTAAATAAGCATTCTATTGTTGTAAGATACGTTTACTTGCATCGTTTGAAGATAATTACAGTCTATATACAGGGTGTTAAATGCTTGCTATTTACATAATGTATGAATTACCTAATTTTTTGCTAAATAAATGCAGTTTTCTAATTCCTATTGCAATTTATGGTTACTGCACGACCCTTACTCCTCAATACATCTTTAAACAACCCATTATCACAGCAATATATATATATATATATATATATATATATTGATATATATATTTAAATCGTGTACACAACTATACATAAACCTAACTTTCAATTACGTTTGGCATTTTTGTCAATCATATCTGACATTGTCAAGTTTTTGACATATGTCAGTTATGGACAGGAAGCAACGCTCAAAATTACGGCTATAAGTCAAATATTAAATATATAAATATTTTAGATTATTAAAAATTCCTTACCTTCGTTGTTCTACTACAGCTTCCTGAAATATTTTCTCCCAGGCGTGCATCTTTATAACTTTAATTCCATGTATAATTTCACTCATAAGTTTTATCCTTGCATCTGTATGTTTTGTTGTTTTTATCCGAAGCCGTGATAACGTTTTTCCTAGAAATGCTAAATAAGGATGTGTTAATGTTTAAGACAAGAACAGTAAACGTAACTATTAAGTATTAAAAAAAAACGTAAATTAAGAATTGATTAATGCTACGTGTAAAAAGTTTTTGCGAAAGAGCTCTGAAAGTATTATAGAAGTAACTGAAGCTGCGGCAACTTTGGAGGAAGTTGTCACCAAAGTATAAAATTCAAAACCTGACAGCAAATAGTGCCTGAAGTGGTCGTAGGTAGAATAAGCTTGTGTAATGTATATTGGATCTTTCCTGTTGCAAAAACTTAATAAAACTGTTACTTTGGTAATAGCTATAGAAATCAAAATCGAGCAAGGAAAGCGAAATGTTGTCTACTTAGCCACACATTTACAGCTTATGAAAGAAATTAGTTACTTAGTTCTTTTATAAAAATTCAAAACTATGGAACTACATTGTTTCAGTAGCCTACTGTATTATCGATAAAAGTTAAAGTCAGACCTAAAATGTTGATTACGATTTTTTCAGTTGCTGGGTAAGGTTGAGACTAGTTTTTAGTTACCTGTCCGGTTCCAGTAACTCAGATGAAGTCAACAACATGGTGATACTCGGTACCTAGTCAGACCATTGATCCAATATAATCTAATATTCCAGAGCTACTACAGACATGGGAGTTAATACAAACACAAAAAGGTCTTATCTCAATCATATTTCATTGCTAAAATAATTTTTTTCTCGTTCTTTTTAAATTAGTTATGTTTAAAATGTTCAGTGTATTGATCGGTTCATTGCTTCTGCTTCCTAACTCGAACTTCTAATTGTGCAGGGAGAGAACTTGTTACGTTCCGTCCCTGTGTCTAAATAATTTGGCTTATACTTAATTTAAAGTTTCATATCCAATACTGTTTCCACGGTTATTTAGCATGTTTATTAGCAAATCCGACTCCGTTTCAAGTTAAACGATTACACATGCACCATTCTGTTGAATTCTATTAGTATATTTAGTATAAGTTTAAGTACGTTAATCTATCGCTATTGTTTGATATAGCATCGAAAATGTATTCGATTCAATTCGAATTTGCCGGTTTTGTTATCCATATATGGACGTTTCTTGCAAAATAACATATATAGTAATGGAATAGAAATTATCAAATGTGTTCCCGTTATCAATAGTTGTTGGCTTGCGATTTCTAATGTGACATATTCATTTATACGTTGTGGAACCTTTCTTTAGATTCATCTAATGACTTGCAACGGCTCGAATTAAGAAATATTCCTATGAAAATTCACTGACAGATTTATCACATGGGATTCTGAAATTGGTTTGTACGAAGTTGTTACTTTTGAGAGATTAAATTTTTTCAATGGCGAATTGGTGTTAAATTACTTTCGACTAATTCAACCCATCACCATGTGATGGGAGAAGAATTTGGCATGGAGTACCATGTGATGCCGCTAATGTCGACTATGACCGGTTGTTGGCCGCACGGATTGTCCGGCCAAGTTGTAAGAATTCTTATTACCTTTCAGCTTCCCTTTGATGACCTACATCAGGAAGAATTGGGTCTGATTTTTTGTTAAGTTTTTCCGGTTGCTCTTCGTACCAATGGAGGTATGGCTATTTTCATTGCCGTTTTATGAAAATATTAGGATGGAGAGTGGTGACAAAACCACGCACTCTATACATGGTGTTTCAGAATAAAATCCCGTAAATTGGGGAATATATAGATCTTGACGAGTTATCAAGAAAAGTTAGATAACAGTTTCTTATAAACCCACTCGTTTCTATTATACAGGGTGATGAAGTGATATTGAAAACTACATGTTTTTTAGAATATCTTCGTTTAGGGTAGAGATTTGAAAATAGGTACACGTTAGTTGTTTACTAATACGAATTATTGCACTCCATTTCGACAAAATAAGATAATCCATTGGCGTAGAATAAGGGGGTTATCAAACAATTTGAACATATACTATTTGCACAGCCTGTATTTCACAAAAATTAAAACTCACAATTATTCCTCATACAATTTGCCACAAAGATGGTGTTCTTGGTTAATCTTTGTAGAGCTTTCCATTTTCGAGATTTTTACAATTAAGTCATACTCGGTTCATTCATGAAAGCAACGTATTATTAATTCTTTCAAAAATGCAAAGGTTTATTTTATAAATTCGAAATTGGTATCTGATTTAAATCAAATACAGTAAGTTGACAAAGATGTACATATTTCGTAATAATAATGTTTCATTCATATTAGTTTTACTATTAAAATACAAATAATTACAAACTTTTGCTGAATCTAGTAGTCTTTTCTCACTCGGCGTAGTTGTCAAAAGTTATACTCGTTCAATACGTAACTACAGCTTGCTTATTTCTTATTATTTTGTTAATAATCAAACACAAAAATGGTAACATACACATTCTCTGAATATGCTGACATGCGTTTGGTACTAAAAGAATTCCAAGGCAATTCTGAAAAGGCCGTAAGAAGATATGCAGAGAGATATTTAGGACGCATTGTTCCCAATAGAAAAATTTTGTGGCAGTAGATAGACGGATAAGGGAAACTGCAACTGTTTTACCTGCTGCTCAACATCGTGGAAGCGAAAGACTAAAACATACATTGAAAAATGAAGAAAATGTTTTAATTATAGTAGAGGAGAACCTAGGAATAAGTACCAGAAAACTTTCGCTACAAACAGGAGTTTCTCAGGTAACATGTTGGAGAATTCTAAAAGATCAAAAGCTTTATCCTTATCACCTGCAACAAGTTCAAGACATTTTAGAAACCGGCTACCAACCTAGAGTCGAGTTTTGCGACTGGCTGCTAAGACAAATTAGAAGAGATAATGAATTTGTCAACAATATTCTTTTTACTGATGAAGCAACCTTTAGCAGAAATGGCATACTTAACATGCATAATGAGTATGTGTAGTCAGATGAAAACCCACGTTTCACGAAAACCAGCAGTTTTTAGCATAAATTTAAAATAAATGTTTGGGCTGGAATAATGCACAATCAGCTGATAGGACTATTTATTATGGAAGAAAATTTAACTGGAGAGCGATATACAGCTTTTTTAAAAGAACATTTAATAGGTGTATTTAAAGATGTTCCTTGTTATCAAAGACTTAAATATAGTTCATGCATGACGGGGCAACACCTCATTTTGCATTAACTGAAAGGGAGTGGTTAAATAACAATTTTCCTGGCAGGTGGGTTGGACGTGGAGTAAATGCTCCGGTTTATTGGCTATCTCGGCCCCCTGAGTTAAATCCTAAGAACTATGAAATTCGAATTCATAAAATAAATCTTTGCATTTTTGAAATAATTAATAATAGCTTGTTTTCATGTATGAGTTGAGTAATGACTTAATTTAAAATATCTCGAAAATGGAAAGCTCTACGGAGAACCAAGAATGCATTTTTGTGGCAAATTGTATGAGGAATAATTATTAGTTTTAGTTTTTATGAAATACAGAGTGTGCAAAAAGTGTAGGTCAAAATTGTTTGATAACGCCCTTATTCTACGCCAATGGATTATCCTATTTCGTAGAAATTAAGTGTAGTAATTCGTATAGTAAACAACTAACGTGTACCTTTCAACTTAAAAGTTCCTACCTTAAATAAAAATATTCTAAAAAACATGTATTTATCAATATCACTTCATCACCCTGTATAATGGAAACGAGTGTCTTTACAGGAAATTCGTCAAGATCTATATATTCCCCAATTTACGGTGCTTTATTCTGAAACACCAGTATATTTTTAATTTCCGTTTTATATAAATATTAGGATTGAGGTAACAGAGTAGGTTAAGATAATCAAAGAAGGGTATTAATTATTTCTGCTAAAATTTTTGCACTATGTAAATTTTCCGGGACACACTGGATAAAAGTTCTTTTCTATGCTAGTTGGTTTTCTTTTTTTAACATGTTGATTTCCTACGGGTTTGTAAATAAATTCTCCTTCTTTGGGTTTTCCTTTTTTTTGTGTCGCCCACTCCATTCTACGACGTTTTAGCTAGACCGGCATTACTTTTTTGGATTCCCACTTTTTTGTTGTGGTTCTGGGTGCCAGCTAATTTTCTTTGCTTAATTTACCTTTCTTTCTTGTCCTCACGGTTTACCGTAACAAGATGGAGATCTTGAGATAATAAAAATTTAACTATGAATTGATTTATAGACAAAGTAAACTAAATACTAATACAGATGCAAGTTCTAGCAAGGAAACACACCGTTTGGACGGGTGTTTTATACTAATTAATTTGTGTATAAAAATCACTTACATTTTCCATCAAAGAATAAACGGCATTACTTGTCTGAGTGAACTGTATTCCAATTATACCATTACACATAGGGCTGCCCATTCGCTTCCTTAAATTGTTCACAAAACAAATGACACTACCGCATCAAACCACTATTAATGTTAAGATACCGCCTTGTTGACCATACGAGCAAGTCGGCATACACGTGCGATCAGTTTTAGTGTTTGTTTACAACTGCCTATTTTACAAGGAAAACAGGTGAAGGTAGAAATTAGGATTGGTATTAATAAGGCATTTTTGGATGAGGTAGGGGGATTGAAAACAAGTTCAATTCCTTCAGAGACTGCTGATACTTCCATAAGTTTTACTAATTCTGCCGGAGCACCAGTAAAATTAGTACCACAGTCAATGTATAACTTGATACATTTTCCACGACGAGCGATAAATCTGCGCAAGGTATCAATAAATGCATCTTTTGAAAGAGTTGATACCAATTCCAAATGGATTGCTTCTGTGCTGAAACGCACAAACAAGCATATATGTGCCTTTAAAGACCTTGAACCACGCACCCGATTCATTGTGATAGAAAAAGGGCCACAAAAATCCATACCCGTATGAAGAAAGGGTTTCCCAGGAGTTACCCTAGCTGAGAGCATGTCACCTACTGGAGGACAATAAGCAATAGGATTAACTCGAAAATAACGAATGCACCTTTGTAAATATTGCCGTATTGCCCTTTTTGCACTTAAAATCCATAAATTTTGTGTTACCAAAAATTGCGTGATTTTTAAACCAGGATGTAGATGTGTCTGATGCCGGTCGAATATAACCAATTCTGCTAAGCGATGAGAACGGGGTAATAATAAAGGAAATTTTTTATTAAATGATAATTTTGAATTGCGTAATCTACCGCCCACTCTGAGCAAACCCCGTCTATTCACAAACAAACTTAACTAAAGAAGCTGTTTAGGAATAGGCCTGCCAGATTCAAGACCTTTTATATCCTGACCAAATACTTCTTTTTGAACTCTCTTAACAAAAAAACATAAAGCATCCCTTGTTGATGCATTAATACACCAGTAGGATTTCCATCATGTTTCGAAGAAGTTTTTAAGACAAAATAAATTTTTGAATATATGCGATAATACGACATATTTTCTGTAAATTAGAGTACTTATTAAGCAAATCGTTTAAAAAGTTCTCTACCATCACAATTTTTAACGATATTATTCTTCTTTCCAATTCGAGTCGTGATACATCCATATAATCACTATCCAAGAGTTGTAGAGACGGCCATTTGTCCTTCGGTAATTGTAACCAATGAGGAGCAGCACACCATAGCGGATGACCCACCAAGTCTAAAGCTAATTTGCCACGTGAATTTGAGATATACGATTTCCCATAAAAGTTTTCCACAAATGAACGAATCCACGATAATGTTACTGTAGAGTCTGACTAAGTAAAAATACTACTGAATGATAAACGAATTATTAAATTAATTTGTGTATAAAAATCACTTACATTTTTTACCAAAAAAAAACTGCATAACTTGTGTGAGTGAACTGTATTCTAATTATACCATTACACATAGGGCTGCCCATTCGCTTCCTTAAATTGTTCACAAAACAAATGACACTACCGCATCAAACCATTATTAATGTTAAGATACCGCCCGTTCGGTCATACGAGCAAGTCGGCATACACGTGCTATCATTGCCAACGTTTGTTTACAACTGCCCATTTTACAAGGAAGACAGGTGAAGGTAGAAATTAGGATTGATATTAATAAGGCATTTGTGAATCCGCTTAACATCTTTTACAGCAAACGTCTTTTACGCAAATCTCCCTGATATTAATGACATCACAAAACAAGACATATAGAAAACATTCTAAAAAAATTCCACCAACCTAATATTCAAAATTCAAATCCCACTACACCTTAAAATTAAATTTCAAAATGAATTTCTCTACAATCAGACGGCAATGGAGTTTATAGCGATCAAGAAAATCCCGTATTGGAAATTTCTTACACAGAAAAAAATACTAATGTGTATAAGAATTAAATAATTGTCACCCCTTCAACAAACTGTAAATATTCCATAGAACTAAGTAATTAAAATATTTGATAAAAATCGGATAAAAATTCACACACACGGATGGAAATAATAAAATAATTATAAATTTCATTAAAGAGAACGTGATTCCAAAACGTACTTATTTTTTTTATTCTTCTTAATCTTCTTGGGGAATTAAACCACTCATAGTTTTTAAAATTATCTTTATTTACGTTGCGATCCATAACCTAGGATCGTTGTCAAAATAATAAGAAGAATGCTAAACAAACCACAACAAACATTCAGGGAGTATTTATTGTTTTTACTTTACTTCTTAAGAAATAAAGTTAAAATTTATTGGAGTAGTAAAAGCAACTCCTTTTCACTTTTTATAACCAATACATACATATATTAATAGACATCACAGACGATAAGAAACAAAAGTAATTGATTAATAGGTACCAAGAAACAAAAACCTCACACCGTGGAATACAAAAAAATCTAAAATCAATAAAATAAACCTATTATTGGCCCAAGTTTGACCAAGATACTAAACTATATTAACTTTTGCGAAATTTACCAAGAAACCAAATATGAAAGACACCCTACCGAATTAATATTTAAACCAACTGCAATTGGACACGGATCCTTCGATCACCTCTACGCAAATACTTATAAAACACATGGACAATACCTTGTGACAATAATTGACAGTTTTTATCAATTTGGACAAGCATGTTCAATAAAATTTTAACATCCTCAGAAATATAAAACAAACTTATACAACTGTTTACTCGTTTCGGCATTCCTAGAAAAATAACAGCAGATAATGGACGTGAATGGAAAAATTAATTAATGCAAGGGATGTATCAAACCCCTAATATAGAAATACTTTATACTACACTGTGTAATCCAAATAGTAATAGTCCATTAGAACGATTTTGCTCTACTTTAGCGAAAACAATTTTTTCATTACAAAATACCAAACCTCATGAAAATATAAAACACTGACGAACTATGCATTACTATCTTATAACTATTCCAACCATAGTTCTACAGAATATACTCCTCTTCAGATAATTAAGAAAAAATTAAATGACAAAAATTCTTTGAAGTATACGAAAAACCAAATTACATTAATATCTTCAAACCACGTAGAAAACTTAAAACTATGAATGAGTTAATATCTAAACACCTATATCACAAACAACAAACTGTATTAGATAAACGAAACGAAAATCGACAACACTACACAAAATACGCAAAAGAGATGCTTCACCAAGAAAAACATTAAACCCAGACCAAAAAGCATAAAACTCTATTCTAATTAGTGATAATAAAATTTCAACAAATAAAAAAGTATACCAAAAAATCTATTAAAACCTCAACGTCTTGTTTCAAAATATAATGAAGCTGTTCATTCTATTCATATACTCGAACAAGAAAATTATATCGACAGTGACGATGGAGGGTAAAAAGAATCCCATATTACATGTACATATTGGACCTAGTAAAATCATTATTTCAAAATACACATTTCTATATCATGTAAATTTAACATTTCTAGAAAAAGCACTAGGAAGAATTAAAACTGATTTAAAATATTTACAAAACATCATATCCAATTTTTAATTTACCTAATAAATAAAATTTCCAATGCATCTTAACATCAATATCAACAATTAAATTAAACACATCTTCTCACAATCATGGAATTAAAAGAAAACTAATAAACGGAATAGATAAATTAATAAAATGGCTATTCGGTACATTAGATTCCGAAAATTTACTAATAAGTGACGCAAAAAGTACATAACGAATTAAACCAATTAAACCCATTAAAAACGTTACTATACAAGAGATAACTAACACCTGCGAATAAAATTTTAATAATTGGCATGAAAATCAAATCCTTTAACGAAATCAATTAAACAATATAACCTAATACTTACTGAAGTTATTATTTTACAAGCCTTATCGATAGTTTAATGACACAACTGCATTCAGTACAAAATTTGATAAATAATTTACAACTTTTTTTTTTTTTATAGGAGATTCATGTTTATTAGTTTTTGTAAACTTGCAATTATATATAATATAACTATTTTTAGACAATCACTAACCTTTTAAATATATATAATTAATGTTTATAATCGCTAGCGAGTTTCCAGTTCATAGAATAGGATATATGCTTTCCCACTCACTAGTGCTGTGGAAGGTATACTGCTCACCATAGAGTCATTGTATTTATGCCATGCAAATGAATATGGGTGCCGACAGTGTGCTGTATAATATCCTCTATATGTCGTCCCATAATGATTCAGTATGGCATATAAGTTGTAGATACACTTCTTCGAAGTGTTTTCAGCAGCGTAATCTTGCATATCCAAATTATTTAATAGGAAATTTATAATTGTGGATAGTTTTCTTCCAAGTTTTTTTGCATGTGAAAAACGTTTTGAATGTATTATTAATATTTTAGGGAACTTTTGTATGGCAAGAGATATTATACATTTTTTTCTTTCCTTGCAATTGGAACATGTAGGTTTCTCATCACCATCCAAAGGTGTCTTTTTGATGAAATAGTCTAAACATTGTTGTAGCTTTAAATGGTCACTATGTTGGGGTATAGAAAGCGATAAATTCCAGAACAGGTCAAAAGTAACAGTATAATGTCCGCAATGTGTACAACGTAATGTAGATTTCAACTGCCCTGCATATATCAACAATTTTGGAATTTTCCATTCCTAAATATTGTTTCCAGGATGCGGAGGGTTTATCACACTCGTTCAACTTTTCATCTATTTCTGAAAATACCGATGTAGATGTATTAGTAGCCTGTTTAATGTCCTTGTGTAAGCCTTCTAGTAAATACCGTTAAAACTCTTGTGCATCTTGTTGAGAGTTGTCTATAAAACTAGGTGCAAAACGTTCAATTTGTGATTTGAAATTAATCATATTAGATTTTCCATCACATGGATTTTGAGACCATAGCTCCCTTATCACTTTCGAGAAAGCTTTAATGAGATCTCTTTTCATGTTAGAAATAATAGTATTAATATTTTACAACTTGCTTTATCAGTACGCTTCAGCATCTGACAGTTCAATAATTGAACCCAATCAACTATATAGAATTATCTCAAAATAAAATAATATGTACAAAATTTTACTAATTATTGCTCTTTATTTTCTACACGAAAATTAATTCGCGATAACTTGATACTATTTAAAATTCATACTCTTGTCATATCATCATAATTTAAATATCTTTAACTATGTCCAAAACCTATTTTTAATCTAATTATAAATCCTGAACAACTTGCTTATTAATCAACAAGGAAAATTATTGGACCACTGCAGAAAAATGTTCAGAATAGAAAACTTCTATTACTGCCAACTTGCACAAAAGTCAACCATGCATTGCGAATTTAATAAAAACACGACAACATACATGTCAAAGCACTTTTAGTAAATTCTTCGATTCTATGATTATACAGATAAACGCTGGAAACATCCCAGTGATCCCACCAAAGGCCATTATTATTCAATCACAGTCTAACAATCAGGACTTTATGAAATCAAAGCCCTGGTGTTATATCAATATAAAAGTGTCCCAAGAAAATAAATGAAAACTTTTTCCCCAGAAGGTGCCATACACGAAGAATTCTTCTACCAAATACCTAAATATAATACAACATTTTAAGAAATGAGCGAAACGCTATCCACTTCAACTATAGGAAATTGACAGCGAGAAGATAAAGCACTTAAAATTAATGGTAGAAAAATTACAACAAACAAAGTTTGAATATACTGCAAAAACGTCACTTTCTTGGATCAATACATTTTTTAATTTTAAGTATTATTTAAGATGCAAAATATAATAAAGTTGCAAAATATATCTTTAAGAAAAACAAATTTACAAATCCAAAAATAGAAATTTCCCTATTTTCCAGCTTAAGGAGGGAGGAATTCTATTTTTGTTAATTTTGAACAAATAGGAGAAAGGCCCAAAATAACACCTTTCTCTTTGATAAAATTTGTATAAAAGGACAGACGATAATAGAAGAGCATCAGTTTACTAAATATTGCAACTTGATTTTACTTTAATTTGTAGTAATTATAGTTGTACATATCTTGAAATATTGGTCAAAATTCTAATGAATATAAAACGGTTTTTTATTTAGTTTTTGCAAACCAAAAGCAAAATTCATTTTGAATATTCACATCAGAATTTGCAATAATTTCAACCTTCTGCGTGATCAAATATACGATAGTTTCCAGAAGTAAAAACGAGAACGTACTATAGGGGTAAAAATATTCAATGCAACATCAACCCTCGATGAAGTACATAAAATATTAACTTACGAAAACATGTACGTTTAAAAATTGGAACTCTTAAAACTAAACAATATAAAATCAATGCTAGTGATGTATATTAAACTATTATAATAAAAAACTAACCAAGAATAAAGAAAACAATAATTTTATCAACTTTTGAAAGCATTATCTCAAAAGAATAAAGCTAAATTGAAAAAAGAAACACTCTTGGAGAAATATTGCTAACTTTATAAAGATGTACATCTTGATCTCACTTGTTCTTTAAAATTCAAAGTTAACTTTGTCGTTCTTTAAGGGTTGAGTGGAGAATTAAACATGTATTCAAAAATGTACACATAAAATTATAGGGTTATAAAACGTTATTTACAAGAGAAACTTTTTGAGTAAATAATCTAAATGTGATCTTTACTAATACGTAACTCGAAAACGTTTCGCATGCTTAAAATATAAGCAGACAATTGGATCTGTTTTGCATATATAATATATAATAATTTTTGGAAGGTTGATTCTGGATAATATCTGAGAATCCAAACCTAAAAACTTTTGTTATAAATACTACTGAATAATAAATACATACTTGTTATTGTATAATTATAGTTATAATGTACTGTTTTTGCAGTTTTTTGCGTTTTTCAAGGTACTTCAGTGTATCTAGATAACTGGAAGTTCCAGTACGTTTTTTTTTGGTATCGTGGTTAAGAACCATTATGTAAAATTTAAGTGGTACTTGAAAAAGTTTTCCTTCTAAATTAAAGAAAGGTTGTAATTGATGGACTATTTAAAAGTATATTGCTTTAAAATAATATTCTAGTTGAATACAAAAAAATTGCTTTGAAATTCAGTTACAGGCTTAATCACTGTCTAAAGCTGGAATTCATTTTATTCTTGGCGACTTAATGCAATTTGTAGCTGCTCGGAGTTCTACCCCTTAACTTGCATTTTAAATATTAACGTCAGAGGTCAGGGCTGAAAGGCGCCCGTGACCAAAAACTCGAGTGCGCTGCTCTCTCTTACTGAATTGGGTAAAGAAAAATGTACTTAGTGAGATGATTCTCTTTTTGTTTCGACTAATTACTAATGGCAAGATTTATTAGGTTAAAATGTAATCAATCTCTTATTGAAATGTAAAATACTTAAATTATAGCGAAAATTAAGAGCAGCCAAAGGACGATGTTTTTAACAACCCTCACGTCATTATCGCCTCAAACCACTAAAACACATACATATACCCCCCTCCCAATGTAAATAAAATTGAAATGGCTGTTTAAGTTATAAAACCTACAAACAACACTCTACCATACATCTCTGGATAAAACATATAAACATAATCATATTATTCTAGAAAGAAATTTCACGTACCTACACATTAAAACTAATATTTTAGATCGTTTCACTGGGACAATGGATTGTCACTGTCAGGCTTCAGGTTACCAATGTTGCGTTTGTCTAGCTCATCTTCTTCTTGTTCTACTAACTTGCATGAATTTGGTCCTGCAATTCCCACTAGGCGGAACGAGCTTGTGCATCAACGGCCGAAGACTGATGGCCCTATTTCAAAAGTGCAAAACCACCGATTTTGAAAGTAATTACCCGGTGATTCCTGCAATATTTATCCTGCCGCTTACGAGCACGGTTTAACATTTTGCTATCTACTATCTCCTAATGTATTATTAACTGGTAGCACCAATATATTTTCCAACGGATTATCTAAAACTTCGCCCTCATATAAAAAACATATGTATACCGCATACTTTTATGTGTGACATTATTCAAACATGTTTTAACCTTCTCTAACTCATACGCCCATCTATATTATGACATCTAAAACAGATTCTCACGCTCCTGTCTTTTTTCTCTACACAAATCAATTATAGTATGTATTTGATTGGAGCTGGTTCAATAATTCCACACTCCACCATCTCTAAAATCTGCCTTTGTACTTCCTCTTTATGCACCAATGGTATTGGTACGCCTTCTTGACGAAAGGGTGATCACTTTTCATTATTATTTCGTGCTATTACCCACCTTATTACTTTACACGGATTTTTAGAAGAAGTCTCAGTATGTTTTATTAATAAGTCACGTAAGTCCTCCTTTTCTCTATCGGTTAGTAATTCAGACTTAGCAGCAAAGTTTTCCAGTTACCCTTCCGAATATCGATGCGTGTTGAATAATTCACAACCATTTTTTATCGTATGTGTTTGAGATTTGTTGGTCGTATTTAAAAGATTAACATGTAATGGCCTTTATTTTCCTTACCTCGAATAAGTTCGACTACATGATACCTATCCCCAGACAAACCTAACTTGCTATTCCTCAAAATCTATATTTGCGCGATTTTTATTAACCAGTCATATCTCATTATGCAATTTTTAGTTAAATTCGGTACAACTGTGCACACTGCTTCCACTTTCACTCCATTTATCTCTAATGATAACAATATCTATCGTTTAACCTTTTGTGTTATTGCATCTACAGCTACGGCAAAATCAATATTTGTTACCAGTAGCACAGGAAAATCTTGCAAAGCCGTCAAAACTTGATAAAATTTATCCGATACGGCAAAAATATCACTGCCAGTATTTATTAATACAATACAATCCATACTAGCTATTTTTGCGTTTATACACGGTACTGAAACCTGGACTACATCCTCAGTACCCTCATTACCACTCAAAAATATCTGACTATCTATATAAAAACGTGTAATCAAACGTACACTTCTCTTATTATCCGTAGCAGATTCTTGTTCCTGAACATCCCTATCGACAAAATTATTACCTATAGGTTGCCTACCCTCGCGACCATCATCAAGCGAGTTACGACCATGTGTTCCTCTATCTTTCCGATT
This sequence comes from Platerodrilus igneus, assembly GCA_036346225.1. NCBI lineage: Eukaryota > Metazoa > Arthropoda > Insecta > Coleoptera > Lycidae > Platerodrilus > Platerodrilus igneus. The sequence continues at coordinate 4,132,790 of JARFIW010000003.1, read as the reverse complement.
GCTTTTATTTAGCCAGCTAAATCTTTCCTAGCGTTATTCTTATATTGTAATGAATATTTGTAGTTTTGTAAAATATACGGTTTTGGAAGGAGTACATTCAGCTCTTCAAGGATTTTGTCATGTGGAATAGTTACTGAAATGGATGTTGGATTACCTCTTTGTACTACAGCGCTAATTCTTTGCAGTAGAAAAATGGTGGCTCTGTTGTTGTGATAAGTCTTATTGAATATTCTTTTACAGATTTCTTTAAGAAAAGAAAGGCCTTGATCACCCAACACCTTCAGAGTCTCAATTGCTACAGGAAGGAAGTACATTAAGCTCTTCAAGACCTTTGTCATGTGGAATAGTTCCTAGAATGGATGTTGCATTACCTCTTTGTGCTACAATGCTAATTCCTTGCAATTGAAAAAGGTGGCTCTGTTGTCATAAGTTTTATTGAATAATCGTTTACAAATTTCTTTAAGAAAAGAAAGGCCTTATTAACGCAACACGCGCAGAGTCTCAATTGCTACAAGATTGAATATGTACTGGTCAGAACAGTTCAATGAGCGTAGTCCCTTGGTAAATGTATATATTCTGTATACATACTGTTAATGCGGCGGTTAACTTCGATAACCACAGATGATGAGATCAGTGGACATGTATAATTAACAATAATAATAGCGGAAACCTTCAAGTACTCACCTAAGCTATTAGATTTAGCGGTGTTTGAAGAACTAGTAGTAAAAACTTCGACTTTTTGACAGAAGTTCGTATCTGTCTAACAAAAAACCATAGCGGCACATAGCACGCTTTTAATTAAGTTTTCGCGGTACATCAATAACAGAGTAGCTTGAATGATGAATCTTGTAAAAAAAACTAATGACACCATGAACAAAATTCCAACTACTGATAATGATTCTACGATGTAACAAATAACTACGACTGATATAATAATTTGCAGAGGGCAAACCCAGATGCTGTGAGCCGTACGAACTGTTTCGTCAAATCTACCAATATCGTTTGAAAGAAGGTTATTTATATGACCTAGAGTAATATCTTGCAGCGTTGCTTTGCCTAATGTCAAAGATTTTTTATAAAAAGGAGCCACATGCAACTTTTATTTTCATTCCAAAGAGTTGCAGATTTAATGCAAGAAAATGCCGAATAAAGCTACTAAGTACTGACGATCCTATAATCACTCCAGCTTATATCATAGCATCATGTTTATTAATTCTATCTTCCGTATCAATAGCGTAGTACTTAAGTAACTGTATTACCGCGATCAATCGTATTACTCTAAAAGGAAATCTAAGAGCGTACAAAAACTTAAATGTCCAATGCATACCTTAGAAATAGCTCATCTGCTGCTAACAGCAAACCTAGAATGGTAAACTCTGTACCAAAAACTTTTCCTATTGTACGCCATAACACAGGTTTACTACTACTTCTTTCCTTGTGCCACAACTTCTCGAGTTTGTCGCCTAATTTTGAGGCACAATGGCGTTCAAGAGTTTTTGGCACGTCATTAACATCTAAGACTCCTAAGTTTCCTTTTATTATTGTAGGAATCGTGTACCTGTAAAAAGCTTCGAAGTAGACCAATCAAGTTATTGCATTAAATATATTTTACGAAAAACTGACGATCGAAAAGATATTTGCGTTTTGCCTTGAGTTTGTTGGACGGTTAAGATTCTTCGTTTGGTCCATTGTTGATTTTCGTCTAGCACTTTTGGATGATCAGATCTGGTTAGCACGTTAAGCCATAAACTTTGCAATAGGCATTGGGTATACTAATAATACGTTAACATTTACAAGTTGGGAATTAAAGATTACTCAGTAGTTATAGCTCGAATAACCATTCTGAGTAGACATGCTCACCCATCGGAAAGATAAATAGTTCTCTAAGTTCTTTTAGATATTTAACTAACAATTTACATGTACACAAAACAGCTTAAAAAATTTCTATTCATTGTTACGTATTGTGGCAAATTAAGTTAAAGAAGCATGAAGTAAATTATTATATACGTTTCTTTTCCATATACAAATTATGGGTCTCTATAACTTGAAAATTATGATCTTCAAGGTATGAAATATCTATTTGCAGTTACTGTTAATCAGGCCTGCCGCTAGCTACTTGAACGCCCGCGTGCAAATCAAACTATGCCGCTAGTAGGTCAGCAGGGTATGTCTACCACAAAAAGTGCAATTTTCCCATGTATTTTCTTATAGAAAAATCTAAGGTCCGTTCTGATCATTTTTGTACCAAGCATTGAAATCCCCATAAGGAGGATTTTGAGATCAATTCAAGTTACTTTTCAACCAACACCCACGACGGAGGAGTCTATTACATTCAGTTTTTAAGAATAGGATGACACTAATATAAACTATATAAAATTTTATTGAGGATAATATATCTACAATCAATATTCTACATTTGTAATAAGTATTATATTTCCTCTTGCTCCATAATTGAATAATGTCCAACAGGTAGTGTTGCATATAAACCAGGAGGGAAGTGGCATTTATCATTGTGTAGGCTTAGGGCAATCTTCTCTTGAGCGATGGTGTAAACCTGATACTTGGATGATTGAATTAGATTCTGCGTTACAAATACTTCCTTGTAATCTTCTATACAATCGACATAATCTTCAAACGTAATTCTATTCCTTATTACTGGTCTTTTAATCCCTTTTATCTTCTTTGTAACAGCAAATTCTCGGACATCGGGTAATTCCTCTTCTTCTATTAATCGTGATAGTTCAGCTTTGTCTTCCTCGATTGTCTTAAGAATTCTTGTAGCATATAGCTTTGATCGTAGGTCAATAAAATCTATCATAAGTCGTCCATTATTTTCATCCTTAATCATACTCAATACTTTCTTGTTAAATTAGCTTTCTTCTCAGTTTCGTACAAGTTTTACATTACAATGTTTGCGGTATTCTCCATCGTCTTCTCGAAGACAGCATTATTCATCATCTTGAACAAGTTCTTCTCAAACTCGTTCCTTGCCCGTTTCCGAAGCTCAGTATTGAAATCAATGTAGGATTTTAGCCAGCAGCTTTGTTTAAATTTAAGTATCATGTGAATAGCTTTTAAATCTAAGCCCATTTTCCAAAGCCTGCTTCATATTTCTGTAGTGTATCACATATTTACATTTAGAATTCAACGTAGCCATTAATTCGATGCTTTGAGTTTTCGATACAGGCGGTTTTCCAGTCTTTGGGTCAATCTGCTCCGGACAGAATGGAATGTCCTTATGCAAGTCGTGGATAGATTCTGGATACTCCAAATCAACTTCCAAGATATAAACTTCGTTAGCATTATCAGGAACTGATGTTACGTCGATGTTTGTGTCCACCCATTCAAATCCTCCATAGGGTAAGGGTTGACTCATTGCCCACCCGTATTGATTATTAACTTCATAATACAAAAAATACACATCCGGTTTGGAAGGATCATACAAATATTTATTATTCGCAGAAGCACGTCGTTCCGAACACACTTGACTAAGTCCTCCACGTATGCCATTTTCAATGAACAAGAACTGATCAATGTCAGTCAGTAATTTAACTTCCTGTCGTATATGCTTTAATATTCCACCCCAAGTATATCCTGGAAGGGTGTAATAGTGGGCGGGGTCTAGCCCATAAGTTAAAAGACAACTTGAACGGAATTGTTCAAATACTTCAGCCAATAGCATCACATCGGTCTTAAGGTATATGTCAGAGTACTGCTATATTGGTTTGGTGATTTGAATACGGATCAAGTTTAATAAATCTGAAATAGGGCTTGTTTAGAGGAGGGGTACTGATTAATTTGTCATACTTTTCGAAATACTTTAATCGATTTTTGACCTAAATGATTTTGTTATCTTGGGATCTACTGAAACTATTTGAAAAATGTCAAAATTTTCTATACAAACTTGGCTTAGTGTGTTAAATCGGATATAGTGGTATTTATAGTCTCGTTGAATTAATAGCTATCGCCCTTTTGGTTTTCAGCATATAACTTGTAAACGGCTACAGATAGGAGAATTGTGTAAAGATATTTATTTTGTAATTGGAGGAATGCGCTTCCAATGCAGTAATTTTAAAATTCCAATCTAGTGCTGCCCTTTGACTTTTTATTTATAACTTTAAAACGGGTCGAGCTAATTTATATATATTGTCAAGTGTAATTAATATTACTGCTCAGTTGGAATACATATTTGTGTATATATATATATATATATATATATATATATATATTTGAGTAGTAAGTAATTATGTAATAACCTTTGGTTTAGAAAGCGTCGTAAGTTCCAAGAACTTATAGTAACATTGGCCAAGTAAAACATATTATTTGTAATAAACAGTTAGCTATTTTCTTATTCTAATGATTTGGTTTATTTTAGTTAACAAGTTTATATCCGATTAGGAGGCGTCTATACTGTTTTCGTAAATAAAAGCATCATCTCTATCGTAAAGTGATTAATCATCAACTACTTTGGATATATCTATATACCCCAGATCAGGTAAATATTGGAGCTGTATATGTATAAACAAAAAATATATTATATAGTGTGAAAAAAATGAATGTTTATTAGGCTTCTTTTTATGCAACTGTGCGGGTTTAATGGCTTGAGGATAAACCGATCTAGTTGGGTTACTTTCTTCGAAGTCGGACAACGAGTTGGTGGCTTAGTGCGACGACTCTGTGGTCAGACAGGCGTAACCCCACCTACTGGGAGTCGGAGTTACATCATTTCACATTGATTTGGTCCTTGCCGTTGTCTTATTTGCACTATTTCTTGATTCAACCAATCATAGTGTTACTATAATGATTAAACTTAGTCATAACGTCTGTTTAAATTCTAATAAATATTTACCAAGAGGCTGTGGTTGAGTCCAGTTATTATGATATTGTAATACTATTAAGCTATTCTTTGATTTGCGTTGTCAGATTAATATCTGACTGCGAGCGCTCTAATGGCAAAGTTCCCCTGACGCCAGATACCTTGTAGGGATCTACAGATCGGAATTAGATTAATATTAAATAAAAAGTGATCACAAGGCAATCAAATTTTGTTTCGTTAATATTACAGAATAGCACAGCCGCAAGATGTATTCCGCCCCCCCCCCCCGGTCCCTCACATCATTGTGATCTATATTTACTTTTGTTTTTGTTTTTAGTAATTATTGAATTTAAAATAGATATGCTAGACATTTCGGTGCATGTATGCAAAAAATGCACGAGTTCAAAGTTCAAGTTAGTTAATGTATACATACGCCTGCAAGAAAACAGGTTCAAAGTTCAAGTTGATTATTCTCTGATCTTATTTGGTAAACATTCTAGAAGTTATTCTAGAAGTGACGACCTACAATTTCCACTATGGATATATGAACACCACCTTTGGAGATGGGTGCCGAGTTCTTTACACTGATACCGATAGCTTAATCTATAAAATAGTAAATCAGGATCCTTATGAAACTATCAAGCGGGACTGTCAGCAACGTTTCGATACTTCAGACTATCCTACCAACAACAATTATGGAATTCCAATAATTAACAAAAAAGTATCGAGTCTGATGAAGGATGAAAATAATGGACGACTTATGACAGCTTTTATTGGCTTACGATCAAAGATGTATGCTATAAGAATTTTTAAGACAATCGAGGAAGAAGAAGCTGAACTATCACGATTAATAGAAGAAGAGGAATTACCCGATGTCCGAGACTTTCGTGTTACAAAGAAGATAAAAGGAATTGAAAAGTAATAATAAAGAATAGAATTACGTTTGAAGATCATATCGATTGTATAAAAGATTACAAGTAAGTATTTGTAACGTGTAAAAAGGCAAAGAAATAATTTTCAAAATTACATGTTACTATTTATGTTTGCCGTTATAAGCAAATTAACAGTGGTTTATATGAAAGGTTATATTAACGAAAAATCAAACAGATATAACTATGAGAATACATCTAAATATTATGTATAATACCTATATAATATTCAAAATATCTAGAATGTATGTTAACTTTAAAAGAACGTTTTTATAAATACGTCAAATAAACATGCTATGTGATATACTATCTGTGTGGGAAACTGCGTTCACAGAATAATAAATTAATACTTAATAAAAACTTGCATTCATTATGCATAATATGGTAATAGAATTATGCGAACTGAACTTTCCTAGCTTTTAAATTTGCGAAATCTGCTACTCATTGTCTTGAATCCAACCGTATAGTGATATTAGCAACTGGCAGGAAAGAGTTAGAATTAGCTTTTAATGAAATGGAAACATTACTAACAGCAACCGACTGCTACACATTCGATAAAGACGTTAGAAATGTACTCTATTTTAATACTTTATAAACATTGACATTTTATTGTTGTATTTGAGTACTCCTTCTTGTATTATGAATATTAATTATGTTGCGTGAGGTGAATTTTTCACAGAGTGAGTTTAATACCTATGAACATTTTTACAGTGGAATTTTGTTACGTTTATTTTCAGCATAAAGTATTTACAATAATTTTCAACTCAAATCCCGCTGGCTTTAAAAACGAAAATTAATTCAGTAAATTAAAATAAACCTTTCACGTGTTAATTCATTTATCTGTTTGTATAAATTCGATTCCTATTGGTAAATCCTGGAGCCTAATTATTGATAAATACTACTTCTGAGAATTCCTCAACGTAAAGTTTATGCTAAAATTAAATAGGCGATAACTGGTTTTAAGTATCCGATAATTAGTTCGTATGATTGACAAAAATGCCAAACGTCATTGTAAGTTAGGTTTATGTATAGTTGTACACAATTTAAATTTGTAAATTTACCAATTGTCGTCATCGATTTCGGTGGCGTAATTGGTAAACGCATGGTTCCGGCAAAACCAGGTTACAGGTTCAAGTCCTGTTCAAGACCTTATATTTTCCATCTTTCAATTACTAGCTCGATTTGAAATGATCATTTGGGCTTTGCATAAAAGTCTAAGTTATTATTTCATCTTATTCACTATAATACGATAGTATTTATCAACTTTTTTTGTGTAATAAACTACCTAAAATATTTATATATTTAATACTGGCGGATAGCCGTAATTTTGAGCGTAGCTTCCTGTCTATAACTGACATAAGTCAAAAACTTGACAATGTCAGATATGATTGACAAAAATGCCAAACGTAATTGAAAGTTAGGGTTATGTATAGTTGTACACAATTTAAATTTGTAAATTTCCCAATTGTCGTCATCGGTCTCGGTGGCGTAATTGGTAAACGCATATATATATATATATATATATATATATATATATTATTAATATGATAACGCTGCATGCCGATGTAATTAACGTTCAGTTTCCTACTGCCTGCCACCGCTCTGTGCCTCTAAAGTGCTCAGGTTGAAGGAAAAATGCTTGTTTATAAAATTTGAGTGATATATAAAGCAACGCCTCCATCTGACACCATTGGTTAACGGCTTCCTTCGGTGAATGTTTAAGGCATGCTATAGGTTATTGTCAATACTCCGGGCTTTCTCAGGTAAGAATTTGATAGTAGTCTGCCGAAGTAATGCTGTCGGTCACGTAATATTCAAGTTCTATATAGTGTACTTTCACCCGTCTGTTTTATGTTATTGTAGGAAATTTTAACTCGACTTCTCACGTAGACAAACTTGTGGCTTTATTTTTGTCAAGATAATGTTTTGGGTTTTGAATTTACTTCATGTTAAAAATTACGTAGGCGAAATTTCTATAATGCCGTAAATTGAAATGCGTTTTTTTACATCCTGCGTTTCCGAAACGTATTTGTTTTGAAAGGTGCGTATATTACGAGAAAGCTTTGTTATTTTTTGCACTATTGCGTGTTTAATTTTAACAGAGTTCATATTGTTAAAAATATATGAGTTCATATTGTTAGAAATATATGAGGTTTCCTCTTTTGACGATATTAGGCGGTTTTATCGAAACTGTGCATACACGTGAAAGATCATACCCGTCCTATTATCTACAACAATAAAATAAAAGGAGGCGTGTTCGATACTTCGTAACGTATGGTAGATGCACGGCCTTGTGCGCCACATTTGCGGTTCGTACCTGTATTCCCTTCGTGGGACTCATTTTTTTGTGCTACGCAACATTGAAGAACTTCTCGACAAGTGTTGGGTAAGTGTTTACACTGTTCCGATTTATTGCATTTTTTTATTGTCGAAATTGTAAAACCTCAGCATTTATTATTGTTATTATCAATTTGGTTTTCACCATTCACACAACAGTCCACTCAGCTATCGAAAATTTGCACTTGATGAGCAATCTGGAGAAAATCCCAATGCAGGATTTTTTACATCCATTGCTTATCGAACAAGTTAATGGTTACTTTGCATCGCCGGATTTAAAACTGGGATTTAATAATTTTAGATTGTTAAATTGGGGGTTTAAATTCTTATTTTGTAGTCAAAATTAATTGACCTCGCTAACCGAATTATAATTTATATAATTTATGTGATTACAAAAATTGTTTGCTATTAAAATTGGAATTTTGTGCTAATCGTATTTTAACACTTGCATTACAAGGTTTGTTTACAAATCCCTTATCAGCTTACTAATTGCCGATTTATTCTTAACATTTGTTAAATTCCTTAAAATGGAGCCTGATAGGGAAACCCTCGCTTACTTTAAAAAATTAACTAATCGTAAAGAACAATATTGGCGTCGTTTACAAGATTGCCATGATCTAATTAAGGATCTACCTACACAGCTCGAACAATTCAAAGTCCGCGTTACTCAAATTGATGAGACACGTAATCAAGTTTTAGGAATTCTTGATGAACTTGCATCGTTATCTGACACTCACACAACCTTGGCTACAGACACCGTAACCCTGAAATCAAATTTTAATTCCATATATTTTAATATTTTGTCCGTCGCCGGTTGCTACAGTTCATCAGTAGCGCCTAACATAACCGCATTTATTACCGCCGGTAAACAGTCAAATGTACATTTGCCTGAAATAAAAATTGATAAGTTTCATGGTAAACCCGAACAATTCTCTTCTTTCAAATCACCTTATGATAGCTTAATTCACAATAACAAATCCTTATCGGATATTGAAAAGTTTACATACTTAATTTCTTATCTTGAAAATACGCCTTTGAAAGTAGTTCAAAGCGTACGATTCTCACCAGAAAATTATTTGATAGCTTATAATCTTCTTGTTCAACGTTACACGAACAAACGTTTAATCACCAATCATTATCTGTCGAAAATATTTTCATTGTCTAAACTGAAAACTGATTCGGAACATTCCCTCAGTAACTTACGTGAAACGTTACAGGCTAACGTTTCTGCACTAATGGACATGAATTTAAACCATTTGTCCAAATTACATATTTTTATATTTTTCTTTGGAGTTGTTAGATTTAAAAACGCGACAAGAATTTGAAAAGGATTATTTAGAACAAGAATTTCCTTCATTTGAGGACCTATTGCATTTTTTGCGTAACAAATGTTCAATCTCCGCAATGATTGGAAGTAGTACTGCTTGTTCGTTAAAAAATATTCCTAACGCACCTAAAAAATCTATTTCACGCTATTTTGAAGCAAGCGATAAACGTATAGTTATGGCTACACAACAAATTAATGTTATCGCACCCAAAGCAGCTATAATTTTTTGTCCTGCTTGCAACGAAAACCATAAATTTATTAATTGTGAAGCATTAAAAGTGAAGCAACTACGCAGATGTTACGCGTGTTTAGCGCCACATAATGTTGCTTCATGTCGATCCAAATATCAATGCCGTCATTGCGGTAGCAAAAAGCATAATTCACTACTGCATTTTAACGAAGCTACAATCGTACAGTGTGGACCCACTGCGTCACACCCTGATAAGGATAACAGTTTAGTTCCCAGTAATTCAAATAGTTTAGAAGAAACCCCCTCTGCCCCTAATTCTTTGGTTCATTCTATTGCCAATGAAAAGGGAACTATTGCGCTTTTAGCCACAGCACAAGTATGGACTTTATCTTGCGATAATAATTGGCATCGTTGTCGCCTAGTTTTAGACACCGGGTTCCACTCCAATTTCATTACTGTTTCTTTGGCAAACAGACTAGGTTTGAAACGTAAAAAATGTCCTCTTGAGATACGCGGGGTGGGAGAATCGGTGTTAGACAATGTAGGCGGACTTGTTGATTGTAAAATTTCGTCGCTAAGCCATGGCGCTTACCTTAATTTTCAAGCTGTAGTCTTGCCTCGCATTACCGCTGAGCTACCTACAGCAACGTTACCGGTTCAGCTTAAACAGCAATTTTCGTCCCTGCAATTAGCTGACCCAGATTTTTATATAAAATCCCCCGTGGACATTTTGTTGGGGGTACAATCCGTTTTAGATATTATGTTACGGTCGTAATTTTCATAACGACATTTGCATTTAGCAGTGTACTTCAAAAGTATATTTTTTCCAAATTAGATTGTATGAATTCGAATAGTGATAGCACGCCGTGTTATCAGGTACCGGTTCCCGGACTAGCTTTGATGGTCTCAACACAATATTCTTGATTACACTCTTGATTCGAATCGAGCAATTTTAATTACGCCGTTGGAACGTTGTATTTCCTCCTTTATTGAAAGGGTTTTGGCGGATTAATTGAAGGAAATTATTCGTTGTGATTTGAAATAATTTTCTTATTTCCTTATTGGGGATTTCGGCGATTCGTAAGTATCGAAGAATTTTTCAAATAGATAACTTTTATGCTATTGTAGATCTAAAGTGAATCCTCGACCGTTGTATTTGGTGACCACTTGTACATTTTTCGTTTGTTGTTTTGTACTGGACCCGGAATTGACCGGTAAGAAGTCGTGAATATATTAATGGAAGTTATAGGTTATAAATTTTAGGGTTCCAAGTCCCGAGTGCCAAGTTCCAAGTTCTAAGTCTTCAAATCCCAGTTTGCAGTTTTCAGTCTCGATCTGCAGTTTTCAGTTTAGCCCCAATAATAGCTCCAGTCGTTATTTTGCCGTCGCAATCCTTAGTTGGCTTATGCTAAGATCAGCTTACAACGACTAGTGCAGCTGTGGGTGAGTCGTTCCACATTTAATTTTTCTACCGCAACCGTCTGGTTGATAGTGCTTGTTGAAGACTTTTTTTTCTTCTTTTTTTTTTTTGCATTTAATAACACTTTACTGAAGACTGTTTTGTTTACACATTTATTATAGGGTGGGTTCAGATTTACTAATTTGTAATTTACATTATTCACAATTTTAACACGTGTGTGAAGTTTAGCCAATGCACCGATCATTATAGGTATAATTATAGTTTATACCAATGCCCTCAGCGTTCAAGGGTCAATCTACGAGGATCCTGGTATACCACCCTTAACATTATTTAATAGTCATTCTGTTCTGCCATCTTGGTGCAGATTTGTTTCAATAGGTTGGCTGAATTGCGTTAAATATAATAGTAAAAGTAGCAGTAAGAGTTATACAATCAGGTTATTTGCTGTTTGTTTATTGGAAATTACACCATAACAAGTGGGTGGGTAATTGGAGCCTTTTTATATGTTTACTGTTGTTATAAATATATTATATGTTTGTAGTAAAGTGTCAATACTGTATGTAAAAGATAGTTTTGTATTACTCGAGTGTGAGGTGTGGGGAGAATTTTTGCTGATTTGGGTGTTACAGGTAAGCGTGAGGATTTCCTATTTCAGTCCCGTCGGAGTACAGCTGTTATAGATTTAGGTGGCGCTCATTTGGCTGGTTGTTTATGGTCTACCCCACCCCGGCCTCAGTACTGGGTTGGTCCAGGGCATATGGACGCTGTTGACTCCGACTACCCGGAAAGGTATTATTTGCCCTTTCCTCTTTTGTGATTAGTATTGAACTATATCGAGTACGTCCCTGTGTTGTGTTGTTTTGTAGCGTCACAATTACCCCCACCGAAGCGTCATATTTAAAAGGAAATCCCACTGCGGTTCTTACGACGTTTGGTTGGGTAATCATAGGTGAAGTACCCTGTTAGTTCATGCCTCTGCTAGTGTTTCTTTACACGTTAGTGTGTCGGAGGAACTTTCGCTCAACGAAACAATACGTGCTTTTTGGGAATCGGAAGAAATAATTTTCCCACCAATATTTTCACCGGAAGAAAGTATTTGCGAACAATATTTTAAATCCATAACAAAACGCACCGACTGCGGTCGATATATGGTTCGTTTACCCTTTAAAAAAACTATTTCTCGCGAATTAGGATCAACTAGAGCGCTCGCTGTAAATCGCTTCATGAAACTGGAAATGAGGTTCCAGCATGATAAAGAATATCATAAATTATATTCGGAAAATATGTCTGACTACATTTCCCAGAATCATTTGACCCTTGCTCTAGTTTCATCTCCCTATATTATGACTCACCACGGAGTTGTAAAGAAATCGCCGCTTGGTGCACAAGTTCGTGTTGTGTTTAGTCCCGCTGATAAGGACATAAATAATTTAAGCCTTAACAATATTCTTTTAGTGGGGTCTAAATTACAAGCTGATATTAGTTTGGTTATCACAAGATATCGTATTCCGCAAATTGCACTAACATGTGACATTCGACAAATGTTTCGTTCCATATTAATTCATCCCGATGACAGAAAATTCTTACGTATTTTCTAGCGGTATAATCCAAGTGATCCCTTAACCGAATGGGAACATACTCGTGTAATCTTTGGTGCTACCTGTAGCTCGTTTCTTGCTCTTCGCGTTTGAAAACAATTGTTGGAGGATGAGGGCGGTCGCTACCAACGGGCCGCTAATGCCCTTGCTATGTCCACATACGTGGACGATATTTTGACAGGTGCTGATACTGTAGAAGAAGCACTACTTCTCAAATCAGAATTAACTGATTTATTAAGGTTGGGCGGATTCGAACTTGGCAATTGGGCAAGCTCTAATACATCCGTAGTTAGTGCTTCTAATAAGAATATTTTAGCCTTACCCGATACGAATATTGATTCACCTATTTTAAAAGTTTTGGGTCTTTGCTGGGACTTTCAAACAGATGTTCTGAAATGCAAAATTCAACATGTTGTGTTAAATGTCTGCTTTTTGCATAATTTGCGAATTACGTACTTTTCATGATAAAATTGTTTAGTTTTCCAGCTTTTAGTACTATTTACATGTAGTGTACGACCTTCATGACTCTATATACTTCTAAATAACCTTATTATCATAGCATTATATGTATATATTTACATATACATTAATTTTTTTATAAATAAGAAATTTACATTATTGTTTAAGCAAACTAGCAAATAGCACAAAAACTAAAATTGACAGTATGAACAAAACCACATTTTTCATGTATGAAGCTTTTTTGATCGGCAACAGTGCTTATGGACCCAAGATAAACATAAATCACATCAACCACTTTTTTTGTGTAGAAGTAACAACTAATACATATTTTACAGTAACATTTATAGTTTGTTTTTTATTTTCAAAAATCTCTTTTAACATTTTAAATGCATCACCGTGAAAAAATACTTGTATAATATCTAGTGTAACTTTAGTTTCCATTAGATTCCCTTGCAGATTATGTTTTTGCTTAATTCTTCAGAAGTAATGATATAATTATCAAATATAATTGTGTGTATACAATTAATGTCGTTAAAAATTCTCTTTGAAATAATTTTTTGTTTATCTTCTGGCCTCTTTTTACTAAATGCAGTGGCACACCTTTTCTTTGTTGATAAGCCTACCCCAGTTGTAGCATACCCTTTTGGTCTTCCTCTTCTTTTCATTATAGTAGTAACTTTGTCTCCTATGAAAATTGCTTTGTCGGTTGTTGCTGATAGATTGGTATAATTGTTTTTGGATGATAATTAATGGTAGTGGAGTAAATCCGGGAAACTCGTAGATAGTTTCATTATCTGTCGGCTGGAAATGGTTTTCTTTATCCGCACCAAATTTTGGTTCCAAATATTCAATTATTGTATCTGCTGCTGCTAATGATGAAACGCTCTCATTTATAACATTAGCCATGTTGACATCATTTGCTTCAATTGGAAAAGGCATATCATCCATATTGCCATATTCACAATTATTTAATGCCGGTGTTCTATTTCTGTTAGTTTCGGAGAATGAATTATCATCATGTTTTCTAGAAAAAATATCATCTACAAAATTGTCAAACTTTTTCACGCATTCATAAAATTCTTCGGTTTACAATTCAGTTATTGCATAACTAAATTGTTGACATTTAGTTATCGACAACTTGTACTTTTCACTTTGTGAAATAATGTTCTTTCTTTTATGGTCATGTGTGAATTGTTGTAAGAGTACAAATTGTCCCGATCTGGTGTGCCTTGCTCAAGAATATCATTTGCCTCTAAAATTTGATTCAGAATAACAATCTATATAGTTTGATTTTTTTTCTTTCCGGTATTAAGGCTTCACAAAATAGAGGCACTTGTTTAAAATGGCTCACTCTAAATATGTGACCGCAAGGTAAATTAGATCTTTAAAAAATAAACACGAACACCTAGTTTTATTTACAACAGTTTCAATTTCTATATTATATTTGAAACATGATAATTTTCATTATCTACAGGTTCAATTTCTGATTAAATGTAAGATTGAACAAAATGCATCTTTTCATACGGACATAAACCAATTTTAAGTAGTATATACAAAAAAACAAATATTAACCTTGTGCGTATCTGTCTAGTGCTACTACTTTAAAATTTAAAGTCCCCCTTAGTACAACTATAAACAATTCTATTATATCCTTGTTGTCTCTCTTGGTTTTTAGGGGCACTTGTGTTTCACGCTTTCGATTTTTTTGCTATTTCTTTTATAAAGATTTAAATATTTTTGTTCGTATTCTGTAACAAAACATTCCACTTCTTTTAAACTTGAAAATTTTTGCCCAGTGATTTCAGTCATCTACAAATTGTAGATGTATTTAATATGTTCAATTATATCTGAAACTATTTGCTTACCTTTCTTAAGCACAATGCTTGTGTTAAAAAGAAGTACAAGAAGGACATAACCAATTATTGTTTTAGGTTAGGTTATATATACTTATATTGTTATGAAAATGAATACATGTGTGTAAGAATAGTGTCTGGTACCAAAGCAACTCACTTGTGTAAGATTAGGGAAAAATATAAAGATACACAATATGTGTAATTTTAACCATTAATTTAATTTATTAATTAATTAACGAACAGAATTTCTTTACATTGCAATTATTTGTGTTTGATTATTTATTTAATTAAATTTGATATGAAAATTGCATCTGTATTATATTTATGATACACTAAGGTTATTTATTGATTCATTATTTTGTACTGTTGCTAAGTGTGATGTATAATAAAAGATATTTACATTAATAAACCATTATTATTAATTTTTTCTGTTTGCTGCCATCAATAGATTTATCTAAAAACTTATTTTCAAAACTCAACAATATGTATGAAACAGGTTGAATTAAAATTCATTTATTTACCATATATGCTTAAATTAATTTATATTCAACCTGTTTCATACATATTGTTGAGTTTTAAAAATAAGTTTTTAGGTAAATCCTAAGCCTTAATATTTTGAATTTCCGGCTATGTTTTTACCAGTAGTCCCTTGAAGGCATCACCGTTTTTAGCCGCATTGTTGTCCCCATCTCTTTACATTGCATTGATAACTCTCTTACTGTATGTTCTCTATGGGTTACACTGCAGTAAAATAGTAGTAGACGACAACTCAAACTTTTACAGATTATGGTGTGCATTAAGAATATTCCTTATGCTATTGTTCAACAGATGTCGATTATAGTGTTACTGGAAATATTTAAATACCCCATACTAGGTATTATCCTCATATAAGACTACTTTTCTCTACCTTTAAATGAAGATTTCCTTCACTAATCTTAATTAACAAATATATACAGTATTTTTGTTACACGCATGTAGCACCACATTTATAGGGACCACACGAATGTATACCATAACAATTGTGACCCCAATAAAAGTGTCACGCATAAACATACAGTAATGGCGCCGCAGTAAGCTGCTACAAAAATCTGCTACATTATGTGTCAAATTCCAGTGTGCCCAAGCAAAGGTGTTGTATATGGTCGAAATTCCATAGAAAGCGTATGATTGCTTATAACGAATGCAATCTATTGATTGAAATTTATATCAGGGTAATCTCTGTTGAAAATAAGATGAATAATGTAAGTTAAGCGTGAAACCAAGAAACGAAGTTTTTTCATTAGTATACACTCCTATTCTCTTTAATTCAACTTATCGTGATAATTTTTCAATTTTCTCCTTGGTAATAACACAAACTGCAAAAACTTTATCCCACAAATTTAAATATCTTTGTGACTCGGTATTATCAATCCATACACGGAAAGATAATTATTCTAGAAGAATTCGAGCTTCAAATGCTGAATTATGTTTATATGATAATAAGACAAGAAAGGTCAAATTATAAAGCCCTCATAGCTCTAAGCAACTAAATTTGAAATATGTATGTGTTATGCTTGTCATTTGGTAGGTTCTACAGTACGGACTCTTTCAGTGTATTCCCGTACCTTACTCCTCTTATAAACGATTCTAAAACTCTTCAAATTTGATCACTTTATCTTCATTCACTTGCCCTCCGTACAGAAATTTCTACAAACAATGTAATACCAGTTTGCGATTCTATTGGCTGAAATCATTAACTACACTGTTCGCACGACACTATATATATATATATATATATATATATATATTGCTATGTTCGTTCCCGGTTCTACTCTGCGTGTCTAAATCCTATACCTCCTTTTATATATACCTCGACTAGCTCAGTCTAATCAACACAGAATGCACAAGAATACGACAATAAAAAATGTTTAACCTCTTTTATATCTAGGTCCTATCTGTTAGAATAATGTAAACGAAGGTAACCAAAATTTGTATAATAATCGAGAATATGTACACTTTGTATTTTAATAACTTTTACTTTGATTTTGTATTCAAAAATTAACCCCTGAATGAAATATTGATATTTATCTAATTACACCAAAATCCTACTTCCTTAAAGCCAGCAAAAATACCACTGTAATGTACTTGAAGCACTTTTGAACGTTCAAATGATCTTCGTTCTATTTGCATAAATTCTCAAAAGATTTTTGATAAGCCTTACAAATACTTCGATATAAACAATAGCAAATGTTAAAAAAATTGAACTACAGTCTTATGTTAGTAAAGGATAATCTATCTCTGACCTGCGTCTTTCTTGTCTGTTTCTTAGAACTGTGTATGCATGTGGATTATCAGCACTCCTTGATTGTATCCAATTTGATTCTCTGGTACAGCTTCTCCCTGTCAATCTGACTCTTAGCATAGTTGCCTCAACTCGTTGACCAGAATGATTAATTAAATTTACTTAAATTTCTTCCCTTCGGATTTATCTTAGATTTTGTTTAGTTTTATTTTAGTTATTAGAATTACTTGAATGATTTGAAGCCACTTGAAGTTACTTGTATGACCTGAATTTCCTGAAAGCTACTTGGAGTTACTTGGAATTACTTGAAGTTACTTGGAGTCACTTGGATGACTTCAAATTCCTTAGAGTTACTTGAGGTTATTTGGTGCCCTAAATCCTTAAATATAATAATTAGATTTAATTAATAATTTACCTTACGTTTTGAAAGTAAACGGCCAATTATATTGCATTTTCTGGATCTTGAATTTTCACTTTAATATCACTAAATTATTTATATTGACTAAGTTCACTTTGCGTAATATACTACTTTTAATTGACGTGGTTAGTGCCTTGGTCATAGAGATACTGGTTGTTTACGAAGTCCGTGTTATTTATAAAGACTTCACCTCTTATTTGTCACATTGGTTTCACTCGCGTGTTTGTCAATTAAAAGCGTTGCACTTTGAGCTTATCATTGCAGGCCTTGGATTTTCTGCAAATTTCCTGTCAAGACTTTTGGTAAATCGTTTCATTTCACACGTAGGCGTTCATTCTATTCAGCATATTTCTCAGAAAGTCCAAGTTTACATTGTATACTGTCACGTCCTCATATTTGTGTTTGCTGTTATTCAAATTATTATCATGTTATCGAACGTCTGTTGTTGTTATTTAAAAATCCAAATATGTGGGATTTTATGTGGGTCTTTAAAGTTGCAGATCACAGAGCCTCCTTTCCATTATAACGTATTTGCATGCGTTTATGCGTTAATATTTTAAATGAGATTATATTGTAGTTAGTATGCAGGTTCACCGATTGCGTGTTTATTTTAATAAAACTCTTTGTGTTTAAAACGTTATTTTTGCGTATTTCTTTTCAATCTTAAACTTGCATATTTAATTTGAAACGTATTATACGATGTACCCGTTAATATTCTTGTTAAATAGGATCTGGTTATAAAAGTACAAGCTTCCTTTTATGAAATAAAATTAGTTATGATTTATATACAGTGTGCTATTGACATTATCCAAAATTGTCGATTTACTTCCATTTAATGATAGAATTACTTAGTTTTTTAAACATTGATAATATTTACGTATATCTTACAACCCGTATGACTTAATATACCCTTAAATTACCTTCTTATTACAGCAATATATATATATATATATATATATATATATATATAATAGAAAAGTAGGTTTAATGAGTCTTAAATTCCTTTTACTATATATATATATATATATATATATATATATATATATATATATATATATATATATATATATATATATATGATTACAGTGAATAAGATGAAATAATTTCATCTTATTCACTGTAATACGATAGTATTTATCAACTTACCTTGTGTAATTAACTATCTAAAATATTTATATATAAATATATATAAATATTATATTATATATATATATATATATATATGTATATAGTTGTGACTAATGGTCACAGAGATGTGGAGGTCATATTGCATCATCTCATAAAACATCCGGCGTCGTAAATCTGAGAAAATACAAGAAAAAGTCTAATTATAGTGTAGTCACGTGCGAGTTCTTCTTGACTTTAAATCAATAAATAAATGTATACGTCAAAATTTGAAATTTATTGTCAATTGCAGAGCGCTTTTGACTGTTTAAGTCATTCTCAGTGCATGGGTAGAATTATAAACAGAACACCACAATGTAGGCTCTGTACAATAGAGTCTATTGTACAAAGCTCACAGTGTGGTGTTCTATTTATAATATTACCCATGCATTGAAAATGACTTAAACAGTCGAAAGCGCTCTGCAATTGACGATAAATTTTAAATTTTGCACGTATACATTTATTTATTGATTTAAAATAAAAAAAGGATGTCTATTTGTATAGAATACATATTTTTGAAACGCCTTGTATAAAATGGGATCATATAACTTCACAGCAGATCATCAGATCACCTTCAGCATAGCTTTTAAGCCAAATAACACGCAACCATCGTCGTGGGAGACGAATTTGCTTAGCGGGTAATTGAATGGGCGGTATTAAAATTTGTAACTGAGTGTAGACAGTTGCCCAAATGCAAGTGGTAGCATGGATGTCAAAATACAGGTTAAAATGTGAAAGTGACCTGTGGTGGAGATTTTAGTTCATGTTGGAAAAATTATTTTGTCGCAACCATTTCCTGCACAGGAAGTCGACAGCGTTTGCAGAAGAGAAATAAACATAACTGTAAGTTATTGAACTTTGTGTTTTATTTTACAAATATTACATGCTGATTGTAATTTATGGTAATAAGAAGAACATGCAAAACTATTAAAAAAGACGATTACCTTGACGTTCGCTTAATTAAACCAAATGGTAGAAAATTTTTTGTATATAAAGCTCATTCTTGTAGAAGCGAAATAGTAATTAGAAATTAAAGTGGTTAGCTGTCTATTATTTATAAATATAAGTTTTTCTTTTTCTGTTATACGCATATTTAGTTAAAGTAGGAATAGATTTTATTAATTGTTTTCTAATAAAATAAACAAATGACGTTACCTACTTAACACTGGCGGATCTTCTAAGAAGATACTACACCCAGTGCGAAACGAAGAATTTGGTCGACGGAAACCGATACGTTTCCAATTAAATATTAATAAGTAGGTAACAGGTCATTTGTTTATTTCATTTTTCATCTTGTATTTTGACTGGCTATTAAAGTTTTGTCTGGCAATGCCATCTATACTATCACGTCGAAGACTGAAAACAGTGATCGATGTTAGTTGCTTGTATTCGAGAATAGAGGGCGCATGAGTAGCATTTGCACTATAAATACACCTTAATTTGTGGATTATGCCAGAACTTAGTTGGTTGTTTTGCAAAAAGAGATGCGTCCGTCTGATGATCTGCAAGAACAGTGAAACCGGTCACGCGCTTTTCTTTTTGGAAAACAACCAACAATTTATATTGATTTTCGTTCCCTATGCTCGTATTACTTTCACCATGCCAAACAAAATTATTCATTCATTTTTTTCTATTGTTCTTTACTGTGATAATCATGTTTTCCAATGTAAGTTAAGTGTATTAGGTGTGTAGCTGTTGTCTTATTCGTGTTTAAAGTAGACCAACAGAAAAAAGTAATTAGGGTGTAAACGTGGCTCTATCAACCTCCAACTACAATGGCATCTGCTCAAACCGCCTTTCGGAATACCCACCTTCCGCGTAGATCTTATTTTACTTTCAGGTGGATTGGCGTTCAACAGCTTTCTTTATAGACAGCGAGAGTTCAAGGATAAGCATAAAAGGATTTAGTAAAAGTGTAGAATTGTATACCCCTAAACGTAGTATGGTACTAAATATTAAATATTTACGATTTACTTGCACTCGTTTAATCAATTTGCTTTATTTAAATTTTTATATTGTATTTACTTGATATCAGTTAATTATGAATCTGACAACTCTTGAGTTGTTTTATGTTTGTTTTATGAGTTAAAAGTTACGGAATTTATGTAGAATCGCTGGTTTACACAACTCAGCCTGTATATTCAACAACTGAGCAATAGAATAATTGTAGTACATATATAGATAGATCATTCCAGACACATTTCAATAGGTCTATAATGGGTTTTCAAAATAGACTATAGTGTTGCTTAACCAACAGTAGACCCTACTTTTAACACCTAATACGAATTTTCAACCAATTTTTTATAATTATTTATTTTACACCGTTTTCGACTTATTTTGAGAATTTTATAACTTCATTACTTTTTAACTCGTTAACGGCCATGAAACTATTTGATGCTCGTTGGACAGAGTTAATGTTTTCACTTTTAAATGATGTATTACAAGCTAGAGTGTAATTTAAAATTTGAAATTTGGTGGCTGGGGGGAGGCGGTAGAAGAGGTAGCTGAGGTTAAGGAGGTGTAATATAAAATTAATGCAATTGTTTTAAAGATTTTCCTCCCATATTAAAATCCACGTGCTTTTGTAACAATTAAAAACTTATAATCTTTAAGGGTTGTTAAGGATGATCAGTTTTGAAATGAAAACCCTGTATATGATACAAAATGTTATACTTCAAAAAACATTCAATTCAAGATTTTAACAACTCGCTAGCTATATTGACGAAGCTCTGCGTCCTTTCTATACTGTCTGACCCTTCCTCTCCTTAACAGGTTTCCGTAGCAAACCAAGTATGTTTAAATTAGAATTCGATTTTTTTACATTTTTAGTAACTAATTTCAATTAATGGGCGTAGACCTTGCGTTAAATGTAAATTTTCAGTATACATACCTTGTACAAAAACTAATGACCCCATAAACAAAATTCCAACTGTCGATAATGGTCCTACGATGTAGCACATAACTACGACAGATATAATAATCTGTAGGGGGCAAATCCAGATACTGTGAGCCGTATGAACTGCTCCGTCAATTCTACCAATATCGTTTGAAAGAAGGTTATTTATATGACCTAGAGTAATATCTTGCAGCGTTGCTTTACCTAACGTCAAAAACTTTTTGTAGATTAGGGAGCTACATGCAACCCTTATTTTCATCCCAAGAAGTTGCAAATTAAATGTAGTAATGTGCAGAATAAAACTACTAACTAATGACGATCCAATAGTCACTCCAGCGTATATTAGAGCATCATGTTCATCAATTTTATCTTCTGCATCCACAGCGTAGTACTTAAGTAACTGTATTAGAGCGATCAATCGTATTATTCTAAAAGAAAATCTAAGAGGGTTCAAAAATTTTGAATGTCTAATACATACTTTACAAATAACTCATCTGCCGCTAAAAGCGTATATAAGATGGTAAACTCCGTACTAAATACTTTTCCTATTGCACGCCATAAAGAAGGTTTACTACTACGTTTTTCCTTGTGCCAGACTTTCTCAAATTTGTCGCCCAATTCTGAAGCGCAATGTTCTTCAAGAGTTTTTGGCACGTCATTAACATCTAAGACTCCTAAGTTTCCTTTTATTATTGTGGGAATCATGTACCTGTAAAAAAACTCAACGTAGCCCAGTTAAGTTATTGTATTAAATATATTTTACGAAAAGCTGATGATCGAAAAGATGTTTGCGTTTTGCCTGGGATTTGTTGGACGGTTAAGTTTCTTCGTTTGGTCCATTGTTTATTTTCGTTTTACACTTTTCGATGATCAGTATCCAGTCAGATCCACGCAGCAAGTTAAACTATATACTTTGCTATACGGATATTAATATTACGTTTACATTTACAAGTTGGCAATCCAGTAACAATAACTAAATTATAAGTATACAATATAAATTCAAGTCGACTGTTGGTAGCTCAACATCTATATAAGTATAACTAAAATAATGATGGGAATTATTATAATTATGCAGTAATTAAGTTCAAATAGCCATTCTAAGTGAACATGCTTACCCATGGGAAAGATAAGAAATTCCTTATGAGGTTGTTAGATTTTTGATTTACAAGTTACATGTACACAGACATACTAAAGAATTTCAACCCATTATTACGTAATAATGAAAATTAATTTTAAAAAATATGAAATAAAATAACCTTGTGGAACCTCAGTAAAATTCGTGGCCCACCTGTTCCCACATAAAATTTTCAAAAAACAATTTTAAACAAAAAAAAATTTTCTTACCCTGTATTTTGGACGCCTTCACATTTCTCTGCTCACCCTGGCTAGCGCAGCAATCGACCTCTTCTTGAATACCTATTTTTACGTACATACCTTTCTCACACTCACACACCATCAAATGAAATTACCAAAATAATACAACAACCATAAAACCTTTTATTTACACATATTTACAGATAAAATATTTACACATAAGTACAAACAGTTGGGTACCATTATTACCAGCTCAATTTATTGAGTGCTTTAAAGTCCTTGATTTTAAAATGATTTTACACAAATTCCAGTAGATATGAGTAGATGGGCCCCACATGTAACCCTAATTTGACTTCATACTGGTGTATTGTGAGCTAGGCGGCACCGTGGCGTAGTGGTATGTGTGTGACTACTACGCCCAAGGTCCCGGGTTCGAATCCCGACACGGTCCGCTTGAAAAATGTTAGGCGAGCATTTTTCACAAAAATACACCCTCGTTCGGATGAGAGGTAAAATGGAGGTCCCGTGTGTGAGTGTTGTCACGCACGTTAAAGATCCCTACCTTGCTTGGAACAGCAAAGATTCGGCAAAAATTCAAAATTTTTCAGGTAAAAAAAAAAACTCGCTTCCTGGCCAATGTAGTACCTTCGGGTGGAGCATTGGAAAATCACATGTAATGTATTGTGACCTCATTATAACCCAGTTTTGTTTATAAATGGTTTTTAAACCTTGCATTAATGAAAACAAAATTTGCAGACCCGTTTACTTCTTACAACCACAATTTATAGTCTGAATAAATTTATATATCCTCAATAACCCTTTTTCAATACTCAAAATTATTAAAATGTCCTGCACATGTATCTTTTTACACAAGTTTCTACAACAATAAACATGCCACCAATAAGTCAACCACACAAACACCAAAATATCCACAAATGTTTATATAAAAACAGAAATTTCTAATTTATTACCTGGAGACACCTTTCCTCTTCATCACCGCTGGAGATAGCTACCAGAAACCCCTCGTCGTTGTGTCCATCTACTACGCTGATTCCAGGATTCACCGATTTCCACCATCTAATATCTCCGCTACCACTATTGTTCTTTGCAAGATATTCGCTTCGTCTCACAGTAACATTCCATACTAGATGTTTCACGCATACAAACTTACTTTCCAGTTCTGCTTACCCCCAAATATCATCCATCCATATAATAATTTTGTTGTTGTTTAGCTGGACCTTTTATTTAAATAAGCACTAACTCGTCCAATCACTTTAATAACTTGAGGTCCGCTACTACAGCTTGTATAATTTCAAATGTAAAATGTAACTTTACTACACACACACAAATTCTAACCGAAAGCTTTACTATTATGTAAGTCTGAACCCGTTTTCAGAGCTCGATGGAAAGAAAAAAAAAGTTTTAATATATTTTCGCGTGTATTTATACTATTCTCCAATCCACCTAGTGGAACCCGTTTTAAGAAAAAAGCTTATTTTTAAACCGGCTTCTTAAAATTTTGAACGTAACCGATTCTGAATTCCGAAAAATTTCTCCCGTCAGTCGTTGTGTTCTCTAGAATTTAATCTCCTATCTTACTATATGTGCTCTTTTCGAAAACTGTTCGCTATCAACCAATTTCCTGTCGTCACCATGCTCCACCTATGCGCTGTTTATCTCTGTTCTATGCATGTTTGTTGTCTCCTTTTAAACCCCTCTTAGGCTACAGAAAATCGATATTGTTGAAGTCCTTCGCCTAGTCCACGTGTATATGCTACGTGACTTTCAATCCAACGCTTGGTTTATCTGCTTCTCTATTTGTTGTTAATTATCGAGTGCTCATTCCACTCGCTCCTACTTGATATTTTGTCAGATCATATTTTATATATATATATATATATATTTAGTATAAAGATGAAATTAATGTGTTGGGATATTTTTGGTCATAAATAAAACAACTGTCAAATAATCTTTCGTTTTTAACTTAACGTTTCGATTAATTATCAGATCATAATCATAAGCTAATAGTTAGGTAATTAGAAACTAAACAATACATATGTCAAAACTTACATAAAACTTGATTATTCTTAAATTTAATGCTAGTGTAAACTAATTTTAAATGACATAAGCAAAGCTTGAGTGACAGAATTAAAATTGTTTTGTGTATGCAATTTTGATGTTAAAAAAACCAAGTTTATTTAAGTGCAATGATTTTTCTATATAAATAAAATAAAAATGAAAAGAAGGTATAAATATTGTCCATTAAATAACAGCACTACAATTAATGTTTATACAGATCGGAGTACACAACACTTAAGTTATTTAGCCTTTGTTTGTTGTTGATGCACTTTTTTCTTTTTGTATATGAAATGATTCAAGTAATAAGCGTTTTTTGTAATTTCGTTCTATTTCTAAAATTTTGGTGTCTTTGAGTGAAGGTGTGTGTTTGCTAGAATGTATATGTGTTAAGAAGGTACAGTTGTTATTTCCCAATTTTGCATGACAGCGGTGTTGAGTTAATCTGTACTTTAACCACCGGCTAGTTTGACCAACATAGGAGTGGTTGCAAATACATTGAATCTTATATACAACGTTACTGCACATTTCGGTGTTAGTTCTATCTTTAAGGGGCGAAAAAAGATTTATAATTGACTTCACACAGTAGTATGCAATGCCTATATTTGGTGTTTTTAAAATTCTAGTAAGTTGTGGAGTTAGTTTTTCAATATACGGAAACTTCTTGTAGACCAGTTGTTGTGTTGTTTTTTGTTGTGATAAAATGTTGGCATTCAACAATTTGTTGACAATTTGAATGAGATAACCATTACTGATAAAGACTTGTTTTAATTCCTTAATGTTGTTATTTAGAAAATTGGATGGTTTATTTTTGTAATTCGATTTTTTAGTGCTAAGATGGTATTGATCTTGTGTTTATTGCTGTGACTGGAGTTGTAGTTAATGTATATATCAGAACTTGTAGGATTTTTTATAGTAATTAAAAATCAAACTGTTGTTTTCTGATCGAATAATCAATGTGCCAAGAAATGGAATTTTGTAGTCTTCTTCTTTCTTAAATTGAATTTTAGATGTTTATTTAAAGTTATTGAAGTGTTCAAGAGTGGTTTCAACTAGATTGTGTGGTACAGATCAATCTATGTCGTCTACATATTTAGCTAAAAATGTAACTCGAAATGAAAGGTTAGGAATGATTTTGTCCAAAAGTAGATCCATGACATTCTGGGCTAAGATTGGTATAACTATAACTATAACTATAACTATAACTATAACTATAACTATAACTATAACTATAACTATAACTATAACTATAACTATAACTATAACTATAACTATAACTATAACTATAACTATAACTATAACTATAACTATAACTATAACTATAACTATAACTATAACTATAACTATAACTATAACTATAACTATAACTATAACTATAACTATAACTATAACTATAACTATAACTATAACTATAACTATAACTATAACTATAACTATAACTATAACTATAACTATAACTATAACTATAACTATAACTATAACTATAACTATAACTATAACTATAACTATAACTATAACTATAACTATAACTATAACTATAACTATAACTATAACTATAACTATAACTATAACTATAACTATAACTATAACTATAACTATAACTATAACTATAACTATAACTATAACTATAACTATAACTATAACTATAACTATAACTATAACTATAACTATAACTATAACTATAACTATAACTATAACTATAACTATAACTATAACTATAACTATAACTATAACTATAACTATAACTATAACTATAACTATAACTATAACTATAACTATAACTATAACTATAACTATAACTATAACTATAACTATAACTATAACTATATACTATAACTATAACTATAACTATAACTATAACTATAACTATAACTATAACTATAACTATAACTATAACTATAACTATAACTATAACTATAACTATAACTATAACTATAACTATAACTATAACTATAACTATAACTATAACTATAACTATAACTATAACTATAACTATAACTATAACTATAACTATAACTATAACTATAACTATAACTATAACTATAACTATAACTATAACTATAACTATAACTATAACTATAACTATAACTATAACTATAACTATAACTATAACTATAACTATAACTATAACTATAACTATAACTATAACTATAACTATAACTATAACTATAACTATAACTATAACTATAACTATAACTATAACTATAACTATAACTATAACTATAACTATAACTATAACTATAACTATAACTATAACTATAACTATAACTATAACTATAACTATAACTATAACTATAACTATAACTATAACTATAACTATAACTATAACTATAACTATAACTATAACTATAACTATAACTATAACTATAACTATAACTATAACTATAACTATAACTATAACTATAACTATAACTATAACTATAACTATAACTATAACTATAACTATAACTATAACTATAACTATAACTATAACTATAACTATAACTATAACTATAACTATAACTAATAACTATAACTATAACTATAACTATAACTATAACTATAACTATAACTATAACTATAACTATAACTATAACTATAACTATAACTATAACTATAACTATAACTATAACTATAACTATAACTATAACTATAACTATAACTATAACTATAACTATAACTATAACTATAACTATAACTATAACTATAACTATAACTATAACTATAACTATAACTATAACTATAACTATAACTATAACTATAACTATAACTATAACTATAACTATAACTATAACTATAACTATAACTATAACTATAACTATAACTATAACTATTCTTAATTTCGAAATCAAAATTAAATATATCAAACCATCAGCAACGACGAGCCTGGGGCAGTACTTCGAGGAGCCAAAGTGAGGTAAGTACCAATAGCTTTGGGTTTACGGTGTATGAAGTTATATATTATATTGGTGTGACAACAGCCGCACGCTGATGCGTCACCAAAACAGTGCTGTGACAACGCCTCGCTTTGATGCGCCGCTAAAAGATTGCTGTGATACAGATACAGCAAATTGTAAAATTTGTAATTGTTGATTTGTCTTCCTTTCTAACTTTGCCTGGCTAGCTCAACAAATATGTTGGAGTTTTCAAAATGAAATCAAACACAGCAATATCACAAAGCATTTATACACTATGAAATATTTTTTTCTGATACAGAAGCATATAGGACTTTTACAATATCGTTTCTTTTAAATGTTAACTTATTTACTTAAAAATGTTTCTCACCTTATGTTGCTCACAATTTACAGAACTAAAATCTCTTCTCTTATGAATAGTTTACCTGGTTTTAGTTCCCACGCTTGTAAGCCTTGTTTGTCCAAAAAAATCTTGACAGATAATCTATTAAAAGGTCGTGTTTCAAACGTCGATCATAACACCTTCCTAGTAGATATCCTTATAAAAAAATATTATATGATTAGGACTTATTTTAGATTAGATTTAAATGATAAATACTAAATATCAGTTGCAAACAACACTTTTTTAAAGATTATACTTGCAAAAATCCACGAAAGGCTTTTCCAATTTGTAATCAACGGTATTAAATATCTTCGGCTTCTATTCCTTAATTAACATCAAATCCCAGTTTACAAAATCTACATATTATTTACATTTTTATTTAAAAATCAATGTGCATCATCGGTTTGATTATTCAATAAAATTTTAAATAGCTTTTTATATCGAAACATTTCCCATTTTCATTGTTTATTGCAAGATCAAATAATTGCATAATATTAGTCATACATATTTAGAACTAAGTAAATAAACTAATTAATAAATGAAACATTTATTCCAAAAAGCGGCCGGAACACTAAAAAACCTAAAAAATGTAATAGAAATTGGTACGTAATATTTATGATCTTTGCATTCACTATAGGAGAGAAGCGATACGCCACAATAATCGTATATGTGTTAAACAAGGACAAACAGCGCGTCACAAAGAAGTGGAACAAGATTACGTAGTAATAAACACCGCGATTGTAGACGCTAATGAGTTTTTTTGCAAAACCTTGCATCATAATATCCCATACACATTCTACTAGGTTCTAGAAAATAGATAATTTGTATATATAACAAAGCGTTTATTAATTAAGGGATATATTCCATTGTTAATTTCGATCGCGAATTGCTATTTTGATTTAAGTCGCAGCTGTTGCTTTGCGAAAATGATATTTAAAGTGTGCAATAAGCATACTGTAGTTTAATAACTACGATGGAATAATAAATTTAGAAATGATATTTTAAATGCAAATTACATGAAAAATATAATTTATTAATTACAATGAAGAGGAAAATTCTGTAATATAAGACTATTTAAAAAATTTTATTAAATAATCGAAAGGAAAATTTAACCAAAAATGTACTTTGGTTATAGCTGTTTGAAATGAGGATTTCCAATATGGAAAATCTTGTAAGCTGATTTGACGTCAATTTAAAATAAGAAGATATTTAATTACGTGGAGCGTTTTTGTGGATTCTGCAAATATTACTTTTAGATTTACTTTTAACTAATATTGAAGTATTTGTATTTAATTTAAAGTAAAATAATAACTGTTAATCATATAATATCTTTTTGTGAGAATTTTTTGCCATGAGAATTTGTGTTTAGAGTTCGAAATACTCTGTCCTTTTTAATACATTATCTGTCAAGGATTTTTTTGGCCAAAACAAATTTTACAAACATGGGAATAATCATAACCAGGTAAACCATTCATAAAAGAAAAAATTTAGTTCTGCAAATTTAAAATAAAGTAAGGAATTTTTTTTTTATAATTTATTTTATGTTTGAAAGAACAGATGTTGTAAATGTTCTTCTATATGCTTTTGTATTAAGGAAAATATTTCATACTGTATAAATGCTTGGTGATATTGCTGTTTGATCTCATTTAAAAAAACTACGTCAATTCCGTTGAGCTAGCTAGGCAAAGTTAGAAAGGAATGTATATGAACAACTTCAAGTTTTACAAATTGCTGTATCTGTTTCACATCACTCTTTTAGTGACGCTCTCAACGCGGCGTTGTCACAGCACTCTTCCAGAAACGCTCCAACGCGAGGCTTTATCATATCAATATGTAAATTAAATTACAACCAGCACGCTATGGGGAACCCAATCACATTTCGCTTCCCATAATTGTGGTCTTGTTGTCACTGGATGCAATAGTGTGAAACTACATTAGGTATTGGAATAAATCATTACTTTAGCATTATCGCTTCTCGAAAAATATACCGTGAGTTATTGTTACACTCTATAACTGACATCATGCCCAGAGGTACACGCGCATCTAATAGAGATGCTGAAATCCGTAGCAGGAGTTAAGGAGCTGAAAACGAAGCTCGTTTAACTTTAATCGAGTCTAAGTTTACGTGTTATTTTAATTACGCACTAAAACTACAAGATTTGATTCGAGATAAATAAGACACGCTACAAGTGGAAAGCTTTTTGGCCAAATCCGTGCATGTTATCGCCTTGCGTAACGAGCCTATGACCTTAGCTGATGAAATAAATAGTTTATCTATGCGCTTAAAGGATGATTTTAGACCTGAATTTTGTAAGAGTTTGGTTGTTTACTGAAATGTGTAGCTCTATTCAACCTGCAAGGGAACGGTTTTTGTCAATGAAACAAATTGGTAAACCTGAGGTTGGTCAGTATACCAAACGCAGAGAAAACTACTTTAAGTTGCCTCGAATTATGCTTAATCCGCTTTCCGGAAAAGTGTTCGATTGACCTATATTTATTCAAAATTTTAATACTCTAATACATGAAAATGAACATCTATCTCACGTATTCAGTATTCTGTTATAGGTTCTAGTTGACAAAGCACAAAATATCTGCCATGGTCTAATACCGACACCGGGAAACTATTTACCGATATACAATGCTTTGATTGCAAAATATCAAGACAATCGCGCTTTAGCATCTACTTCCCTGAATCAACTTCTTGAACTGAAACCAATTGGTAATGCAACGCCAAAAAGTTTAAAATATTGGAGATAAATTTACATCTGTTTACGCAATCTTGGGTCAGTTTTAAAATTTCTGACAAAGGAATTAATGTTTGTTCCTATTGGGATAAAAAATTTAGATCCTGATACTGTTAATTCTTTCAAAAATTGTGGTTGAAAGAAAGGCGATATACCAACTTACGACTAATTTGCAACATTTTTAGGGGAACATGTGAGGATTCTAAAACGCACATCAAAAACTGAGTTCAACTCGCATTCGAAACTATAGGGTGGGTATAAAATAACCTATTCATTGGTAACCATGGGCAATAAGTTTACAAAAACTGTGACCTGTAACTTTTGTAGTAAGGTGGGTCATGCGCGTTTGTACGAGTGTGCCGATTTTAAAAATTATTGACTAGGATTGTTATGCCTTTATAAAAGAAAAATGCGCCTGTATAAATTGTTTAAGTCTGCTACATTATTACATTTTGATACGCTACCAACCGGAAAAAAATCCTTAACTAATAATGAGTTAAATCTCAAAGCAAGATACATATCCCCCAAATCAAATATATGTATAATTAAATGGAATTATTGAATCTTAAGTTAACTTGCAACATTGTATAATTCAAGGATAGATAATAAAAAGTTAATAGAAGACAGACAGAAGACATGAGAACGGAAGTGAATACATTGTATTCCAGACGCAACGTGACACTGCAGGTGCAGGTCACAGTAGGTTATAAAACCGCAATTACTAGAATTAAGATTGTTACTTTGTATTGTATAAATGAATAAAGAAATTAGCAGACATGAGCTTTGCAATTCCCACAAGCAATGTGAGAGGCAGGGACAACATAAATACCATGGAGAGCCCAAAATGGTCAGTCAATCTTGAGCCTTACAACTTTAGCATTGTTGGTTGTTTAGGCTACTCGCTCTAAATTAGTTCATTTAATAGTAACTTCAACTTAGAATATTTTTGAATCAGTATTTGTAAATTAAATTTCAACTTGTAATTTCTGTTTAAATAAATTTGTTAGAAGAGTTTTTAGAAGAAGATTTTTTAAAATAGCAGCTTCCAAAGGCCAAAACCTAACTGGCGCAGACGGATCGGATCCAGAAGGGAACTAGGAAATCCAAATTCAAGAAACTAGTGGTCTGGAATATCAATTCTTAATCTGGAAGAACAAACAACAAAATTTGGTCAAGGTACAAAATCGACCAAACCCAAAGAAAAAAACGGATGAAATTGGTAATGAAAATTATGTATTTCAATTTATCCTAACCATATTCTTTTTCAAATTATTGATATTAGATAGTAAGAATTTTATGTACAATTTTATTATCGCAATTTATTATTTCTGAAAGAATTTACTCAAAAAACTTATTTTAACAAGGAATTATAAAGACGCATTTATGTGCATAATTTACTACAATTTATTAAGATAAAACGAAACGACTTATTTAGCAAGACTGCAGTTTAACGTATAAATAGAAGGCAATTATTTTTACCATTTTTATTTACAGCAATTATTATTACTGAAAAGATTCATTCAAACTTGACCCTCATCACATCTTTATAAAGCTGTATAATTAAATACTTTCAGCACAGCAAATCAACAAAAGTATATAATTATAAACGTTTATGCACTTTATTGTAACAAAACGAATTACTCGTCACTGAAATAAAATCATTCAAAAGCTGAAACTTTATAATTAGATATTTTAAGGCAACTTAGGTGTGTAATTGTAAAGAAGCAATTCACGAATTTATTATTGCAACACATTAATTAATCATCACCAATCTGAATAAAAACGTATAATTATAGCGCAGTTATTACGAAAAAACCATTCAGAAAATAGAAACTCAACTCGCAACAATCTTTAAAGTTAAAAATATACAATTCAATGCAACAGTAATTGACGACAAAATTACCAAGTAGAAATTCTTTAATATATAATAGCACTTTGTAATTGCATATACGTGATTCTTTAAATAACTAGATACCAACTTTAATTTAATCGCAATACAAATTTGATCGGAAAGTACTTATAGAATTAATTTATATTAAAAACACGAAACATGGAGAATATGCGGTTGTACCTCGAATCAATCCCCGTATTCGACGGAAATCAAACGATACTATGTATTTTTATTACTGCAGGTGAAATGTTCTTGAAATTTTTTTATAAAAAAGGTGACATTGACCGTAATGTCATGCTTTTACGCATAATTCTCAGTAAACTATCAGGAAGAGTATTAACATTGATCGCAAGTCGCGATGACCTTGAACAATGGGAGGACTTTAAACGGTTACTTATAGCGTATTTCAGCGACCAGAGACACATCAAATGTCTGGTTCGCGATTTAATAAACCCTCGAATGGAACCCAACCAATTACACTTCCAATTCGGTATGAGATGTAAGGAGCTACTAATAAGTGACAATGGCAGGAGGGACCTTAAACCAACATTCTTAATAACAAAATTTGTTGATTCGAAAGTAGAGACAAAAAAAATTACTATTAGATTTTATTTTATTATTATCCTATCATTAATATGAGGTTTGCGTCTGCATGTATCCAACTAAGTATTCATAATTTGTTGTTTATCCAGACAAAGATAGTGATAAAAAATCTTCAGTATAAGAATCAGTCAGCAGAGAACGACGTTTAGACTTTGTGAACTTTAAATAAGAAAAAGGCGATTCACTTAAGTATGTAAATCCAAAACAAGAGTATATACTCGCTACATTTGGAAATATTGGGATACTTTTCTCAATTGACGTATTTCCAAAAGTCTTCCTCAAATGCTCTGACGTAAAATTATATCAGCTTTTAGAGTTATAATTTCATTTTCTAACACGTTCTTTTGTTCAAAATGAAATATGTCTAAAATTTTAGCGGCAATATGTTTTATATTTAAATTGTTTTAAAAGGAAAAGACGTACTGCACATTATCTTTAATTTTTGCAAAATCATGAAATCTGACCTCAAAGTCTTCAATCACTTTTTTAATTTCTGCAACATATTTTTCAACGTTATAATTACAATTTTAATAGCTTTGTAGTTGGTCATATTTGAAAAGTGGTTCAAGTTGTTTTGTTGAAGAATTTCTATTAACATAATAAATTTTGTTTTGTTTGCATTAATGCTACTGATAATTTCTATTATTGTCCTGTTTTTTTCTAGCAATTCTAAATTTAAATCACTTAATTTTAATGTAAAATCTGTAAGAAATGCTAAATCTGAGCCAAACTTCATCATGTAAATTTGAACATTTTCCATGTTGCCTTCAAGAACAATTGCTATCTCATTTAATAAATCACAAAATCGTTGTCAAAATTTACTTCTACTTAGCCACCTAACATCAATGTGTAGTAATAATTCTCGGTGTCCTTCACCAGGTTGCAATTGAAAGGGTGAGTGAAGTTCCTTGAATAGAATTTACAATTTTGAACGCCATGTCCATCATTTCGTTGGTATTTAATATTTTGCTAGGTAACACTTGTGGGTGAATTATGCAGTGGTAGCTCAAAAACTTGGAAATTTGTCATTATTTTGGCATAAGGTTATAAATCCATTGATGCAGCCTATCATCGCTCCTGTGACATCTGTTATTGAAACTAATTTAAAAAGTTGTATTTTTCAAGTTAGTCAGGAAGGTTTTAAAAGCTAGGCCTTTCTGTCAAAGAAATCATACCCAACAATTCTTCTTTAAATGTATAATATTTAAAACCATTCGAATAAAAATAATCAATTGTGCTGTGTCACGTATATCGGTCGATTCATGTAATTGAAGGGAACAACAAGAACATCTATTAATATATTTATGTAATTTTTCTCTTACATTTTCACTCATTTTCTCAATTCGCCGCATCACAGTATTTCGAGACAATTGTAGATCTTTAATTGCAGCTATAATTTCACTCTTATTCTGAAAGTCACAAAAAGTAATCTGACATTTTCAAGAAAGTTTCTTTTATAAACTCACCGTCAAACAAACGGTTTACATTTTTTGCATAGAGTAGCTTACTTTGAATGTTGCAGTAGTTACTGCACGTGATTTTTACATGGGCTGTTTGAAAACATTTTGTCGACCTGTTAATTGAACCTTAAGATCTCTAATATTATTTTCTTAAGTTACTATTTTATGGATAAACTGCTTGATATTTATTATGTAATGTTAAAAGGCCTTTCCAGATTACCCTTTTAGCGATGGCTATGAAGGCAATGCATATTAAGCAACAATATTTATCATTCACCTCTGTAAAAATAATCAAGCTCCCATTCTTCATGAATACTAAAATCGAAAAGGAATATAGACAATTTTAATTAAAAACATAGAAAGAATATATGTACTTACATTTTGCATAGAAGCAGAGTTAAAAAAAATTGAATCTCTGGCGTTTGAATCGCTAATACAACGTAACCACTAACGATGAATACCCGACCAAATGTCCGTTTATTGAAAACAAAATTGTACGACGAAATGGAACTAGACACCTACATAAACGAATTGCCTGAACAGTTATCAGACAAAATAAAATTTCAACATCATAAAATCTAGAGGAGGCAATGAACATGATTATAGAAGAAGAAAACGTTATGTATTACCGAAACAGACTGTATAACCCTAACGCAAATAAAAACTACTCACCCATGAAAACCATACAAGCCGCGAGACAAACACCTACACAACCGAAATTTACACCATTTAACGCGCAAGTGAATCAACCACGAACTATAACAGCTCAAACTCTAATAACAAACATTTCAACAACCAATTTAGGCAGTTTCCGATACCGACATTTAACTCAAATTTTCCAAAACCCACATTTCCACCCAGGTTTAACCGACATGTAAACCAGCGAAGGCAAACATTCGGCGCGAACCCCAACAGAAACACCGATTACAAATAACAATAACAACCCCAATTGTTACTACAAAGCAACTCCTGTAGACACTTTATTTAGTAACACCAGACAAAACACAAAAATATCGCAAATCAAACCAAATTATAATCAAAAACGAAACTTCAATTGCGAAGAACTATTCCACCAAAAAGTGGAAGAATTTAATAATAATCATGACAAGAATAATTATACAAACTCCAGTATAGACGATGAACCAAATCATTTAGAAAACTACTAACGTGACGACCGATGTGCAAATGACGAAGAAGACGATGAGGAAAACGCGTACTCAAATTTTCAACTAGACCGATTCTTATATGACCAAACGTAAGTAACTTATATAACATCAACCAACAAATCTTACCATACATAGAAGTACCCCACGCAGAACTTACATTATTAATTGACACCGGTTCTTCAAAAACATTAATTACTTTCCGAACCGCACAAAAACATTATTTAGATTTTGTAGATGGGGAACCCTTTAAAATCAAAACAGCCCACAAAACAACATTACATCAATTTATAGCAAACATACCCCTACCGAAAACGTAAAATGAAACATAAATTTTACATTTTTTGAATTTAGCGACAAATACGACGGATTAAAAAGAATTGATTTTCTAAGAAAATTAGGAGCAAACATCGATATAAAAAACCGCTTATTAAAAACAAAACACGGACAAATCCCCATTAAATTCCAAAATAGTAATGTCCAAACCGAGCAAATACACCATCAAATGGATTAATTGAAAGATTACATCTAACATTATTAGAACAGATGAGATTATTAAGATTAACTTATAAGAAAGAACACATCACTAATTTAATGTCATACGCACTAATTGCTTACAACAACACAATCCACTTATTGTCAAACTTTACACCCCTCGAATTAACATTAGGACATTCAGATTCCCGTAACCCTTACGATATACATTGCAACAATGGAAGTATACTAACAGTATGCTAAAGACCATAAAGAAAAATTAAAAATAACTTATGATAAGGTAAAAAATAAATTAGATAACAACAAGGAACGTGTTACAGCGATCTGCAATAAGAATGCCGATATAAATAAATTTTCAGTAGGACAAACCGTATATAAGAAAACCTTTCAAAGTAAAAAACAAAAACGGCCCCCAGAAATTTAGGCCCATTCAAAATCAAAAAGATATCACACAAAAATGTAGCAGTACTAAACAACGGAATAATAGTAAAATATATTCATTTGAAAAACCTAAGACACCATGTAATTCCAGATGGACAGCCATTACCCTTGCCGTCAATCTCACCCAGATAGAACGGACAACGACATAGTAGTCGAAGACATTAAGAACAACCCCGGTATACTACCAGTAAAATTGGGAAGTATGGAAAACACAATAGATTATTGGACATTCGCACAGAAATTTCATTTAACAGAATTAAAACAAGAGTTTCGCATAATTAGAAACAACTATTACAAACTGAAACAATCAATGGACACAGCCAAATTCGGTAAAGAATACACTATAGAAATGCTTAAATACAACAATATAATAGTAACCATTTTAAGCAACATAGAAGATAAATTTAGTAGATTAATACCAACAGATCAAATCACAAAACGAAAAAGAGAACTTATCAACGGACTAGGTAACATTGTAAAATCTATCACAGGCAATTTGGACAACCAAGATGCGAAGCGATATGACAACGCCATACAACACTTAATTGAGAACCAACATGACATAAAACCATTGTTAGAAATCAAGTATCCTTAACTCGGCCAACTATAATTAAATTTAATGATACGTTAAGAAAGCTAGTAAAAAACCAACACAGTACAGCTAATAGAATACAAACCCTTGAAAGTAACATGCAAACCACAATGCTAGGAATGGGATATTTGATAAGGTTTAACAGGCAATTCAATTAGATGATATCAACCATTACTGTAATCCAACAAATTTTAGCTACCTTAGAAAACGCTGCAACATTTGCAAAACTTAACACATTACACTCTAGTACTATAGAACCAACCGACTTGTTAAATGAATTATTAAGAATTAGATCATTTATAACTAACAGTAAACTACCCTTTGAAATAGTAGAATCAAACATACTCATATTTGAAAAAAATAGCCATAGTGAAAGGTTATGTATGCAATAACGAAATCACATTTTAATAGAAATCCCCATAGTAGAAAGTAACACTTATAATTATTATCACCCATTTGCTTTCCCCATGAAAGTTACTAGCAGGTATCAAGTTATTATTCCTAAAACCAAGTTCTTTTCCCTAAATGAACTTAGGTATGGCTACACGAAAGAATAATGCAGAGAAGTAGCACCAAGCCAATATTTATGCCAATCATTAACCATAACAGCCATTCAAGCAGATAACCCTTGTAAATTACAATTATTAAGATTCTCAAATCAATACAACAATTGTGAAGCAAAACCAGTATAAATCACCAACAATAAAATTCAAAAGTTACGGAAAACAAATGGATTGCTGTATTTCCACAAAAGTAATAGCAACCACCCATTGCAACCAAGACAAAAACAATTTAGCATTAACTGGAAGTAAAGTAA
Organism: Platerodrilus igneus; assembly: GCA_036346225.1. Taxonomy (NCBI): domain Eukaryota; kingdom Metazoa; phylum Arthropoda; class Insecta; order Coleoptera; family Lycidae; genus Platerodrilus; species Platerodrilus igneus. The sequence continues at coordinate 4,094,230 of JARFIW010000003.1, read as the reverse complement.
TCACCATTAAAGAAGATTGCTATCTAAAACTGAAAATGAAATTATTCGAGTATAACAAGATCCAACAGTGACAAAGATATTCGCAAATTTACCGGAACTATAGTTCAAGATTATACAACCCGAAAATGACGAAATCAGTAAAAAACCAATGCAACTAGAACACCTAGACCTGAATGATCTCAGCCAAGCCATGAAGTTAATAGACAAATACAAAGAACACTTAAGTGAGTTTAAAGTGCCAAAATTACAATATGATAACATAAAAGTTTGGACAGTTTTATTAATCATTGTAGTCATTTTATTAACTATGTATTTATTGTACAAAACATATCTTAGGTATTGAAACAAAGAAAGAAATTTTAGACATAAGAACAAAGAAACAAAGGTCAACAAAGAAACAATAAATGTACCCTTAGGGACAATAAATTTTAAAAATTAAGTGAAACTCTTAATTTTCATTTACATCGGGAGGAGTTACATATCCCCCAAATCAAATATATGTATAATTAAATGGATTTATTGAATCTTAAGTTAACTTACAACATTGTATAATTCAAGAATAGATAATAAAGATTAATAATGTGAGGGCAGGGACAACATAAATACCCGCAGAGCCTAAAATGGTCAGTCAGTCTTGAGCCTTACAACTTTAGCATTGTTGGTTGTTCAAACTACTCGCCCTAAATTAGTTCATTTAATAGTGATTCCAACTTAGAATATTTTTGTTACAGTACTTGTAAATTAAATTTCCACTTGTAATTTCTGTTTAAATAAATTTATTAGAAGAGTTTTTGGAAAACATTTTTTAAAAAGCAGCTCCCAAAGACCAAAACCTAACTCGCATCGCAGCTAAATCATAAGTGTTGTACCGCATCCAAATGACGATAACGCATACCTCACGACTGACACGACGACAATAACTTCGCATGTTCGCAATATAATACTAGGGCAGTCTTGCCAGTGAATAATGTTTTACTGTCTACTGCACAAGTTTTGCTAGAACCGCTAACAATAACGCAAACTCATCAGATGTCCGATTGATTGTGCGTCGCAACATAATTTAATGTCGGTGTTGTATTTTAAACATCTGAATCTGGCTATAACCCCGTTAACTTATTCGGTAATTAAAGGTATAAGTATGAGCTCCCGTCTTATATGTGGGTACGCAACACGTACTATAAAATCACGCATTCATCCGCATATCTATAATGTTCAAGTTTTAGTAATTGATTGTATTACAGATAACCTACCTGCTCAATACATTTTTTCATCGCATATTGCACAGCTTAACAAAATGCCGTTAGCGGATAGTCAGTGGAATGTTTCTGGTTAAATTGATTTAAAGGCACAGTTTTTCCCGTTCTTATTGTTGGACGGTCATACTGATACTGCTAGTAACGCGCCTTCATTATAGGGCATGTTTTAATGGGTCAAATACCAACTAGCGCTCATGAGGAACAACATAATTTCTCATCTACAACATACTGCGCTTTAAACAATTATGATTTGCAATCATGTTTGCAGAAGTTTTGGGAGCTAGAAGAAGTTTGTAATACTCGCTTCTACAGTCCACTAGAAATCGCATGTGAAAATGACTTCACAAAAAATATGTCCCGTCGAAGTAATGGTCGCTATACAGTTGCCTTGCCTCTCACTAGAGATGAACACAATTTAGGTAACTCTTGGGGAGTAGCGCACAAACGCTTCGTCTATCTTGAACGTAAGTTTAAAATGGATCCAGACTTTTGCAAGAGCTATAACGAAGTTAAAGACGAATATACATAGAAAAAGTCAGTATTTGGTATAGGGGTTCCACCGATATGGAGTACTTTGTACCTCATCACGTTCTTGTTAGTCCAGATAAAAGGACTACCAAGGTACGGATTGTTTTAGATGCAAGTGCAGAAACCCATTCAGAGTTATCGCTTAATGACGTCCTATACTCTGGGTCTAATTTGCAAGCCGATTTGTTTAAACTGTTACTAAAGTTTCGCTTTTTTCCCGTCGTAGTTACAGTTGACATTCGACAAATGTACCTGCAAGGTGGTGTTATTAAAGAACACCAACAATATCAAAAGATATTGTTTTGCTTTTGCAGCAACGAATGCATTTGTTCGTTTAAATTTACTTGTGTTTCCTTTGGGCTAAAATGTAGTCCATTTATTGCAATGTGCACTGTAAGGCAGTTAGCCGCAGATGAAAGATACAGCTACCTTGATGCTGCTATGGTCGCTGAGTCGGAGTTATACATGAACGATTTAGTGTCGACTGTATTGAATACTGAAGAGGCAGTAAAGTTATCACATCAACTGATAGCTTTATTTAAGGCCGGGGGATTCAATCTTGTTAAGTGGGCTAGCAATTTAATCGAATTGCTCAGTACCCTACCGTTATCGCATTATACGCCTGTACATTTTACAGATGGTAGTAATAAAAAAATTCTAAGTCTGGCATGGGATCCTAGAAACGCCGTTTTTTTTCTTTTAAGCCGCTGAATTCTCAACACCAGCATGCACCAAACGAATAATTTTGTCAGTGCTGCTAGATTATTTGATATATTGGGGTAGTCTCGGCTGTAATTTTAGACACCAAGTTGCTAATAAAGAATTTATGGAATGCAAACCTTGCATGCGACGATGTACCTTACATGTGATTTTTCAATGCTCCACCCGAAGGTACTACATTGGCCAGGAGGCGAGTTCTTTGTTGCCTGGAAATTTAGAATTTTGCCGAACCCTTGCCGTTCCAGGCAAGGTAGGGATCTACGTGTGTGACAACACACACACGGGATCTCCATTTAACCTCTCATCCGAACGAGGGCGTAATTTTTGTGAAAAATGCTCACCTACCATTTTTCGAGCAGTCAGCCGTGTCGGGATTTGAACCCGGGACCTTGGGATCCGTAGTCTTACGCTTACTACATTGATCCACGGCGACGCCTGACGATGTACCTCCTAAGCATAAGACAATACTACTTCAAACTCGTATCTGAACTTCCTTTACTGAGGAAGGCGGTCATAGCACGCCATTTAAAAGTGACTCACAACTGCATTGTAAGCATAGTTGCTTTCTGTGATGCAAGTCTAAAGGCTTTTGGTTGTGCAGTCTACTTGCATTTAACAGATCCAGATGGTAAGATATTTGTACGGCTCGTTTGTTCAAAATCAAGGACTTTTCCTATAAAAATAGTGACCTTAGCGCATCTTGAGCTTTACGCTGTAGCTCTATTATCCAAATTAGTAAGAAACGTGTATGATTTATATAATTCACGATATCCCATTGAAAACATATACGGATTTTTGGATTTTACGATAGCCTTATCGTGGATTCATTCACTTCCTCATCATTGGACTACATTCGCTTGGACCAGTGCGATGTGCTACAAAATTTGTAATTAGAAATGATGAGTTAATTGCACTGATTGCTATTTTCTCTTGTTTGCATCAACTGAGAAGTTGACTATTTCCATATAACTGATATACGTGTAATGTGATAAATAAAGCAACAGCTGGTTGTTGCCTTTTATATAATAAAATCAAAGCAAAATTAAAGTGTATACAAAAATTGACAGAACTTAAATTGACATTACTACTGACTATCTTATTATGATACAATGTACTCTATAAATCAAATTATGCTACAACTAACCATCTAGACATTTATGGAAAACTAAACTTGATTTAAGTGAACAGTAACAATGAGGCCATTCAAGACCGAACAACATTTGTCGCTAATAGAGTGGCTAAGGTTCAAAGCAACGTGGACTCTAAACACTTTTGCCACATCGCTGGGATATAGAACCCCAGTGATTGCCTATCTCGAGGCATGTTGCCCTCGCAACTGTTGTCGGACGAGTTATGGTGAAATGGTCCATTATGAACGTCGCGACCTCCGCATACCTGGCCAATTATACAGTTTTCCGCTTCGTCCAATGAAAAAATTCCTGATTTATGTTCAAGGAATTTAGCTATTATTGTTCCTAATCTACCGGTGTTATATGATAAGACACATAACGTAACCTCATGGGTAAAATTTTACGAAGTATTGAATATGTATTACGGTTTTGTAGGATTATTAAGCTTTCTCATATAATTGAAGCTGACTATCTAAACGTGGCAGAACAATACTTAATACATGCCCTACAACAGTTACAGTTCTCAAAAATAATACAAAGTTTGAGAAAAGGCAGTGAGCCTTTATACATATGAAATTTAAACCCATGCTAGATGAAAAGGTTTATTTCGAGTGGGTGTCGTTTATCACGATCAGGATTGCCCTTTGCCGCTTGTGATCCATTGCTGTTACGAGAAAAGATGACATAATAAACTTATTAATTGACCGTTATCGTCGCATTAATTGTCATACTGGCGCCAATCTTCTTAACTAGCTTATCAAACAATAATACTGGATTCTTTCTTCTAGAGATATAGATCAAGTGTCAGATTATGTAATTTCTGGTTTCGAGTCAATCCCAAACATCTCTCGCCTATGCTGTCAGATTTGCCATTATTCCGCGTATATGAGGTCAAAGTGTTCACACACACTGGTGTGATTACGCTGGTCCTATCCATTATGCTCTCACGCAGACGAGGTCAGCACTCTCAAAAAGCGTATCTTTGTATATTTGTTTGTCTGACTACTAAGGTTATCCATATAGAGCTAGCGTCTGACTTATCCTTTCATGCCTTTTTAGATGCATTTAAGCGTTTTTAGTCACACCGCGGTCCAGTGTCTTGTATTTATTCCGAACACGGTACAAATTTTATTGGAGCCACGTCTAAATTTAATAAAATTCATGATTTGATCATATCTGAAAAATAAAATGCTTTAAAATCTTGAATTTAATAATCGACGCATCACCTGGAAAATGATTCCACCCCATGCTCCACATTTTGGTAGTATTTGGGAACCTACGCTAAAGTCTCTTAAAATGGATCTCTATCGCATTGTTTGTGGTCATTTACTTAGATATGAGGAGCTTTTGGCTGTGTTGACTCAAATTGAGGCACTCCTGAATTCGAGGTCGCTCTGTGCGTTGTCCGAGGATCCTGATCCAGAAGTGCTATCTCCACCACATTTCTTAATGCAAACACCACTGCAATTTTACCCCGTCCGACATGTAAAAAGCGTTTGACAGTGCATAACCGTAAAGCCTTACTTGATGCTTTAGTTCAATCGTTTTGGCGCAAAAGAGGATTGAGTATCTACATACCATACAGGTCAGCAAAAGTGGTGCGCGCCCGACAATCCGGTAAAGATCGGAGCAGTTGTCCTTTAATACAAAATGACGTTTCTCCATTAAGGTGGTACTTGCGTATCATTGAAGAAGTGCACCCTGGGGCTGATAAAGTTGTCCGTATGGCTCTGGTTAAAACCAAAACTATCAAATTTAAACATCCGTTAGTTAAATTATATCCAATACCTCAACAATGACCAACCCGTTTGTTCATATTTTGTTTAATTGTTCCGCAATATTAGTTCGTTTCTTTAATTTATTTTGTTCGCTGTTCTAAGTTAATCGAAAGTTCTACCGACTTTCAAAGCGGGGACAATGTTCTCGCCGTAGGGATGTTGGGTTAATTACCCAGAAGGAAGTACATTTCGGTAACTCGCGGGTAAACAAGATTGCATATAGAGTGAACTTTCCAGTGGAACCAAAACGACCAAATTTTATATATTTAATAAAAGAAAGATTGAGGATGAAAGCAGAAAAATGAATTTTTGGTGCAAACAACAACGGCAGCATCCAATTCACTTTAATGTGAACGGAAAACTACTCATAGAACTTATTGTATGTTGTGCTGAAGACCGGGAAATTAGAGTTTTTTTAAATTAGTACCTTCACCTACGACTATTGTTGATTTAGTAAATCCTAATGCACTTTGGATAGTGGAGTATGCGACGAGACTGTCAATAGGGACTCAAGATATCTATAATTTGAAACCGTAACTCTATCAATCATCGTAGAGTTGAATTCGTAACCTCTCCGATTACAAATTAAACTGGTGGAGTGTGACATACCATTATCATTTTATCCACGAAAGGCTTTTCCAATTTGTAATCAACGGTATTAAATATCTTCGGCTTCTATTCCTTAATTAACATCAAATCCCAGTTTACAAAATCTACATATTATTTACATTTTTATTTAAAAATCAATGTGCATCATCGGTTTGATTATTCAATAAAATTTTAAATAGCTTTTTATATCGAAACATTTCCCATTTTCATTGTTTATTGCAAGATCAAATAATTGCATAATATTAGTCATACATATTTAGAACTAAGTAAATAAACTAATTAATAAATAAAACATTTATTCCAAAAAGCGGCCGGAACACTAAAAAACCTAAAAAATGTAATAGAAATTGGTACGTAATATTTATGATCTTTGCATTCACTATAGGAGAGAAGCGATACGCCACAATAATCGTATATGTGTTAAACAAGGACAAACAGCGCGCGTCACAAAGAAGTGGAACAAGATTACGTAGTAATAAACACCGCGATTGTAGACGCTAATGAGTTTTTTTGCAAAACCTTGCATCATAATATCCCATACACATTCTACTAGGTTCTAGAAAATAGATAATTTGTATATATAACAAAGCGTTTATTAATTAAGGGATATATTCCATTGTTAATTTCGATCGCGAATTGCTATTTTGATTTAAGTCGCAGCTGTTGCTTTGCGAAAATGATATTTAAAGTGTGCAATAAGCATACTGTAGTTTAATAACTACGATGGAATAATAAATTTAGAAATGATATTTTAAATGCAAATTACATGAAAAATATAATTTATTAATTACAATGAAGAGGAAAATTCTGTAATATAAGACTATTTTAAAAATTTTATTAAATAATCGAAAGGAAAATTTAACCAAAAATGTACTTTGGTTATAGCTGTTTGAAATGAGGATTTCCAATATGGAAAATCTTGTAAGCTGATTTGACGTCAATTTAAAATAAGAAGATATTTAATTACGTGGAGCGTTTTGTGGATTCTGCAAATATTACTTTTAGATTTACTTTTAACTAATATTGAAGTATTTGTATTTAATTTAAAGTAAAATAATAACTGTTAATCATATAATATCTTTTTGTGAGAATTTTTTGCCATGAGAATTTGTGTTTAGAGTTCGAAATACTCTGTCCTTTTTAATACATTATCTGTCAAGGATTTTTTTGGCCAAAACAAATTTTACAAACATGGGAATAATCATAACCAGGTAAACCATTCATAAAAGAAAAAATTTAGTTCTGCAAATTTAAAATAAAGTAAGGAATTTTTTTTTTATAATTTATTTTATGTTTGAAAGAACAGATGTTGTAAATGTTCTTCTATATGCTTTTGTATTAAGGAAAATATTTCATACTGTATAAATGCTTGGTGATATTGCTGTTTGATCTCATTTAAAAAACTACGTCAATTCCGTTGAGCTAGCTAGGCAAAGTTAGAAAGGAATGTATATGAACAACTTCAAGTTTTACAAATTGCTGTATCTGTTTCACATCACTCTTTTAGTGACGCTCTCAACGCGGCGTTGTCACAGCACTCTTCCAGAAACGCTCCAACGCGAGGCTTTATCATATCAATATGTAAATTAAATTACAACCAGCACGCTATGGGGAACCCAATCACATTTCGCTTCCCCATAATTGTGGTCTTGTTGTCACTGGATGCAATAGTGTGAAACTACATTAGGTATTGGAATAAATCATTACTTTAGCATTATCGCTTCTCGAAAAATATACCGTGAGTTATTGTTACACTCTCTATAACTGACATCATGCCCAGAGGTACACGCGCATCTAATAGAGATGCTGAAATCCGTAGCAGGAGTTAAGGAGCTGAAAACGAAGCTCGTTTAACTTTAATCGAGTCTAAGTTTACGTGTTATTTTAATTACGCACTAAAACTACAAGATTTGATTCGAGATAAATAAGACACGCTACAAGTGGAAAGCTTTTTGGCCAAATCCGTGCATGTTATCGCCTTGCGTAACGAGCCTATGACCTTAGCTGATGAAATAAATAGTTTATCTATGCGCTTAAAGGATGATTTTAGACCTGAATTTTGTAAGAGTTTGGTTATTTACTGAAATGTGTAGCTCTATTCAACCTGCAAGGAACGGTTTTGTCAATGAAACAAATTGGTAAACCTGAGGTTGGTCAGTATACCAAACGCAGAGAAAACTACTTTAAGTTGCCTCGAATTATGCTTAATCCGCTTTCCGGAAAAGTGTTCGATTGACCTATATTTATTCAAAATTTTAATACTCTAATACATGAAAATGAACATCTATCTCACGTATTCAGTATTCTGTTATAGGTTCTAGTTGACAAAGCACAAAATATCTGCCATGGTCTAATACCGACACCGGGAAACTATTTACCGATATACAATGCTTTGATTGCAAAATATCAAGACAATCGCGCTTTAGCATCTACTTTCCTGAATCAACTTCTTGAACTGAAACCAATTGGTAATGCAACGCCAAAAAGTTTAAAATATTGGAGATAAATTTACATCTGTTTACGCAATCTTGGGTCAGTTTTAAAATTTCTGACAAAGGAATTAATGTTTGTTCCTATTGGGATAAAAAATTTAGATCCTGATACTGTTAATTCTTTCAAAAATTGTGGTTGAAAGAAAGGCGATATACCAACTTACGACTAATTTGCAACATTTTTAGGGGAACATGTGAGGATTCTAAAACGCACATCAAAAACTGAGTTCAACTCGCATTCGAAACTATAGGGTGGGTATAAAATAACCTATTCATTGGTAACCATGGGCAATAAGTTTACAAAAACTGTGACCTGTAACTTTTGTAGTAAGGTGGGTCATGCGCGTTTGTACGAGTGTGCCGATTTTAAAAATTATTGACTAGGATTGTTATGCCTTTATAAAAGAAAAATGCGCCTGTATAAATTGTTTAAGTCTGCTACATTATTACATTTTGATACGCTACCAACCGGAAAAAAATCCTTAACTAATAATGAGTTAAATCTCAAAGCAAGATACATATCCCCCAAATCAAATATATGTATAATTAAATGGAATTATTGAATCTTAAGTTAACTTGCAACATTGTATAATTCAAGGATAGATAATAAAAAGTTAATAGAAGACAGACAGAAGACATGAGAACGGAAGTGAATACATTGTATTCCAGACGCAACGTGACACTGCAGGTGCAGGTCACAGTAGGTTATAAAACCGCAATTACTAGAATTAAGATTGTTACTTTGTATTGTATAAATGAATAAAGAAATTAGCAGACATGAGCTTTGCAATTCCCACAAGCAATGTGAGAGGCAGGGACAACATAAATACCATGGAGAGCCCAAAATGGTCAGTCAATCTTGAGCCTTACAACTTTAGCATTGTTGGTTGTTTAGGCTACTCGCTCTAAATTAGTTCATTTAATAGTAACTTCAACTTAGAATATTTTTGAATCAGTATTTGTAAATTAAATTTCAACTTGTAATTTCTGTTTAAATAAATTTGTTAGAAGAGTTTTTAGAAGAAGATTTTTTAAAATAGCAGCTTCCAAAGGCCAAAACCTAACTGGCGCAGACGGATCGGATCCAGAAGGGAAATAGGAAATCCAAATTCAAGAAACTAGTGGTCTGGAATATCAATTCTTAATCTGGAAGAACAAACAACAAAATTTGGTCAAGGTACAAAATCGACCAAACCCAAAGAAAAAAAACGGATGAAATTGGTAATGAAAATTATGTATTTCAATTTATCCTAACCATATTCTTTTTCAAATTATTGATATTAGATAGTAAGAATTTTATGTACAATTTTATTATCGCAATTTATTATTTCTGAAAGAATTTACTCAAAAACTTATTTTAACAAGGAATTATAAAGACGCATTTATGTGCATAATTTACTACAATTTATTAAGATAAAACGAAACGACTTATTTAGCAAGACTGCAGTTTAACGTATAAATAGAAGGCAATTATTTTTACCATTTTTATTTACAGCAATTATTATTACTGAAAAGATTCATTCAAACTTGACCCTCATCACATCTTTATAAAGCTGTATAATTAAATACTTTCAGCACAGCAAATCAACAAAAGTATATAATTATAAACGTTTATGCACTTTATTGTAACAAAACGAATTACTCGTCACTGAAATAAAAATCATTCAAAAAGCTGAAACTTTATAATTAGATATTTTTAAGGCAACTTAGGTGTGTAATTGTAAAGAAGCATTTCACGCATTTATTATTGCAACACATTAATTAATCATCACCAATCTGAATAAAAACGTATAATTATAGCGCAGTTATTACGAAAAAACCATTCAGAAAATAGAAACTCAACTCGCAACAATCTTTAAAGTTAAAAATATACAATTCAATGCAACAGTAATTGACGACAAAATTACCAAGTAGAAATTCTTTAATATATAATAGCACTTTGTAATTGCATATACGTGATTCTTTAAATAACTAGATACCAACTTTAATTTAATCGCAATACAAATTTGATCGGAAAGTACTTATAGAATTAATTTATATTAAAAACACGAAACATGGAGAATATGCGGTTGTACCTCGAATCAATCCCCGTATTCGACGGAAATCAAACGATACTATGTATTTTATTACTGCAGGTGAAATGTTCTTGAAATTTTTTTATAAAAAAGGTGACATTGACCGTAATGTCATGCTTTTACGCATAATTCTCAGTAAACTATCAGGAAGAGTATTAACATTGATCGCAAGTCGCGATGACCTTGAACAATGGGAGGACTTTAAACGGTTACTTATAGCGTATTTCAGCGACCAGAGACACATCAAATGTCTGGTTCGCGATTTAATAAACCCTCGAATGGAACCCAACCAATTACCCTTCCAATTCGGTATGAGATGTAAGGAGCTACTAATAAGTGACAATGGCAGGAGGGACCTTAAACCAACATTCTTAATAACAAAATTTGTTGATTCGAAAGTAGAGACAAAAAAAATTACTATTAGATTTTATTTTATTATTATCCTATCATTAATATGAGGTTTGCGTCTGCATGTATCCAACTAAGTATTCATAATTTGTTGTTTATCCAGACAAAGATAGTGATAAAAAATCTTCAGTATAAGAATCAGTCAGCAGAGAACGACGTTTAGACTTTGTGAACTTTAAATAAGAAAAAGGCGATTCACTTAAGTATGTAAATCCAAAACAAGAGTATATACTCGCTACATTTGGAAATATTGGGATACTTTTCTCAATTGACGTATTTCCAAAAGTCTTCCTCAAATGCTCTGACGTAAAATTATATCAGCTTTTAGAGTTATAATTTCATTTTCTAACACGTTCTTTTGTTCAAAATGAAATATGTCTAAAATTTTAGCGGCAATATGTTTTATATTTAAATTGTTTTTAAAAGGAAAAGACGTACTGCACATTATCTTTAATTTTTGCAAAATCATGAAATCTGACCTCAAAGTCTTCAATCACTTTTTTAATTTCTGCAACATATTTTTCAACGTTATAATTACAATTTTAATAGCTTTGTAGTTGGTCATATTTGAAAAGTGGTTCAAGTTGTTTTGTTGAAGAATTTCTATTAACATAATAAATTTTGTTTTGTTTGCATTAATGCTACTGATAATTTCTATTATTGTCCTGTTTTTTTCTAGCAATTCTAAATTTAAATCACTTAATTTTAATGTAAAATCTGTAAGAAATGCTAAATCTGAGCCAAACTTCATCATGTAAATTTGAACATTTTCCATGTTGCCTTCAAGAACAATTGCTATCTCATTTAATAAATCACAAAATCGTTGTCAAAATTTACTTCTACTTAGCCACCTAACATCAATGTGTAGTAATAATTCTCGGTGTCCTTCACCAGGTTGCAATTGAAAGGGTGAGTGAAGTTCCTTGAATAGAATTTACAATTTTGAACGCCATGTCCATCATTTCGTTGGTATTTAATATTTTGCTAGGTAACACTTGTGGGTGAATTATGCAGTGGTAGCTCAAAAACTTGGAAATTTGTCATTATTTTGGCATAAGGTTATAAATCCATTGATGCAGCCTATCATCGCTCCTGTGACATCTGTTATTGAAACTAATTTAAAAAGTTGTATTTTTCAAGTTAGTCAGGAAGGTTTTAAAAGCTAGGCCTTTCTGTCAAAGAAATCATACCCAACAATTCTTCTTTAAATGTATAATATTTAAAACCATTCGAATAAAAATAATCAATTGTGCTGTGTCACGTATATCGGTCGATTCATGTAATTGAAGGGAACAACAAGAACATCTATTAATATATTTATGTAATTTTTCTCTTACATTTTCACTCATTTTCTCAATTCGCCGCATCACAGTATTTCGAGACAATTGTAGATCTTTAATTGCAGCTATAATTTCACTCTTATTCTGAAAGTCACAAAAAGTAATCTGACATTTTCAAGAAAGTTTCTTTTATAAACTCACCGTCAAAAAACGGTTTACATTTTTTTGCATAGAGTAGCTTACTTTGAATGTTGCAGTAGTTACTGCACGTGATTTTTACATGGGCTGTTTGAAAACATTTTGTCGACCTGTTAATTGAACCTTAAGATCTCTAATATTATTTTTCTTAAGTTACTATTTTATGGATAAACTGCTTGATATTTATTATGTAATGTTAAAAAGGCCTTTCCAGATTACCCTTTTTAGCGATGGCTATGAAGGCAATGCATATTAAGCAACAATATTTATCATTCACCTCTGTAAAAAATAATCAAGCTCCCATTCTTCATGAATACTAAAATCGAAAAGGAATATAGACAATTTTTAATTAAAAACATAGAAAGAATATATGTACTTACATTTTGCATAGAAGCAGAGTTAAAAAAAATTGAATCTCTGGCGTTTGAATCGCTAATACAACGTAACCACTAACGATGAATACCCGACCAAATGTCCGTTTATTGAAAACAAAATTGTACGACGAAATGGAACTAGACACCTACATAAACGAATTGCCTGAACAGTTATCAGACAAAATAAAATTTCAACATCATAAAATCTAGAGGAGGCAATGAACATGATTATAGAAGAAGAAAACGTTATGTATTACCGAAACAGACTGTATAACCCTAACGCAAATAAAACTACTCACCCATGAAAACCATACAAGCCGCGAGACAAACACCTACACAACCGAAATTTACACCATTTAACGCGCAAGTGAATCAACCACGAACTATAACAGCTCAAACTCTAATAACAAACATTTCAACAACCAATTTAGGCAGTTTCCGATACCGACATTTAACTCAAATTTTCCAAAACCCACATTTCCACCCAGGTTTAACCGACATGTAAACCAGCGAAGGCAAACATTCGGCGCGAACCCCAACAGAAACACCGATTACAAATAACAATAACAACCCCAATTGTTACTACAAAGCAACTCCTGTAGACACTTTATTTAGTAACACCAGACAAAACACAAAAATATCGCAAATCAAACCAAATTATAATCAAAACGAAACTTCAATTGCGAAGAACTATTCCACCAAAAAGTGGAAGAATTTAATAATAATCATGACAAGAATAATTATACAAACTCCAGTATAGACGATGAACCAAATCATTTAGAAAACTACTAACGTGACGACCGATGTGCAAATGACGAAGAAGACGATGAGGAAAACGCGTACTCAAATTTTCAACTAGACCGATTCTTATATGACCAAACGTAAGTAACTTATATAACATCAACCAACAAATCTTACCATACATAGAAGTACCCCACGCAGAACTTACATTATTAATTGACACCGGTTCTTCAAAAACATTAATTACTTTCCGAACCGCACAAAAACATTATTTAGATTTTGTAGATGGGGAACCCTTTAAAATCAAAACAGCCCACAAAACAACATTACATCAATTTATAGCAAACATACCCCTACCGAAAACGTAAAATGAAACATAAATTTTACATTTTTTGAATTTAGCGACAAATACGACGGATTAAAAAGAATTGATTTTCTAAGAAAATTAGGAGCAAACATCGATATAAAAAACCGCTTATTAAAAACAAAACACGGACAAATCCCCATTAAATTCCAAAATAGTAATGTCCAAACCGAGCAAATACACCATCAAATGGATTAATTGAAAGATTACATCTAACATTATTAGAACAGATGAGATTATTAAGATTAACTTATAAGAAAGAACACATCACTAATTTAATGTCATACGCACTAATTGCTTACAACAACACAATCCACTTATTGTCAAACTTTACACCCCTCGAATTAACATTAGGACATTCAGATTCCCGTAACCCTTACGATATACATTGCAACAATGGAAGTATACTAACAGTATGCTAAAGACCATAAAGAAAAATTAAAAATAACTTATGATAAGGTAAAAAATAAATTAGATAACAACAAGGAACGTGTTACAGCGATCTGCAATAAGAATGCCGATATAAATAAATTTTCAGTAGGACAAACCGTATATAAGAAAACCTTTCAAAGTAAAAAACAAAAACGGCCCCCAGAAATTTAGGCCCATTCAAAATCAAAAAGATATCACACAAAAATGTAGCAGTACTAAACAACGGAATAATAGTAAAATATATTCATTTGAAAAACCTAAGACACCATGTAATTCCAGATGGACAGCCATTACCCTTGCCGTCAATCTCTACCCAGATAGAACGGACAACGACATAGTAGTCGAAGACATTAAGAACAACCCCGGTATACTACCAGTAAAATTGGGAAGTATGGAAAACACAATAGATTATTGGACATTCGCACAGAAATTTCATTTAACAGAATTAAAACAAGAGTTTCGCATAATTAGAAACAACTATTACAAACTGAAACAATCAATGGACACAGCCAAATTCGGTAAAGAATACACTATAGAAATGCTTAAATACAACAATATAATAGTAACCATTTTAAGGAACATAGAAGATAAATTTAGTAGATTAATACCAACAGATCAAATCACAAAACGAAAAAGAGAACTTATCAACGGACTAGGTAACATTGTAAAATCTATCACAGGCAATTTGGACAACCAAGATGCGAAGCGATATGACAACGCCATACAACACTTAATTGAGAACCAACATGACATAAAAACCATTGTTAGAAATCAAGTATCCTTAACTCGGCCAACTATAATTAAATTTAATGATACGTTAAGAAAGCTAGTAAAAAACCAACACAGTACAGCTAATAGAATACAAACCCTTGAAAGTAACATGCAAACCACAATGCTAGGAATGGGATATTTGATAAGGTTTAACAGGCAATTCAATTAGATGATATCAACCATTACTGTAATCCAACAAATTTTAGCTACCTTAGAAAACGCTGCAACATTTGCAAAACTTAACACATTACACTCTAGTACTATAGAACCAACCGACTTGTTAAATGAATTATTAAGAATTAGATCATTTATAACTAACAGTAAACTACCCTTTGAAATAGTAGAATCAAACATACTCATATTTGAAAAAAATAGCCATAGTGAAAGGTTATGTATGCAATAACGAAATCACATTTTAATAGAAATCCCCATAGTAGAAAGTAACACTTATAATTATTATCACCCATTTGCTTTCCCCATGAAAGTTACTAGCAGGTATCAAGTTATTATTCCTAAAACCAAGTTCTTTTCCTTAAATGAACTTAGGTATGGCTACACGAAAGAATAATGCAGAGAAGTAGCACCAAGCCAATATTTATGCCAATCATTAACCATAACAGCCATTCAAGCAGATAACCCTTGTAAATTACAATTATTAAGATTCTCAAATCAATACAACAATTGTGAAGCAAAACCAGTATAAATCACCAACAATAAAATTCAAAAAGTTACGGAAAACAAATGGATTGCTGTATTTCCACAAAAAGTAATAGCAACCACCCATTGCAACCAAGACAAAAACAATTTAGCATTAACTGGAAGTAAAGTAATCACCATTAAAGAAGATTGCTATCTAAAACTGAAAAATGAAATTATTCGAGTATAACAAGATCCAACAGTGACAAAGATATTCGCAAATTTACCGGAACTATAGTTCAAGATTATACAACCCGAAAATGACGAAATCAGTAAAAAACCAATGCAACTAGAACACCTAGACCTGAATGATCTCAGCCAAGCCATGAAGTTAATAGACAAATACAAAGAACACTTAAGTGAGTTTAAAGTGCCAAAATTACAATATGATAACATAAAAGTTTGGACAGTTTTATTAATCATTGTAGTCATTTTATTAACTATGTATTTATTGTACAAAACATATCTTAGGTATTGAAACAAAGAAAGAAATTTTAGACATAAGAACAAAGAAACAAAGGTCAACAAAGAAACAATAAATGTACCCTTAGGGACAATAAATTTTAAAAATTAAGTGAAACTCTTAATTTTCATTTACATCGGGAGGAGTTACATATCCCCCAAATCAAATATATGTATAATTAAATGGATTTATTGAATCTTAAGTTAACTTACAACATTGTATAATTCAAGAATAGATAATAAAAGATTAATAATGTGAGGGGCAGGGACAACATAAATACCCCGCAGAGCCTAAAATGGTCAGTCAGTCTTGAGCCTTACAACTTTAGCATTGTTGGTTGTTCAAACTACTCGCCCTAAATTAGTTCATTTAATAGTGATTCCAACTTAGAATATTTTTGTTACAGTACTTGTAAATTAAATTTCCACTTGTAATTTCTGTTTAAATAAATTTATTAGAAGAGTTTTTGGAAAAACATTTTTTAAAAAGCAGCTCCCAAAGACCAAAACCTAACTCGCATCGCAGCTAAATCATAAGTGTTGTACCGCATCCAAATGACGATAACGCATACCTCACGACTGACACGACGACAATAACTTCGCATGTTCGCAATATAATACTAGGGGCAGTCTTGCCAGTGAATAATGTTTTACTGTCTACTGCACAAGTTTTTGCTAGAACCGCTAACAATAAACGCAAACTCATCAGATGCCCGATTGATTGTGCGTCGCAACATAATTTAATGTCGGTGTTGTATTTTAAACATCTGAATCTGGCTATAACCCCGTTAACTTATTCGGTAATTAAAGGTATAAGTATGAGCTCCCGTCTTATATGTGGGTACGCAACACGTACTATAGAATCACGCATTCATCCGCATATCTATAATGTTCAAGTTTTAATAATTGATTGTATTACAGATAACCTACCTGCTCAATACATTTATTCATCACATATTGCACAGCTTAACAAAATGCCGTTAGCGGATAGTCAGTGGAATGTTTCTGGTTAAATTGATTTAAATCTGGGGCACAGTTTTTCCCATTCTTATTGTTGGACGGTCATACTGATGCTGCTAGTAACGCGCCTTCATTATAGGGCATGTTATAATGGGTCAAATACCAACTATGGCTCATGAGGAACAACATAATTTCTCATCTACAACATACTGCGCTTTAAACAATTATGATTTGCAATCATGTTTGCAGAAGTTTTGGGAACTAGAAGAAGTTTGTAATACTTGCTTCTACAGTCCACTAGAAATTGCATGTGAAAATGACTTCATAAAAAATATGTCCCGTCGAAGTAACGGTCGCTATACAGTTGCCTTGCCCCTCACTAGAGATGAACACAATTTAGGTAACTCTTGGGGAGTAGCGCACACACGCTTCGTCTATCTTGAACGTAAGTTTAAAATGGATCCAGACTTTTGCAAGAGCTATAACGAAGTTAAAGACGAATATACATATAAAAAGTCAGTATTTGGTAGGGGTTTCACCGATATGGAGTACTTTGTACCTCATCACGTTCTTGTTAGTCCAGATAAAAGGACTACCAAGGTACGGATTGTTTTAGATGCAAGTGCAGAAACCCATTCAGAGTTATCGCTTAATGACGTCCTATACTCTGGGTCTAATTTGCAAGCCGATTTGTTTAAACTGTTATTAAAGTTTCGCTTTTTTCCCCGTCGCCGTTACAGCTGACATTTGACAAATGTACCTGCAAGGTGGTGTTATTAAAGAACACCAACAATATCAAAAGATATTGTTTTGCTTTGGCAGCAACGAATGCATTTGTTCGTTTAAATTTACTTGTGTTTCCTTTGGGCTAAAATGTAGTCCATTTATTGCAATGCGCACTGTAAGGCAGTTAGCCGCAGATGAAAGATACAGCTACCTTGATGCTGCTATGGTCGCTGAGTCGGAGTTATACATGAACGATTTAGTGTCGACTGTATTGAATACTGAAGAGGCAGTAAACTTATCACATCAACTGATAGCTTTATTTAAGGCCGGGGGATTCAATCTTGTTAAGTGGGCTAGCAATTTAATCGAATTGCTCAGTACCCTACCGTTATCGCATTATACGCCTGTACATTTTACAGATGGTAGTAATAAAAAAATTCTAAGTCTGGCATGGGATCCTAGAAACGCCGTTCTTTTTCTTTTAAGCCGCTGAATTCTCAACACCAGCATGCACCAAACGAATAATTTTGTCAGTGCTGCTAGATTATTTGATATATTGGGGTAGTCTCGGCTGTAATTTTAGACACCAAGTTGCTAATAAAGAATTTATGGAATGCAAACCTTGCATGCGACGATGTACCTTACATGTGATTTTTCAATGCTCCACCCGAAGGTACTACATTGGCCAGGAGGCGAGTTCTTTGTTGCCTGGAAATTTAGAATTTTGCCGAACCCTTGCCGTTCCAGGCAAGGTAGGGATCTACGTGTGACAACACACACGGGATCTCCATTTAACCTCTCATCCGAACGAGGGCGTAATTTTTGTGAAAAATGCTCACCTACCATTTTTCGAGCAGTCAGCCGTGTCGGGATTTGAACCCGGGACCTTGGGATCCGTAGTCTTACGCTTACTACATTGATCCACGGCGACGCCTGACGATGTACCTCCTAAGCATAAGACAATACTACTTCAAACTCGTATCTGAACTTCCTTTACTGAGGAAGGCGGTCATAGCACGCCATTTAAAAGTGACTCACGACTGCATTGTAAACATAGTTGCTTTCTGTGATGCAAGTCTAAAGGCTTTTGGTTGTGCAGTCTACCTGCATTTAACATATCCAGATGGTAAGATCTTTGTACGGCTTGTTTGTTCAAAATCAAGGGCTTCTCCTATAAAAATAGTGACCTTAGCGCACCTTGAGCTTTACGCTGTAGCTCTATTATCCAAATTAGTAAGAAACGTGTATAATTTATATAATTCACGATATCCCATTGAAAACATATACGCCTTTTTGGATTTTACGATAGCCTTATCGTGGATTCATTCACTTCCTCATCATTGAACTACATTTGCTTGGACCAGTGCGATGTGCTACAAAATTAGAAATGATGAGTTAATTGCACTGATTGCTATTTTTTCTCTTTTGAATGAACTGAGAAGTTGACCATTTCCATATAACTGACAGACATGTAATGTGATGAATAAAAGAACAGCTGGTTGTTGCCTTTTATATAATAAAATCAAAGCAAAATTAAAGTGTATACAAAAATTGACAGAACTTAAATTGACATTACTACTGACTATCTTATTAGGTTGCAACGTACTCTATAAATCAAATTATGCTACAACTAACCATCTAGACATTTATGGAAAACTAAACTTGATTTAAGTGAACAGTAACAATGAGGCCATTCAAGACCGAACAACATATATCGCTATTAGAGTGGCTAAGGTTCAAAGCAACGTGGACTCTAAACACTTTTACCACATCGCTGGGATATAGAACCCAAGTCATTGCCTATCTCGAGGCATGTTGCCCTCGCAACTGTTGTCGGACGAGTTATGGTGAAATGGTCCATTATGAACGTCGCGACCTCCGCATACCTGGCCAATTAAACAGTTTTCCGCTTCGCCCAATGAAAAAAATTCCTAAATTACGTTTAAGGAATTTAGTTACTATTGTTGTTGATCTACCGGTGTTATATGATAAGACACATAACGTAACCTCATGGGTAAAATTTTACGAAGTATTGAATATGTATTACGGTTTTGTAGGATTATTAAGCTTTCTCATATAATTGAAGCTGACTATCTAAACGTGGCAGAACAATACTTAATACATGCCCTACAACAGTTACAGTTTTCAGAAATAATACAAAGTTTGAGAAAAGGCAGTGAGCCTTTATACATATGAAATTTAAACCCCATGCTAGATGAAAAAGGTTTATTTCGAGTGGGTGTCGTTTATCACGATCAGGATTGCCCTTTGCCGCTTGTGATCCATTGCTGTTACGAGAAAAAGATGACATAATAAACTTATTAATTGACCGTTATCGTCGCATTAATTGTCATACTGGCGCCAATCTTCTTAACTAGCTTATCAAACAATAATACTGGATTCTTTCTTCTAGAGAGATATAAGATCAAGTGTCAGATTATGTAATTTCTGGTTTCGAGTCAATCCCAAACATCTCTCGCCTATGCTGTCAGATTTGCCATTATTCCGCGTATATGAGGTCAAAGTGTTCACACACACTGGTGTGATTACGCTGGTCCTATCCATTATGCTCTCACGCAGACGAGGTCAGCACTCTCAAAAAGCGTATCTTTGTATATTTGTTTGTCTGACTACTAAGGTTATCCATATAGAGCTAGCGTCTGACTTATCCTTTCATGCCTTTTTAGATGCATTTAAGCGTTTTTAGTCACACCGCGGTCCAGTGTCTTGTATTTATTCCGAACACGGTACAAATTTTATTGGAATCATGTCTAAATTATATAAAATTCATGATTTGATCATATCTGTAAAATAAAATGCTTTAAATCTTGAATTTAATAATCGACGCATCATCTGGAAAATGATTCCACAACAAGCTCCACATTTTGGTGGTATTTGGAAATCTACGCTAAAATCTCTTAAAATGCATCTCTATCGCATTGCTTGTGGTCATTTATTTACATATGAGGAACTTTTGGCGGTTTTGACTCAAATTGAGGCACTCCTGAATTCGAGGTCGCTCTGTGCGTTGTCCGAGGATCCTGATCCAGAAGTGCTATCTCCACCACATTTCTTAATGCAAACACCACTGCAATTTTTACCCCCGTCCGACATGTAAAAAAAGCGTTTGACAGTGCATAACCGTAAAGCCTTACTTGATGCTTTAGTTCAATCGTTTTGGCGCAAAAAGAGGATTGAGTATCTACATACCATACAGGTCAGCAAAAAGTGGTGCGCGCCCGACAATCCGGTAAAGATCGGAGCAGTTGTCCTTTTAATACAAAATGACGTTTCTCCATTAAGGTGGTACTTGCGTATCATTGAAGAAGTGCACCCTGGGGCTGATAAAGTTGTCCGTATGGCTCTGGTTAAAACCAAAACTATCAAATTTAAACATCCGTTAGTTAAATTATATCCAATACCTCAACAATGACCAACCCGTTTGTTCATATTTTGTTTAATTGTTCCGCAATATTAGTTCGTTTCTTTAATTTATTTTGTTCGCTGTTCTAAGTTAATCGAAAGTTCTACCGACTTTCAAAGCGGGGACAATGTTCTCGCCGTAGGGATGTTGGGTTAATTACCCAGAAGGAAGTACATTTCGGTAACTCGCGGGTAAACAAGATTGCATATAGAGTGAACTTTCCAGTGGAACCAAAACGACCAAATTTTATATATTTAATAAAAGAAAGATTGAGGATGAAAGCAGAAAATGAATTTTGGTGCAAACAACAACGGCAGCATCCAATTCACTTTAATGTGAACGGAAAACTACTCATAGAACTTATTGTATGTTGTGCTGAAGACCGGGAAATTAGAGTTTTTTTAAATTAGTACCTTCACCTACGACTATTGTTGATTTAGTAAATCCTAATGCACTTTGGATAGTGGAGTATGCGTCGAGACTGTCAATAGGGACTCAAGATATCTATAATTTGAAACCGTAACTCTATCAATCATCGTAGAGTTGAATTCGTAACCTCTCCGATTACAAATTAAACTGGTGGGGTGTGACATACCATTATCATTTTATTTAGAGTATGAATGGTACCTTCAGATTTCTAACTTGTTATACACAAAGAAAAGAAGAGAAGTTCACTGCCCAACATCATTTGCTAATACAATTCACACATGGGTGGTGTCGACCTATTCGATAATCTCTTGGGTCTATGTCATATTTTAGACTTGGTTACGGTAAATGCAAACTTATGACATATAAGAATAAAGATACAGTTTAAAGGATGCAACAGTACAATTTCCAATACTTCTAAAAGAAGTAGCCTCCATATTTTGTAGAGTTGAAGCAGATTATCTAAACCAAAGATCCGTTGGAAAACCCCGATCTACGAATATGCAATAATATCTCTCCCTTAAACGCCTGGGCAAGAAGACATATTTACCATCAGCACATATCAGGTTTGGTAGCAAACAACACTCCTGTCGCTGGCTGGATATACTCGGAAAGCGACAATGTAAATTGCCTTGTTGCATACAGAAACGCAATATACGTGCGCTAGATGTAACATAAATACGTGTTGCATAACAGCAAAAATATTTTTGCAATATTTCGCAAACAATAAGGTATATGTTGTAATTTTTCAATAATAAATAAACAATACGAAGCAAGATTTATTGCGATTATTAAATACAATGCTGAACTTATATTTTAGCCTCGAGGCGGAAACCTAATAACTGGGTCTGCAGGTCGCTATTCATACACTAGTCACAAAATATTCGGCATATTTAGTTTTCAAGACCTCAATTTACCCTAATATAATTTCTTTATAAAAAAAATAAGGCTTTAGAGAGTTTATATTTGAAACTGAATTGAACTTGCTGTTGGATTATACGGTTTATATATTAAATTATAAAGCTTCGGCACTATACTAGAATCTTCTCGCTCATGATCCAATGATCTCTTTTGTATGTTTTTAAGGGTTCCTTAAATATCTCCTTGTCGCTGTCGATCAATACTGTGTCCATTTATTAACTGTATTATTTTCAATTACAGATTATTCAGCGTCATTGTTACACTATTACTGATCAAACATTTCTTAATTCGAAAATCACACTGTAATTTTACTAATTTTGCACATATTTCTCGGGTAATCGTTTGTATGTTAATGTATAGAAACATGCAGTGATGGCCGTGAAACAACTGATCCCCATAATCTTTTCTCTTAAATCCAATCTTATGTGTATCATAAGTTTGACGTTGATGATGATCGTAAATAATCTTAATATGAGTCATGAGGTGGATGAGCTGCGGAGACGAAAGTCAGCGACAATACTGCTTTCTGTACTGTTTAGCGAACATTTATTTTTACATTGTAGCTGCATAAATTTTATCAATTCTAAAATATGGAAAGAACCTGTATAATGGGGTGCATAAATAGCACCTCTTTTCCTGTCTTGAAAATTTCATGGCAAAGTGGTTGGCTTGGGATCATTCCTCTTAAGGTTTAATTTACATGCATGTATAATTAACATTCGTCTAATATTAATGTCTTGGTGTTGTTTCTACTTATGCATCATGTCTTCTCGTCTTGCGGTTGCCTCTTTTATTGACTCCATTCGAATTTCTTTTTTGTATCTTCTTCTTGGTGTGAAATATATAAGCATATGCTAATCCCCTATACACTTGCATTTCGAATTGTTAAAGTTTCTTTTTTGGTTGTTGGTTACTCAACTTGTTCAAATCTGCGATCCCTACAGTAGCTGTCTTCCATTAGTCTTTTGAATTGTTGAGTTCTACTCCTATGACTATGTCTTTCTACTTTAAGTATGTCGCATATTCGTCTTGTGTATTTTGATAGATTTGTTTCCTTTATCTATTTTCTAAAGTTTTCATGTTTGTTGAATGTTATGTTGAGGTATGTTATTGACCTATTTAATTTGGTTGCTTGATTTCTGATTCGAATATTGCTTAATCTTGCTATTGCTGGTTTACGTTTGTCTATTTGCATTCGTCATTTTTTTGCCTTCTTTATTATTCTGTTTGTTTTTGCGGCAGTCATTGCCGATTGGATGTGCTTTCCTATGGTGAAGTTTAATTTATCGTCTGCGAATTGAAGAACTTAGTTTTTTGAGCTGGAAATAATTTCCGTGACCATTACGCTAAACAGTGTGGGAGAGGGTGGGAAGTTTTCTGGAGCTACTCCTTCTGCTTCTAGTAATTTCAAATGTTCCTCTTTCACTTCTATTCTGATTTTGCTTTGTTTAACAAAATCTTGTGTTAGATATTTCTTGCGCACTGGCACATTCAAAAATTTATTTTGTGAATGACACCTCCTCTCCATATCTCGTCATATCTTTTTCTATATGTAGAAGTATGATAATCCGTGGAAGCCGTTCTGATTTAGCTTTTTCTAAGTTACGGACTAGATTTTCTGTTCGTTTGACCGCATCTAGTGATTTTTTAAATATGAATTGTGATTTTGGCATACTATATGTTCTTCCAAGATATTCTTAAATGTAGTTATTTATTAATTTCTGTAATGCCTCTGAAAGCGAGCACGTCATACTCAAGGGCCTCATATTCTTCAGTTTCTTTATGTCTTTGTTATTGTTGGGATGTGTAATTATTCGAGGTTTTTCTACCGGAATGGGAAGATTTGTTAAACTGGATTTGTGTGAGGTTCTGTTGTATCCGCTAGTAGAGGAGGGAAGTGTATTGACCGTAGTGTTTTTTTAATGTTAATGAACGTTAATTATAGCATAAAAATTTACTGATAACGGAGTTTAAACTTAGATGGAATTTGATTTCTAGTTGTGCTTGGGCAACCACCATGGCGTATAGGGGATTGAGTAGTGAAGTGTATGGTGAGATAGAATGTTCATAAATACGAGACAGATAAACAAATTAACAAGTATGAAATAAACACTCATCTGAATCGATACACCCATCCATTTACCAGAACATTAGGTTAGAAAAGGAAACAAGGATAATTCTGGGATATAGAAGATCCACGATTCTCGATGAATATTGTATGAGGGTAAATTATATGCATCCGTCTTATTTTTGCATCAATATCAGAATACGGCACTTGTCACATCAAACATAACCGGGCGCGACGACGGTTGACAATCGACTGCATTAACGATCTTAATCCGTCGGGTAAACACGGATATCTCGCCACCTGCATATTGTGGGATTTGCAAGTGACCGTATATTTATCTAACAATTTAACTAAATTCTATTATACTTTGAACTATAAACCAAAACATTTATCGGCGCAAATAAGTTATTTTTAATATAGCCAAAGTCAGAAAGAAAAAAATTGTAAAATAATATCCAGCCACTCAGGTGATGAAGTCCTATTTGAGAGAGGCTGTTATTTTAAAAATGTCTTTAATTTGATAGAAGTTAATGAGAATTTTTAAGGTATGGTCTATAAAGATCAAGTATGAGGTGACGAGATTTAAGAAAACCGAAAGCGTGAAGACCTACCCGGAATAACCGTCTTCCAGATAGCAAAGATATCGAAGGAATTATTGTTACATGTCGCTTTGACGTCCTTATTTTAATATTTGTAAAACCTTTCAAGACAAGTAGTAGTTGTGAAGTAATTTTGTATTTCGGTCATTTTTATGTCTACATTTTTATACTTTTATCGTTTTTTCTATAGAAAATCACTTCCGCACCACTGTAGTTATCCGGTGCACGTTTAAAACTGTCGCGGGGTTCCCGCTCCTTTTGTACAATTCAAATTTCGAAACGTAATGTCATTTCTACCCATAACGGCTAGTTCTTTAAACGAAGAGTTTTCAGACATTTTAAATACGAACGTGTGCACTCAATTCTTTGTTGGTTGTAATGTCGGCGTCTGTGAATATTGTTGTCATATAATGTGAATACTTGTATCTGTTCCGTGTCTGCAAGTTGCATGCTGAACTCGCTAAGTGCTGACCGATATGAAACAACATTAATAGAACTTAATTTTTTCAATTTAATATGCCTCTAATTGTGTGCACGTACTTAGCGAAGATTCTATACATGCAAAGCTACATACCAATTCAAATATTTCGCAGTAATTTGCTTATCGCAACATTATTTTATTAAAATTATCTTATGTTTATAATTTCTTGATGCAAAATATAAGTGCAAATATTTTCTATATGTATACACACATGATAGTGGAAATCTAAGAACCTTCGGGCAGTTTTGTCGACCCCTACTGAGATCAAGGTTTTAACCTTTTTCGACAACTTGGCCACGTGGTCAGCTTCACTTCCTTGCTGCTTGACTTCTTAATACAAAATTGCATGTGTAATATTGGTTAGGTTTACGGGTTAATTTAAGCCAAACATAGACGAGAGTATTATTTGAAAGGAATAAAAGTAAAAAGTAACAAAATACAAAGTTAAAATAAAAGTGTGTACTATTTCTTGTTCATGAATAAATACATACATCTCCAGTAAGCAGTGCTGCAATACGAATCTTCAGGGTACTCGATGGCGTATCTACTCTGCTATTACAGTTTATTTTTAAATAGTTAAATATTCAAAATCCAAGTACCCACGTAAACTTACAATTTTCCCCAAAAATTCAATTTTTCAGGTCACCGTCGTTAATTAAAGACTATAGTTTTACGTTAAGAAATATGTATATTCCGTCCTGTCTTCATTAGATGTGATTTGTAATTAAATTGTGCATAATGCGGATATAACACACGTCAACTGGTCTAATGTATTATGCATTCATTTGATATGAGAAAATTGATAAATACACCGAACGCTTATGACGATTCAGTGTTCAAAGTTTATCATACCACGGACATGATGAATATACGAATTCTATCTGACATGCTTCAGAAAAAGGCAGAGCAGGAACTAAATGAAAATCCAAACAGAACTGGAGAGGATTTAAATCGTATTAAATGTTGGCTGAAGAAACAGTACCATCTAACAACTAGACAAGGTAATTAATGTTACTTATAAGAAATTTTATTAAATATTATCAGTATAAATATGAAGTGAACTTGATTTTAAGCAATTTACGTATCAACTTATGAAAAGACAAATTTTACTTGATAAATGAGTCAAATAAAATATTTTTTCATAAAATGATACGTACCCAGTTGATCTATCCTCACTTTAAAAGAAATCAAAATATTTTTGAATTTGATTATAGTTTTAAAACATGCATCAGTAGCGAAATCCGCCAAGCATATACGAAATTTTAAAATGATATAGATACAAAGAGGCAAAACCTACTTATGAAAAGGTAATGTTAGCTTAGTTTGCAATGAAGAAAATTATAAAGAATATACAACATGGACTATCTACTTCATGTCAAAGGAGGAGTTAAATACGAAAATAACAATTAATTTGCAAGTTCGAGTAAAGTGTTTTCTGTTTCATACTCTTAAATAATCATATTCAAATTTATATACCTGCACTTTTAGTTAACTATTTTGATGTATAACTTGTGTTTTTAAAAGAACAGTAAGCATATACACAGCTACGAGTAAATTGAGCGATACTTTAGAAATTTGGAATTGCTCTGAAGCGTTGGAGAGCCCATAATAATATTAAGGGTGGATCGGTTAACTACAGTGGTGTGGAAGTGAGTTTGTTAAGGTTTATGAATTACTCCGATATACCGTAAGACTTTTGAGTACCGCTTATACGTGAAGCTTCCCACCTTGCTAGTTTTGTACGCTGTATGTTAATTCACTAAAACAATTCGCCACTCTATGAATGGCTGGTTCTTCAAGCTAAACAAGGGTATAGAAAGCAATTTCTACTACCATTTACAAGAGGGCCTCTATGGCTCCCAAAAGAGTTAGTGTGAGAGAAACTACTAAAATATTGAAAGTAAACCTTGAAATGACTGATATACAAAAAACTACATAAATAAGGGTAGCCAGAGCGTCTTGTCTCAGCAACCCTTCGATGGTAACCGCTATACGGAA
Organism: Platerodrilus igneus; assembly: GCA_036346225.1. Taxonomy (NCBI): domain Eukaryota; kingdom Metazoa; phylum Arthropoda; class Insecta; order Coleoptera; family Lycidae; genus Platerodrilus; species Platerodrilus igneus. Next base: position 4,066,313 of record JARFIW010000003.1, on the reverse strand, counting down.
GGCGGCTATGCCGAATAGGCATCCTTTACTTTTAGTTTCTTACATTTATAACGTGCTACGTACCTAGACGTAGCCGGAAGAAAAGTAAATACCAGGCTAACTACCCACCGCGGAGAGTGGAGGAATTCGCCTAAATACCAAAAAAACAAAAAAATAAAGTAGATCGCCCACGATTATCTATTAACACAAAAATAAATAAAGGATTCTGTACAAACAAGCAAAAAGAAAATAAATTAAGCGTTACTATTTCAAAGCAAACAATTAAGTGATATGAACAATTTAGTACCATGGATACGACGTGAGCATCTCGTATTTACACAAAATAAAATTAATCAGTAGTAAATCAATATGTGAAAGCTTTTGTCAAAGGTTTTTAAAATTTCACCTAAGATTTTTTGTAAAATAACTAAGTAGAAGGAAAGAATTAACGTGTGAGAGCTTTTGTCAGACATCTTTTAGGTTGTACATAGTACCGTTTGTAAAATAAACCAATCAGTATAAAAAAGTAAGCGTATGTCTGTCCAACATTTTTAACAAAGGTACCTCACACCTGTAAAGCGAAAATATCGTTTAGCAGCAGCGGTCTACGAACAAAAGCAGTTGGTCTACATAAAGAAGGAACCCATTTGACCTCTAGCTAAAAAAAGTTAAAAACAGAATCTGATTAGAATGGGTTCGTGCGGGGAGACTCACCAATACACGCAAGGCACCTCCTAGTTGTCGAACAGAAAAAAAACAAACGTGCATTGCTTTTGAAATACGGCAACGAATAATGTAGAAAATATGTCGACGCACAAGCTGTAGAAGCAAATTCAACAATGGTTCAAAATAACACGAACTCAAACTGCAAACCCTCCCTTATCAAAGCGCGGTTAAAACTGGAAAACCCGGGTTTTATCGGATAGTGCGCGACCTTATTTCAACAAGTCTTTACATTGGAACAATAGAGAAACCCATTATACGCGGTCGTAATGTACACCAAGATAGCAGGTACCTAAAACAGGATATAAACTATTTAATTCTAGCATAAACTTGTCGTTTCGAAATAAATAAGTTTAAAATAAAAATTTGTAGAAAGCGTATTTATTATTAATTATGTTGAAGGATTTAACAGATTACCGGATATCTAAAACAAGGCATAGACTATTTAATTTATCGAATAAATTTTCGTTTTAAAAGAAAAAGGGATTTGAGTTAACTGGGGAAATTTTAAAGCAAAATTGGAACGTAATAAACGTAAAGCTCATTTTATCCGTAACACTATTTTTGGCGCTCCACGAGATAGGTATTGGGTTGTTGGGAGCTTCTTTTTAAAAAGTTTTGTTTCCAATAATGCTTCTTTCGAATTTATTTTTAATTGTATAATTACAAAAATTAATTTATTTTCCTTTACAACTTGAGCGTTTATATTCATTAAACGAGATTTAATTGAAGTTGACAAAAGTATTCTAAGTTACTATTTTAACCAATCAATAATAAAAAAATACAATGAGTAGCTTGAACTACCAACAATGTTAAAGTTATGAAGTTCGAAGACTGATTGGCGATCAGGGGCTCCTAACAGTATTTAATAAGCCTCTGGTGCAGATCTTGCAGTTGCAGTTTCTCGATAATCATCCAATGTCTTATTCTAAGTAAATTTAGTTAAGACTGCTTTATTGCAATTCATTGTTTCTGCATCTGCAGTATCAGGTTGCATCTGGAATACAAAGTAGTTGTTTCCTTTCTTGTTTCTGATATAAAACTTGTTAAACTTGAATTAAAAAACTTTTATTTAATACAATCTAACATACTATTACTAAGACATAAAAATTATATTTATTTTATGCGCATTTTAATATGGGGGATATGTCACTCACGGTGAGCATTAAATAATAATGTTACGAGTATAAGCGGTACGTATTTAATTTATATTTACCCTTAAGAGGCGGGATTCGATAACAATTTTAAGGGTGCATCGGCAAACTATAGTTGCGGGCTAGTGAGTTCGTCTGAAAAAAAAGCTAATAAAGAGTGAGTCGAGCTCGCACTATTAGGGTTCCGTACCAATACTACAGTGAGCAATCAATAAACTAAATTAAGCTGTTTTCATTTTTTATGTATATTTATATCTTATCCAAATTTGATTGCAATAACTGAAAAATGAATATATTGTCCCAGATTGTACTGGTACATTAGTAAATATGTTGTCTATTACTGTGTTTAAAAAATTTTTTCCCAGCCACTATTACACTGTCAAAAAAACCTCTAGCTTTCCGATAATCTATGACTCATTAGCTACTATCCCTATCAAAATCAAAATTTTAGCTTTGGAAATGTAGGAGAACAGGGGGGAGACCGTCATTTTTGGCACATTTTGAGCTATATCATGAAGACTACTAGACCGAAAATTATAAAAAAAATATTTTTAGAAGCCTTCTAGAATCCTTGTTCAAATGATACCTCACATGATATATTTATTAAAACTTTTTTCTTTTGACCGAATTAACCCCCGCCATTTTAATCTAAAAATATTTTTTTTCTACTTTCTGACTGTCGATATATGTGCGCGCCATAAAGACTTAGCATTGTGCCAAATTTCAAATTCCTACGTTACATAGAATTTGAGAAAAACCTCTGTGACAGACGGACGGACGGACACGAGAGTGATCTTATAAAGGTTTTGTTATACCTTATACGGAACTCTAGAAAGCACTAAAAGTAATAAAAATAAACAATTAAATCGCTGAAATACAAAAACTACGTTACAATAACCACTTACTACGAAAGGATTCTTCTATTTCATAAATAGAAGGAGCCAAACCGTCTTGTCCCAGCAATCCCTTTGGTATAATTCCCTATACGGAAGGCGGCTATTTCGAATAGGTCTCCTTTGTTTTTGTTTCCAAAGTTTATAACGTAAAGCATATTTTACCCGTAACAGTATTTTTGGCTCTTTACGTTAGGCGTTAAAGAATATTACTACGAGTAAAATGAGCAGTAGGTTACAATTCTTAAATTTCCCTTGAAGGGGCGAAGATTCCAATTAATGGCGCATCACTTCACTACAGCTGTGCGGGAGTGGGTTTATATGGAAATGGCACTAAAAGTAATAAAAATAAGCATTTGAGAATCCCTGAAATACAAAAACTTCACATACCTTGAAAAAATTTTCTATTGTCATAATTATAAGGAAACAAACCGCCTTGTCTTAGCAACCCCTTTTTGTATTCGCTCTACACAGAAGACAATTATTCCTGAAAGGTTCCCTTGGTTTTGTTTTATAAATTTAGCACGTTATACTTTACATTGTTCCACAACATTTTAAAAATATTCATTGAAGTTTGTCATATCAAAGAAATTTTTAAAGTAAATGGCCCCTCTGAAATACAAATTCATCACTGGGGTAGCTGGATATCCTTTCACGAATTTATCTATTCCTATCTAGCTCATAATTAGATCCAAATAAATTTCAACCTACACTTAACTTTTAGTGACATTAAATAATTACCATAAGAATAGAGATATATTTCTAAAATGGATTTATGTTCCACCGACGCGGCAGTAAAATCCATGAACACGTGAAAGTGATTTAATTGTCTTACTGGAAATCAAACACACTATCTAACGCACAACACACCTTCAACCCCATGTAACCCACTTTCTGTTGTGGCTACATTTCGACTTCTCTATTTGAACTTCCTTTCAATTTCGTTCTCACAATGTAACGTATGTAATCTATGCTGGATACAAGATTATTGTACAACAACTGTCTACTTGTAATTTGTTTTTCTATGGGAAAAGCATATGCAGCGTCTTGTCACATTTATATTTGTTTTTATATACGGTTTTAAAGTAGTTCATCGTCCTGGATTATTACTTTTACAATATATTGAAGAAAAACAGTATTATATCCTTGTTATCTAAATTACTTTTATAGAAATAAAGTTCTGAAATTTTATGCTTAATTAACGTTTATTGTTCGTAAGATTTTATACAGGGCACGTCCATATTTAGTCTGTCCATTCAAATTTAACATTTACATCTCTATATCTGATTTATATTTTAAGTAACACAAACGCGCTACAACATGACACTAGATGTTAGTATTGATCAATAAACGAATACAATCTTGTATGCTTAGAATATAAAAAACCTTCTTATACTGTAGTAAAGGATATTACAAAGCTAGATTCTAAATAATGAGATATGAAACATTTTATATGCAATGCAACGCTATACTTTTCATATTTTGTAAAAAACTTTTTATGGCCAACCCGATATCGCATTTGCTTTATGAGTTTTTATAAAATGATCCAATGTATCACATCTTCACGCCTCATTTCAATAATTTTTAGAGTTCAGAAAAAACTTTTTGTAGAAACTTTATTTTCACTTTGAAGGAGAACTAAGACAATTAAATAATCAAATGACCACCCTTATTTCTATGGATCGGCCAAGTATTCTGTACGAACATATCAAGTCGGTGGGATATTTTCAACTTTAATTTCTATTCTATACAGACTTCAGTTCTGGTACCCACCATCTACCACGTCCATCTGCAAACACCCACATACATTGCGCTTTCAGCATTATATACCATTTTGATTATATTCTTGTCATTTCACGTAGTAAAATATCTACCCTTGGGCTTCAGAGTTTGCTTTTTATATGGAAAAGGGCATTTTGGCATATAATTTTTAAGTATAACTTCATTCCACCAGATACCTTTCTTGGCAAGCACAGCAAGCAGAGACACAGTTTGATGTAGTTGTGCAATGGTAGACCAACCTACAGAGTATATGTTTCTGGATGTTTGAGCTTTTGGCAAAACGTTCAAATACACTATACAAAAACAACATCCACAAGTGGTTTTGGTACAAGTTATGTATAATCTGCAACAAACTTTTTGGTAAATTACTTTTAATCGTTTATAAGAGTTAAAATGTAGCTAGGCCTGCGATTGCTAGAAAGTGTTATTATCGTTTTGTAGAATAGCAGTTATAAGCTGTACGTCAGATGGCGCTTAGTCTACGTATGTATAATGTCAATGTTGGTATTTGTGACAGGTAGTATATGGATCTGTAGTATGATAAATCAAGAGCTCGTGGTATGCTACAGAAAAAAACTAATAGCGTTCTATAAAATATATTTTGAATAAAATAGCTGAATAAAAACCAAACTTGTTCTTTCAAAGATAAAATGTAATACGTATTTTGTTTAAAAATTTCTAGGGTAAGTGCTTAAGACTAAAGACTTGTTCTAACTCCTTTTCTAACTCAAAGTCCTGTGCACTTGAGAATCGTTCAATGTCATCTGCTAGAGGATCGTTACTCCGCAAGCCTTTATAAAAATTCAAACAGTCTTTTGGTATTAAAGGAAGCATGAACTTTACAGGTCTTGAAGCTTTTCTCTGCCTATGTGTTTACCCTAAGGCCATAATTGTGTAAATTTCCTGGAAAAGAATTTACGGTTACTGCTACATTCCTTGACAATATTTTGACTCTAACGAGACCTAGCACGATTATTGCTGTTGGTACGTTTTGCTGTTTCTTTTAGCATAAAGTTACTTTTGTTCAGCTTCTTACCAATATTGATTTTAACTAAGTTTTTGCGTTTTATGTCATTTTTAGCAAATATTGTCGAAGGATCAGACTTTCATATCTGAATTAATTTAAATTTTAACCAGTTTACTTGATCACCCGTTCCGCTTTTTTTCGGTTTGCGATTGGGTAAATCTTCTTTTTTCATCTTGTCTACATGGAACTTGTTTTTCCTACAGCATTTAATTACTTTTACATAATCACTACACTTGATTTTCCAAAACTCCACCCGAAGGTATTACATTGGCCAGGAAGCGAGTTTTATTTACCTGGGAATTTTAAATTTGGTGAACCCTTGCTGACCCAAGTTAGCTAGGGATTTTTAACGTACATGACAACACTCTCGCCCTCATCCGAACGAGGGCGTATTTTTGTGAAAAATGTTCGTCTAACATTTTGCAAGTGCACCGTGTCGGGAATCAAACCCGGAAGATCTATTTAATAAGCAAGCACGTAAAATCGTTGTTGCAATGTTGCATCATCAAATGTCTAAAAAATCAAAATCGTGCATTAAGGAACTATGCCCACAGAACATGAAATGTTGAGTTATACCTTCCAAGGTGGGTTGTTCCTTTAAAACAACCTTTAAGATCAAAATTATCTTAAGATTTCGATTTTGGCTCCCTACATTTTATTTTCCAATGCTCCACCGGAAGGCACTACATTGGTCAGGAAGCAAGTTTTTCTTACCTGGAAATTTTGAATTTACCGAACTCCAAGCAGAGTAGAGATCTTTAATTAACGTGCGTGATAAGTGACAATACTCACATAGGGGACCTTCATTTTACCTCTCATCCGAACGAGGGCGTATTTTGTAAAGACTGCTTGTCTAGCATTTTGCACGCGGTCCGAGTCGTAATATGGTTGCTCTAAATCTTCCTGATCTATCTGCTGATAAGTGGTATTCTAATATGGTGAAAAATTTTTTGCTTAATGAGTCCCGCATTGGTAAGTCAAACGAACCAATTGCTATAAATACCAAATTCGGTTGGATTATAATCGGAGAGGTGGTTAATTCGGAATCAATCGCAACTTCATTGTGTGCTTGTGTGGATCTAATTGAGGAATCACTTTTGAAGTTTTGGGAGTTGGAGAGCCTTCCCGCAGAAGTACAGGAAAACGCAGTTAATGCGTTATGTGAGAAAAAATTCGAGGACACCTATTCTAGAGATGAATTAGGTAGGTTTAGTGTATAGTTGCCTTTCAAAGACAAATAACCAATTTTTTGTAACTCTCAGCAAAATTGCTTTACGTCGTTTTTTAACGTTGGAAACACGTTTGCAAAATAATATTTACTTGCGTACATCTTACAATAATTTTATGAAAGATTATTTAGAGGCTGGTCTTTAGACTATAGTAAAATTTATTATATTCCACACCAACAGTTTTTAAACGGGATAGTACCACTACAAAATTGAGAGTAGTTTTTGATGCCAGTTCAAAAACCGCTGAAGAATTATCGTTGAATGATGCCTTGTTACAAGGTCAGTCTTTACAAAGGGATATCTGTGAACTTCTGTTAAAGTTCAGAATTCATAACATCGCGATTATCGCAGCTGTCTTTGCCAAATTACAATAGTTCTAAACCATCGTGATTATCAAAGGATATTATGGAGGTTTGACTCATCACAACCTATTGTCGATTACCAACTAAATACCGTCACATATGGTTTCAAATCGTCGTCCTTTTTGGCACTTAGAACTATTTAAAATTAGCACACTTGGAACGAGCTCGATTTTCTTGCGTTTCTGTCATTTTATCGTCGCATTCATATGTTGATGACATCATTTTTGGATGTCAGACTATAGAGGAAGCCTGGTTACGCTTTGTTGAATTTACCAAAATCGTATGTCGAACAATCTCCCATTTCGTTTAATGATGAGCGCTCTTTAAACACTGCGGAGGTTCTAGGCTTGAAGTGGTGTCAAAATTAGATATTTTCTCGTATGATATTTAATTGAATGACAAAATTTGTACAAAAAGAAATATTCTATCGACTTTGGCTAGGATATTTGATCTTTTGGGGTTTTTAACTCCATTAACATTTTTCGCTAACCGCTTTATACAATTGTTGTGATCTTACTTCTCAATGGAAAAGATTTGCGTTAGACTTACCAATGTTATCAACCATACAAATTTCACCACAAATTGTTTGTCCAGATTTAAAATCATTGGAATTACATGCTTTTTGCGATGCTTCGGAAAGGGGTTACGCAAGTGTGATTTATTTTCGTTGTGTTCACAAAAATGATAACATTTTTGTATACTTTGTCTGTGTGAAAAGTAAAGTAGCGCCTATCAAAAATCCTTCGCTACTTCTACTAGAACTGTGTGCCGCGGTTCTACTTTCAAAATTAGTAAATTTTGTAAAGAAAATTTTAGTGACTTGCAGTTTACAAATATTTTCGATTGGTCGGATTCGACTATCATTCTTGCTTGGGTGAAGCCGTCTTGTAACAGATGGAAAACATTTGTTGCAAATCGTGTTTCATATATTAAGTCTCCAATACTGCCGTCTAGTTGGCAACATATTAGATCGTAAGATAATCCGTCCGGTTGTGTGTCTAGAGGTCTATCAACGTCTGAATTAGTTTGTAATCCTTTATGGTGGACCGGACCGTCCTGACTAAAGTTACCTCCAGAGAACTGACCGAAGCAGTTTCCAACCTCTGGCTGTGAACCTGACGAATTGTTGAACGTTTCACACGAATCAAAGTTAATCTCGTCGTCGTTACTTCCTTAGAAAACATTTTTGATAGTTTGTTGGAAAGATTAAATTTGTATAAAATTATGAGAGTTGTTGCATACTGTCGTTGGTTTCTGTTAGATTCCCAACGACCTACAGAGGGGAAAGTGGGTAGAATTGTTGGAGAAGAATTAACACATTCTTTACATCTGTTAGTTAAGCACGTACAACAATCAACGTTTTCTGAAGATGTTGTCAAGTTACAAAAAGACAGGTAGTTAGTAAATTTTGTGAGCTAAACGCGCCATTAGACAATGTTTACGCTGTTGTATTCGCTGTTGTCGTTGTAAACCCTTAGCCGTTGCCCCTTCAATGGGAAATTTGCCAACTTCACGGGTCAACCCTGGAAAGGCAATTCTGCGACCAAAATACATGAGTTGTTGCATTAATCCCCCTTCCGCCCTACATTTCGGTGGACTTTGGGAAGTGGGTATAAAATCTGTAAAAGCTCATTTGTCGCGTGTCATACGGGAACAGATATTAACCTATAAAAAATTAACCACAGTTCTTGTGCAATCTGAAGCACTTTTGAACTCTCGCCTATTAGGACCTATTAGTTCGAATCCTAATGATCTGCCGTGCCTGACACCAAGGCACTTTTTGAACGTACAGCCATTTTCTGTTATCCCAAATACCAATCTTTTGGATTTAAAACTTAATCTTTTACATCGCTGGCAACTTGTGCAGCGACTTCAACAAAGTTTTTGGAAGCGTTGGAAGTCGGAGTACATCCATTCGTTGCAACAAAAAATCAAATGGTTTGATTCCTCTAAAGATATGAAACTAGAGCAATTAGTTTTGATTAAAGACAATAATTCCCCTCCCTTGCAATGGAAATCGGGTAGAGTTGTAGAGTTGCATACAGGAAGGGATGGCATTGTTCGAGTTGTTACAGTAAAAACAAACCAGGGACTTATCAAAAGACTCGTAATTAAGTTCTGTCCTTTGCCGATAGAGCCTTAAAATATATTTCTATGTCTATAAACAGTTTATAAGAACAAATTTTTGTTTTACCTATTACTTTTTTTTCGGTTACTTGAAAATGCTTACAATTTGGAAACCAACTGGGAAGGTGATTTGTGGAACAGGTATTTATCCCAGATTCTACTTCACCCCCTACACTAACTTTTCTTGCGCGACAAATATTTCTTGCAAGCAAGAAAACAAACTTTATTATACTGTGTTTTTGATGCGTGTTCATCTTTTCCATTCAGAGAAGCATTCATGTTTTTTATCCGCACCCATAAATAAAAACGTACTTAATACTCAGAAAAAAGAAACTTAATATTATGGTCTGAACAATGAAATTGTACAAAATTATCATCCACAAATAACTGCTTAAGTGTAAAACTTAAATTATTTAAGTGTTGCATATATATCCAAATACTTTCTTAAATTATAACTGTAAATTCTAAGTAAATAACTAAAGTGAGTAGAAGGCTGCAATAAAGCATTTCTATTATATGCTCTATTTTCAATTAAGGAGATTGAAATAGCACTATGTTTATTTAAAATTAAGTTACTTTTGCACATTGCATTTACCTATTTTCTTTAATAGTTTCTTTACAACAAATCCGGCAACATATGAATATAGACCTATCTCATCAGATAATGATTCTATTCCTGGTAGTAGGCCACAAGTAGCCAATTGTGGAACCGATGGAAGAATACTTTGTTTCAATATATTCCCGATATATGTTATCAATGCTCCATCAGTTTCATCAATTTCACAGTTTGCTCCTGGTGAATGTGTTGCAGTGAAATTGTTGACGGATTGAAATTTCTAGGTGAAAGAAACTTAAAGTTGTCATTCTGAAATTTTGCCCATAAATATTTAAAACTTTTTATCGTATGAATCCAATTAGTTACCGAGGGTGGTACTGACTTTGTTTTACCCTTGATAAATTTTATAAAATTGAAAACTTTTAGTGCAATATTCCCAAACTGCACATGCTCTGAAGTTGCAGCAACTGCAAATCTCAATGGTTCATCATGCATAGGCATAACAAATGTTCCATTTACGATGTCGAACAACTTATCCATAAGGAGAAAAGAGTATGCGGTATCCTCAGTTTCTTTGAGGCAAGGTACCCTTAAAAATAACAAATATTACGACTTTATCACAACTATATACAAAAGTTAAAGAAACAAGCAAAACAACGTTGTAGCAAATGCATTTCATAGCATGCATTGGTTTGATACAAAAGCACTCATTTCTTTTATGGAAACTGTACTATGATAGATACTTTTCCTTACCCACTTTCACAAGCGTTCGTAAACAAGATGATACCCGTTGCTTAGGACTTGAGCAGCCAATGATACCTTCATTTTCTTAATTTTTCGTTCACAAACATGGGCATCAGTAAGTTTGTAGAAAGTTTTATAGTCAGGATAAGGATCATCCCACTCATACGCTGCAACTGCAACTTTCCACGATGCTCGTAGAATTCCTGCCCCCCACTGAAATTCGACATCATACTTCAAAAGGTTATTCCGGATTCCTTTTAGAATATGAGGAGGATCAAATACAGGAATAACGTTTGTACCATCCACCAAAAATTCCAAAATTCTTGTTGTCCATTCTGTTCCTTGTAAAAAATTCTTGTGTTTGGCGCAGAAGTTCACCTATAGCTGACCTATTATTTAAACTTTGATTACATACAGTAGGAACAGGATTCAGTCCAATTAACGGTGCCGACCGTACAACATCTTTTATAATTTTTACAAGCTGAGCTTGGTCGGCTCCACTTTTAACAAAATAATAAGGAAGTGGTTGCTTCTACTTGTTTTTGATGCCTCTTGCCATAAGCACTAATGCATGGTTTGCAAACTTTAGCACTCTACTACTTTTACACATTTCTCCAAATCCCATAACGGAGTTTGATCTACTATCCAAATCAAGATGAGGCGAAAGTGCAATTTTATCAAACATTATTATACAATATTTGTCTTCGCTAGTCAGGTTTGCTATGGTGATCTTTAAACTATTCATCAGCACTGTATTAATACCACAATCAGTAGACAATTTTTATAGCACTTTATACAGCGTTTGTTTGGGGGTAAAGCAAATGCCCTCTTTAAAAGCTTGTAGTATCTGCCTGAATGTTTTAAGATAGTCAGAGCAAGTATCTTTTTCTCCAACGTAAACCGACGTCCTTTTGGATTCATTTTCTGTAGTCGCAACTGTGACATTATAAAGCTAAATGTTCTTTTATGGACTGTGCTTTGCAGATATATTAGAGTGTACACAAATGCTTCAGCTTTTTTTCAGTCGTGCTTTGTTTTCTGCGCCTTCTTTATCCATTTGCAATAAAAATTTTCGCAAGTTTCTGGCAATCGAGTACATTTTGTGACCCTTTGGACTAAAATCACAAGACTTACTCATGGAAACATTTTGTAAAAGTGGGAGTCTTCTGCGAAAATCTATAACAAAACCATACACATATTAATTGTTAAATTAATAAGAATTCCATGACAATGAACAATACAAAATGTTAGTACAAATTACAGGAAATTTTTCTTATGACAAATACAATGAGGCTTCAAGAAATGACAGAAGTTAGTTCCATAAATCCGAAACAATCTAAGAAGCACAAAGGTATGGAAAAAATATTAACTAATTGGCAACCGCCAAGACGTGATGTTTAAAAATTATTTTGGTGTGTAGGGTGGTAAGTATACATCGACCTATATTGGCCGTTGATTAAATTATAACCCTTACTTAACACCAGCATCTACAATCACTTTGTAATTGGTGGAGATCTAATGCAAGTTGGAAATACTTTGGCTTAACCTGTGAGGTATACCTTGTCACGATTTAGAAATGTGCATTTCAGTCGTTATAATAGGAGTAGCAACAGGTAGTGTTGTACAAGTTCTAGAAAAAGTTGTAGATGCCACTGCTTGTCCATCACGAACAACATTCTGATCTAAAACAAAAAGAAAAGATTATATGTCAGCAAAACCAAAGAAAACAACATTAATTATGATTAGTAGATATCCTTAATTTCGATTTTATTAAAATTAATAAATTAACTTCACACTTCAGCAATCTATTAGACACGAAAGGCTTACTTCAGGTTATAAAAAAACTAACTCGAATAAGTCAAAAAAGTGCTAGTCTAGTAGATATCATTATAATTTTCAATCACAGCAAAATTACTGCAGAACAGGTAAAAGTCACTGATTGCCATATATCAGATCACGTGCATTATCTTTTTTGAGTCACAAAACGTCTACAGTTACTCGTCTTGTAGGGATTTTGCAGTATTAGATGAAGCGTTTGTTACGTTCATGTTTGTAAATAAGTGATTAGTTTATATGCAATAATTTTCACCTTAAAGTCCTTGGCGTTAAACACGAAATTTTATTCCGTAAATTAAACATAACCCTTTCGTGTATTAAAAGTTGTATTGCAATTAATAATAAACTTCCTATATATGTCACTTGATAAATCTTTCTGCTCATTAAAAATAAATATCCTTTCTAAGAACTTCGTACCGTGGAATTTACGCCATAATTAGATAGACGACTTTCCAAGTATTTCACTAATTAAGGCTGGTGTGTTTTCCCGTTTTAAAGAATTCGGCAAAATTATTTCAATAAAATGCGGGTTTTCCTGTTTTATTTCCTTGAGCTTTGGTGCTTTAACTACACAAATGTAATATTGATTCTCTGTTCGACTAGCAACCAGAAAACATCTGTCCTTTTTTGCTTCGTTTCGTTTTCTTTATGCGAATTGCTGGCACGCATTATAGCGTGCTTCCTGCGGGGGACACGTTAATCCCTTGAGCTGTCATTTCTTCTGGTAATGCGAGGTTAAATGCGCTCTGCTTGGACGTAAGCCTACCTACTCGCTGACGTAGACCAGCGACTGGCTCCACCCCGATGCCAGTAACTCGACGGTGAGTTCTTTTTTTCCTTTGTATCCGCTTCTCACTTCGGAACCAGAACGCCTGTAATTGTACCGTTCAACTATGGCATTGCTAAATTTAATTTTTACATACACAAAATTATTGAACTATTTTGGTATTTACTGCTCTTTTGTTACTGCCTTACTATTGGTTCTTAAATTACTAAAAATATACTACTTGTTTGTAAATATAGGCTAAGGTTATACTTACGATATTCTAGAACTGTGGTTTTTAGGGTTGCGCTTGGATCTTTCTTTTTTTTTACTAATTACTGTCAGGGGGTAATTACCTAAAAACTACAGCTCGCCATTTTCATGAATTGTTTTTACTATGTTCTGTAAATATTTTGGTTAATTATAAGTTCTTTTTTTCCTTTGTATGTTTTGTTCTGAATGTGAATGAGTGAGTGTATCTAATTTTTCTCTATTTACTTCGGTTTCTTTGTAATTTAGCTATAGGTATAAAACCCCGCCCACTCACCGATTGAGCCCGGTCATACTTACATCCTTTCTTTCTTTTTCTTGTTTTTTTTAGGTTACGTCAATGCACGTAGCATAAAATATTGACGCCCTAGCGTGGGGCTCTTATTTTTTTTCTGGGAATTAATTTCTGCTGCAATTCTTTTTGTAATTAATTTCGGCTGCAATTTTTTGGGAAATAATTTCTTCTGCGATTTGGTTTTCGTTAATTTTCTTGTGCTGCGATTTTGTTTCGTGTAACTTTGGCTCCGCTTTTATTTTAGTTAGTTTTGGCTCCGAGTTCGTTATAGTTAATATTGCTTCGATTTTTTGTTTATTATTGTTAGTTCCTAAGTTCCTACATGACCTGCATTTTCTCGGCCTGATATTACTTATGTTTCGTCCCTTACGCTTAATATTATTAGTTGGCTAATTTCAGATTATTGGACTTATGTTTTCGCCAATAGTCCGAGTCCATTGAAAACTCTGGCGCCCAAGATTTTTCTTTTACTTTCTTTCCTTTCTGTATATTTTGTTCAAACCGTTACGTCTAGAGTTAGTAGTATCTTTCTCCGATTTTTCTTTTATTCTACAGCCCTATTCTACCCTCTAATTTGTTGTTTCGCTCCTATTGGTGTTCCCGAAGTGTATCCGTCGGATGTCTTTAATTGTCCTGTATTCGCAACAATTTTTTTTTCCTTCTGAGCTTCTACTGAGTTACGGTTAGTCTTTATTTAGTTATTTTCTACGCATTTCTTTCTTGTTCGTATTCAAAATGACTTTTTTTTCGGCTTCCTACTACGGTCTCCCTGTGTGGGAGTGGAATTTGAAATTTTCTGGTGTCTCGAACACTCTTACCGTACATGATTTTTTGGAACGTGTCGAAAAACTCGGACGAGCTCACCATGTGTTAGAATTGGATTTATTTCAGTCTGGAGTGGATTTATTTGAGGCTGATGCTTTACTTTGGTATCGTGGTTTTCGGCATAGGTTTTCTGACTGGAAGTCGTTGTCTAATTTACTAATTCTTTATTTTGAACACATGGAGCTTATTTATAAGGCTACTACTATGGAGAAAAATACTTTTGTTTCACATGACGGAGTTGTTAAAATTTCTCCGACGCCTACGAGTAGATCCGATACTTCTTCCGTACGTTCTAATGTTCTTTCTCCTACTTCTACTCCTACTCGTTAGGTCGTATGTTTTAAACGACAAACCTGGTCATGTTTCAACCCGTTGTACTCGTCCTCAAGTACTCCATTGTTATGGTTGCGGACATAAGGGAGCTACTCGCCACAACTGTCCCAACTGTCATCCTACTACTAATAGGTCTTCGAATAATCCTTCAAATTCTGCCCTCACCTCTGGTTGCCTAACTTCTTCTACTTCTCATTCTACGTTCTCTTCGATACTTCATTTAGGTCCTCCCGCTCTTACTGTCAAAACCTACTCTTCTTCGGCAAATATAGCTTCTAACAAAATATCCTCCGTTTCTAGTTCTGCCTCCTATTCTACTCCTTCTTCAGCTTGTCCTACTTATTCACTCTCGCACCAAAATGTGCCTCTACCAAGCTTACAGCCCATGATTCTAATTAGTGACTTGCAGCTAGCTTCTCAAGAGTTTGTTCGCGCTTTCCTAAACGATTCTACCAAAAATTTTCTGTCATGTCTGCAAGCACAAAGGTCGCTGAAATGACCATAACTTCTAATTCAGCCTGCGAAGGTCCTCCGGAAGTCCTTGGACCTGTATCTTTAAAGCTTTCTGCCGTTTTTGTCAAAATTTTACCTGTTCCTGCTATCTTAAATGATTCTAGTCAAGAAATTGCTGTCGTACCTACAATAACAGCTGTAGCTAAATTGACGATAACTTCTAATTTAGTCAGCGAAGGTTCGGTCGAAGTTCACAAACCTGTATCTTTAATGTCTGTTGCTGTTGCTCTCAAAATTTTACATGTTCCTGCTTTCCTAAACTGTTCAACTCAAGAAATTTCTGTTGTGTTTACAAAAACAGCCGTAGCTGAAGTGACGATAACTTCTAATTCAGTTTGCGAAGGTCCTGTTGAAGTTCATGAACCCGCATATTTAATGCCTCTTCCCGTTTTTGTCAAAATTTTGCCTGTTTCTGCTTTCTTAAATGCTTCTACTCAAAAATTTCTGCTGTGCCGGCAATCACAGCCGTAGCTAAAGTGAAGATAATTCCTAATACGAATAGAGAAGTTCCTGTTAAAGTTAGTGAACCCGTAGCTGTGATGCCTGTTGCTGTTGTCGTTAAAGCTTTACCTGATCCTGTTTCGTTACCTACTCTTACTCATTTTTCTCATGCTGACAAAATGCTACTTACTTCGGTCCTTTTAACTAAGGTTGGTGACATCCTAGCTGATGTGCTGTTATCTAATGCTGACGAACTTCTACCTGGTTCTGCTCCTTTTCCTAGGTTTGATATTCCTACGGCCAATGCTGTTTTCGGTCCTAACTGTGATACTTCTAGTCCTGCACAAAACGTCAATGAAATTTTATCTGCTTCTGTCCTTTTTTTCTTACTTGAGGCTTGACACCTTTGTCATTTTGGTTTGCACTGTTGGTTCTCTTCCTCGTTCCGGTTCTTCTTCTTTTCCTCTTTCTTTTTGAGGTACATCCGTCCTCTGACGACTTTTCTAGTGTCCATGCCATTCCATCTTTGTCCTCGACGATTGATACCTTTCATTTTCTTTTTCCTACGTCCTTTTCCATTTTTAATTTTGATCCGGTTTCTTGGTCCGGCAAGCCGGATGAGAATTCTTTCTAGTTTGTATGTTTGTTGTTGGAGTGTTTTCTTTAGTTTTGTTTTTTGTAACGAGTTTTCTTTTAGTTTCCAAGCGAATTTTTTTTGTTGGTCCTATTCACTCCCATTATTTTGCTTCCCGACCCCGACCTTTTAATTTTGTTAGGGGGGGGGGGGAGATTTGTTACGTTCATGTTTGTAAATAAGTGATTAGTTTATATGCAATAATTTTTACCGTAAATTCCTTGGCGTTAAACACGAAAATTTATTCCGTAAATAAAACATAACCCTTTCGTGTATTAAAAGTTGTATTGCAATTAATAATAAACTTCCTATATATGTCACTTGATAAATCTTTCTGCTCATTAAAAATAAATATCCTTTCTAAGAACTTCGTACCGTGGAATTAACGCCATAATTAGATAGGCGAATTTCCAAGTATTTCACTAATTAAGGCTGGTGTGTTTTCCCGTTTTAAAGAATTCGGAAAAATTATTTCAATAAAATGCGGGTTTTCCTGTTTTATTTCCTTGAGCTTTGGTGCTTTAACTACACAAATGTAATATTGATTCTCTGTTCGACTAGCAACCAGAAAACATCCGTCCTGTTTTGCTTAGTTTCGTTTTCTTTATGCAAATTGCTGGCACGCATTATAGCGTGCTTCCTGCGGGAGACACGTTAATCTCTAGAGTTGTCGTTTCTTCTGGTAATGCGAGGTTAAATGCGCTCTGCTTGGACGTAAGCCTACCTACTCGCTGACGTAGACCAGCGACTGGCTCCACCCCGATGCCAGTAACTCGAGGGTGAGTTCTTTTTTTTCTTTGTATACGCTTCTCACTTCGGAACCAGAACGCCTGTAATTGTACCGTTCAACTATGGCATTGCTAAATTTAATTTTTACATACGAAAATTATTGAACTATTTTGGTATTTACTGCTCTTTTGTTTGTAAAACCCCGCCCGCTCACCGATTGAGCCCGGTCATACTTACATCCTTTCTTTCTTTTTTTTGGTTTTTTTTTAAGTTACGTCAATGCACGTAGCACGTTTTTTCTTAATGATTTGTATGTGGTGCTTCGGAACCTTATTTATGATATAGATAATATTCCTAAATTAAAATTTTTAAATGATAGTAATTGCAAGATTCCTAAGGTTTCTCTCAAAAATTTCAATTTTTTTACTGCCAGAACCAGTAAATCATGAGTTACTGGTAATATAAATACTTGATCAGACGAAGAGACAAATACCTACAAAAATTCAAGCAACGAAAGCTGCTGTACATTGGGATATGTACAAACCTGTGAGAAACATTGTCACTAGTGAAATAGCCAAAGAGAACAAAGTTTACATGCAATCCCAAATTTCTAAAAAATAAAAGCTGTGCTACTATTCGGAAAGTATTTCATAAACTAGAGATAAATAATAAATCAAGTTCAAAACAGTTACCTTTAAATCCCCAAGATGTTAATGCATGAAACAGGCATTTTCTAAATTCCACTCACAATGTACCCATAAATACTGAATTGGATAAATACTGTGTCCAACCACATATGTGAATTTGACAACTTACTCAAATTTAAAGAAATTATAGAGGATGATATAGTAAAAGTACTACGTTCAATAAATACAATGTCGAGTGGTTCTGGTAGCATTAATAGAAAAGTACTGAATTTATGTTCTCCACATCTTTTATCTTATCTAAGACACATTATCAACATTTGTATTATAAACAGTGAATTTCCCACAACATGGATGCCTTAAAGAAGTAATTTTAGGATCTGCTTTAAGTATTTTTGGACCAACCACCTCTAAAAATATCTTAATAATCTTTGGATTTTTAACATCCGGCTTATAACATGTTTTTAAGATGTAAATCGATTCATGAGACGTTTTGAAATTCTAAGGCAGACGTATTTAGAACATCTTAAAGATGCCTTCGTGTTTGTTGGGCAAATTTAAAAATTGTTTAAGAATGTCCGCTTGCAGACAATTAATTGAATGGAATGAAAAAATACCTTACATTATCTTGTACACATATTTGAGTTTTTGTAGAATATTGGGACGTTCTAGTTCTATTTTATCCCATGTTAAAACAGAATTCTGTTCATTTGGAAGTGCACTAATTCCTAGCAAAAGAAATTGATTACACCACTTATGAAAAATTTATTGAGCTTACCTGGAACAGCAATCGTTGGTAATGAACGATCTTTAAGAGTTTTCTTACCGACACCACAAAATGTGCTATAACTAAAATGTTTATGACATACACGATAATTTTGATATATACAATTCGCGGGTCCACATACAAAATACTATCATTGCAAATGTGTTCCATCCATATGTTATAAACCTTAAAATAATTCATGGCATCAGTTTCAATACCGTAACAATTTTTATGATAAGTAAATGATTAAAAACTAATTTTGGCTCACCTTAATTTTAAGGTAGCCCAGCAAATTTAAAATTATAGGTACATGCATCCTTGCTATTTTAAAGCCAAAGGCATGTAATTTCCACAAATTTGTCAAGTCTCAATACAATTTAGAAGTTTCATAAAGAATAGTTTCATACTTACCGGTTCGTCTAAATACGGAAAACGATGCATTATCGAATTTGTGAGCGTTGTTGCAGTCGTTAACAACGCACACAAATATAGTTCCAAATTAACCTATAAATGTTCAACAAGATTAAAAATATTCAAAGTTCACAAAGACGTGGGATTCCCCAAGACAGGGTATTAGTTTATATATGGGTTACTTAACACTACTTAATAATAGACGTAGAATAACGATACAATGATTATGCACTCCTATAAACCAAAGTACACACAAAGGGTCTGTAAGTTATATTTTATAACACAAACTAACATAAGAAAAAGATTATATGTGAAAATGCAACCGAATGCAACTAAAGATAAAGCCGATGATCAGTGTCCGTTTATTCACGCAAACGATAGTAGCGCTCTGGTGGTAGGAATACAAATAAAACAATAATTGGCGGAAACGTATCTAGATTACCCAGCCTGGTGAAGTGTACCTGGAGCATTATATACAAAGTTAAGATTGTATACTATCTGCAAACACAAATAGTTTTAGAAACAGTGGGTGTGTTGCTAATCACCTAATTATTTTAAATAACTATTGAATAAACTATTGTACTTTCATCGGCTTTTATTTGCGTTATTGATCCAGAAGTAACTTTCTATGCACTTAGCTACATACTCTAATCCTACTTCATTTCGGGAGTAAATCTGCATGTTAAGAAGTAGCACTCCAAATTCTGTCCTATGATGTCTCGTGTGCGAAAAACGTCGACTTCATGAGTATTTAATTTGACACGGTTCAAATACATCTCATATTGCCATAATTTAGCTTGCATAATTTTTTTAAAATACGTTTTTGAATTTAATATAGGTTTTCGTCAAGGATTCAAATGTAAAATGCCATTTGTTCATATGGTCTTGGTCCCGAAGTTTAAGAGCGAATAGGTCACTCTTACTATTATTTAAGGCATTGGTCATAAATGTATTATGCATAATCTACTTAAATGATTCTTTAATGTTAATTAATACCTTCCAGGTCAAACAAATTAATTTGAAGTTTGCAGCAGCTATTAAAATTTCATTCCCGCTTTAGCATATGCATCAGGAGCCTTTTTATAATTTTACAGTAAATTTATAGATGGTCCTCTATTTCTTTAGTCCTTTAGTGATACAAAAGGAATCGCAAAATGTTATGCAACGAAACAGGTTTTTCCACGACGAGTCATCGTATTTAAAAACAGAATGTTCATTTATGCAGTAATAGCTACGATGTAAATACATTTAAATGCAAATGACCGAATTCAAATCAGTAGATATGTCTGGATCCAAATTTTACGAGTTTCTTTTTCATACTGTAATCAACATACATATACCGTATATTCTTAATAGCTTTATACTTTGTGAAGAACAAACTACAGATAGTTGCAGACAACACGCTGATTCCGCGAAAGCTCAATAGGTGTGATTCCCAATTAAAACATCATCTGTTCTTGTTAATAAGCACGCATGTGGCATGAGAAGAAATGATAAATATTCCTAAATCTGTTAATCTTAAACAGTGTTAAGTTTTTCATATCAAAATCATTATGAAAATTAGAGTTCTTTCTGAAGTTCTTCTAAAAAAGGCAGAGCAAGAACTGAATGAAGATCCAAACAGAACTGCCGATGATATACATAAGATTAGGTGTTGGCTGAAGAAACAGTACCACCTATCAACTAGAGCAGGTAAGTATTTCGTTTAAAACTTTTAATATTCGGTACCCACGTTTCTGAATTAATTGTTCACGGTTCCATTCCAATCGTTTTTTGAAGTACGGTTAGCGCTGTAATATACTGTACTAAACAGTGGCGGCCCTAGACCAAACGTGGGTGTCGGCGACATCAGTTTTGCGAGGCCCCTAACATTTCTCAGAGCCCAAAACAAAACGTTTAATGACCTGAATTATACCAATACGTACTAGGTATATATAAGTATTTTGTTGCTAAGCTAATCTAACTGTGGCGGTTAATTAGAACTCAAGGAGCAAATTAACTGTACGTAGTAGAAGGTAAGATACATTAATGAAGGTGAATAGACAATTTGAGAGTCTATAATATATAACATTTAGGTTCACATGTTATTTGTCAAAGAAGTACAACCAAACAATTTCTTTTAAAATTATAAATTATGATTAAGGACTTACTTGGAAATAACGAGGTGAGAAAATATCCATTATTCATAAGCGGCTAGTTGCACAAAATGGTCTCTGATGAAATTCCAATTACACTCATGGTATTTAACATGCAAATTTCACTGCGACATTTTTCTCCGTTGAGATTAATTGACACGAAACATTATAACTCGTAACGTTCAGAGCTCTAGTCTAGTGGATCATATTATTATCGAAGCATGTATAATTGTTATATGGATAGTGAAGCTAACACTTCTGAAGCGGCGTAAAGCTCGCAGTGATGAAGCACCTGACTCTTGTTCTAAGCGCAAATTTAACATTAAATAGTTTTAAAACGACTGAACACAAATAGACGAATTACACACTCAAACACAAATTACAATATACGAACTTTTCTGCTTTTAGTTTCACTGAATTTTTTTAATATTGTATCATAATTTAGACCAATCGATAAAATTGACAACGCAGATAGTCTTTCTTGGCCCATGGTACTTCGTAAGTAGGTCTTAATTAATTTTAACTTTGAAAAGCTTCCTCAGCAGAAGCTGTAGTGACCGGAACTGTAAGCATAATTCTGATTGTTATGTAAACATTTGGGTATACTTCTTGCAAATTATTTTTTAAATGTACTGTATAAGTTGTTTGACATCATTGATAGAGTCTATTAGTGAATTCGATTGTAAAAGCAGAAGTTCTTCACATAGTTCGAAAGGCTGAATGTCGCTGTTTTTGCCATCCCGAAGTATTGCAGCTAAATCGTAACAATGTTTAAGAAGGTCTTCTTTTGGTATAGATTTTAAATAATTTATGTCAAAAATAAAGCCAAATTGTTCAAAATAATTATGGAGCGATTTGAATCGGCATTCGGTGTCGACTATGATAGCATCTAACATCTTATTAAAAAAATCAACCTTGTACTGCATTTCAGCAGATTGTATTGGTTCATCAATATTTTCATACGAGAACATTCTTTTCTTTTTGGCCACTCTTTTTTCTTTAAATGGAGACGAAATCTCATAACTACTTTTTTCCACAAATAATCTGGCTTCTGCAACGCCTTTTTCAAATCCTGTATCACGATATTCTTGAATCCAGTTACATAGCAAACGTATAGTATCAACAACGATCTTCAAATTAACTTGTACCGATTACCATAATTTACTTAAATTGTTCACGCGCAGTAAAATCTTGTACCAAACGTATATTGCAACAATAAACTCAAAAGTTAACATTTCGTTGAGTACAGCTTCACAGTCACTTAGAGTTTCGGAATCTTCAGTTTTGTTTTTCAGGTCATTTACACAATCGACAACATCATCAAATTGACACAATATCGCTTTAACTGCTTCTATTCTACTCTCCCATCTTGTTTCAGATAGGGATTTTAATGTTAATTTTAATTTGGTTTTAAGGAGACCCCAACGCTTGCTTGATCTCGTAAATAGAAGGTATATTTTATTGATAAAGCCGAAAAAGGTCTTGGCAATTATAGAAGTAAATTCCAACTGTGATATCCACAAGGCGTGAAAAACGCTCTAGGATTAATATTAAGGATTCTAGTTTTAACTCCTTTGTTAATGCCGACCATATTAGCGCCATTATCGTATCTCTGCCCTCGACAATTTTGGATATCTAAACCATTTCTAGTAATATTGAATTTGTTAAATATTCTCCTGTTGTCTCTGCGACGGCAATAAACCCAACAAAGTGCTCCTTTATCGCTCCAGTTGAAGAATTACAAAATCTTAATGTTATCGACATTTGTTCAACACGGCTGACATCCCTGGTGCAATCAAGCATCAACGCGTAGTATTTTGCTTGTTTGACATTTTGTATAATCTCATCAACAACGGATTTAGACATTATTGTGATTAATTCGTTTTGAATATCGTGACACAAATAATGTTGATTAAGCTGTCTTTTATTAATGCGTTGCAGGTGTTCCCGTAGTGTCAGATCATATTTGGGTAACAATTTAAATAAGTCTATAAAATTGCCACTATTATCGCTATTATTTAAATTAAAATTAAGAGATTCTCGATGAGCTCTAAATGCTAGATTATGTGAAGCTAAGTAGTTAATTATATCAATCAACCTTTCAAACAAGTTGTACCAATACTTTTGCGATTCTTTAACCAGTCTCTTGTTTTCTGCATCTATTGCTTTTTCGTGTTTAATTCCTTCATAAAATTCAATCCATTTAATCATGCACACCATGTGTCCATGACTTTGTTCATGTCTTTGCAATATTCGACTCAAATCTTTCCAGTCGCAACATTCTTCTTTTACCATCTGTGTTTGCAAATGGGAAAAAAGTTTACATAGAAAGCAATAAACTTTATCTTCAGATATAGAGTAAATTAACCACCTGCGATGTTAGTTTTCCCCATTACTCAATTTTCGATTAAAGTAGAATTTAGAAAAGTGTCTATTATTATCGTCTCTGGGAAAACTTTCGTCAAACGTCTCTAGGTTTTGGTGAGGACCGTTTTGAATTAAGTCATGACGCTGCGAGTCCGTTATTGGAAATACCCACTTCCCCGGATCAGAATCCATAAACAACGCTGTGAAATGGGCTGTTTGTTTTTGAATCATTGAGTCACGAATGTTGTCGTCACAGTCTAACTTTTACTGTTACTGGGTTCAGAGACTTGAATAACTGTAGATTCGGCCAACTCTGGATCTGAAGTTGATTCAGAAACTTGTACAAGAGAGTCATCAGACTTTAATGTTATTGTAGTACCGACCGGTCCTGATGAAGGTTTCTTAAGAAATTTCATCATACTGGAACTCATGGTTTGGTTGGACAAAGCCTTTTCAACTTTTCTTTTTCTTTTTGACGCACCAGATTTTTATTTCCTATCTATATCTCTGTCTCTGGAAGGCCCTCCTGACACTATAATGACGATATCAAATATAAAAAGCAAACACACTTATACCAGCGCAGATTAAATGCAAAAAACTTTGAATATTATATATAACTGACTTAAAATAGGGGAAGTAACTTAATAATTAATTATACAAAAAATTAAACTAACACATGTAATTCACATCATACCCAATGTAAAATGTATGCATGTAATCCAAACAATATTAGCACAGAAGCTTTTAGTATTTATACTGAAAAATACCAACAATTATAGATTCTTTATCTTTATTTTAACGACGCGTTACTTTAGTCGTTGGTAATAACTTCATACTAAGAGTAATTTAACTACACACTTCACGTATAAACAACAACTGAACGTCCGTAACAATTTACGCATACAGTTTAAGACGGACAAAGGAGGGTGGTTTAGTTTTGCCTGTAATTGTATACAAAGAGAAAGGATATCGACCTAATACGTACCTGTACTTTAAACACTATACTATATTTGTATTAAACTTGTTTAAGTCATCTTGACTGCATTGTTAAATGTTAAACCTTAGACTATTATTACAAAGTACGTACTCAACTAAATAGAATTCTAGTAGGAACTTCTGAGAAACATTTGGCTTACATTGACTGAGCTTGTCAACCTGAGAAGACATCAAACAATACCTAAGTAGCTTTTAGCCTGAACTTTATTCATTTTGGCCAAGAAATCATTTTGAAGATTTATTTTCTACAGAAGCTTCAATCGCAAAACCACGAAGTAGGGTTTATTTACAAATATATCTCACAAAAGTTACTAATAGTTATGACATATAATAAATGTAAATTGAACATGTATTTTCAAATTCTCTTTAAAATGAAACGCCTTTTAACAATTGACTTATCGTAACCACTGGTTGCATTGAATTCTTCTCCCTGCCGGGACAGGTAGTCGACAGGGTCTGTTGGTGTGATGCATTGCTTGCCTTTGCGATAAGAAATACTTGCTTTTAAATTAGGGTTTAATCCTACATTTAAAACATTGCAGAATGCTGGCGTTCGTTCTACGATAATAAATATTTTTTTAGTCAACTAATCAACTAATCTGCCATTTTTTTGCGAGGCCCTCTTAAGCGCGAGGCCGTCGGCGGTCGACGAAATCGCAGACGCCTAACGCCGCCACTGGTACTAAATGTCACGCAGGTGTCTTGCGCCCATCCGTTCGTCTGCGAGTCAGCGCATCGGCAGTACTTGCTCGTACTATTTTGAACATTCATTGTGCTGTGAAGCAGCAATTGAAAATGGGTCTGACACGACGGAAAAGGTTTTTATTGCGGAGCAATACTTCCGTTCATACGAACATGGCTATCAAGGCGGGATAAGTTTGAAGTTACTAGCCAAACAATATTGCGAACAGTTTATGAGAGTTGCACAAAGTAACACAGTTATATTATCTATTGTAACGAAATTTTGTAATACTGGTAGTGCATTGTGTCAACGGAATGGAAGGTTTAGAAAGTTACTAACTGAGATTAGTAGGCGTGTCCTCAGTCAGGTGTTCGAGTCATTAAAACGAAGTCTTCGACGAACGGTCTTGCAATTAAACATCAGCAATATGTCGCCTCAACGGTTGCTGAATTTCTGTACCCAATACAAGTGAGACAAAATGAATAAGTCAGGGTGGCGAAGAGTGCACGCATTTTGTCATGGTGTACGGGGATACAGATTTCTTTTTTCATATTTGGTTCTACGAAAAGAATCAAACTCATTTGGACGGTTTTATCAATTGCTAAACAACTCTCTTTCTTGGTTTTGAGAGGCCATACGATATCGTCCAGGAACCGCGACATAGCGAGAGTTTGATGCACTGTCAGCAAAAGATGTGCTAGGTCTGTATTTTATTGAGGATGCTGACGGTATACACCTCTTACACTTATTCAGACCGTTATCGGGATATGTTGTTCACGCCATTTGTACGGGATGTCAGACGGTTTTTTAGTAAAAGTAATTTTTGAATAGATACAGTGGTTTCAACAGGACGCAGTGACGTGCCACACTGCCGACAGTCTCTAGTCATACCGCAAAAAATATTTCCAGGACAAATCATTTTTCGTGGAACTGATTGTAACTTCCCATCACATTTCTCACACCGCTTGATGCTTACCTGTGAAGAGTGTTTAACAAGGAAGCGTTCAATGGTGCTGATCCACACAGAAGTGCGCTTTTATTAAGTGAGAAGAGAAGATCGTCGCCTTGTTAAAGATCCGCAACAACCTAATTACCACGGTATGTTTCAAAATTGCGTGACCGCGATATTAACACTGTCTACAGTGCGATCGCACACATTTGGAACATTTTGTTAGGATATTACAAAATAGAACTTTCAAAATACATGTATATAAAAATTTGTTCCATATTATGCTCCAGTACTGGAACTTATCCATTCATTTCAAAGTGGCGATTCATGATTCGTCCGAATCGAGCAATCGCTTGTGAGTGAAATTTATAATTTATGTAGCTGCGTACAGGCAGTAAAACGTCCCAGCTTGCGGGCGTAGAAACTTGTACACATTTTTAACCTTATACAAAGGAGCGTCGGATGACTGCGAAGTATAAACACACTCTTAGAAATATTTCGAAACCAAAATAAAAGTAATAAGTCTATTTGTTCTCATCGATATGACTAAAAAATGCAAATTTTGAAGAAGTTAAAAAATATAAAGGAATATTTCAGTTTTTCGTAGGAAAACACATTAACTTTTTACGTACAAAAAAGGACGTAAATGGTACCTAACTTATTCAAAATTAGCAAAAAAATCATGTTTCCCATGGCAGTACACTTTAAGTAATCTGAAAGTTTCACGCATAACTCGTTCGACAGGATTTGTCTGTGGGCGAAACACTGCCAAATATTTAACACTAATATCTAGATTCGCAAGCGTGCTTTTCCAAATTTTGCTTATAAATTGGATACCATGATCCGATAGTATTGCTCTCGGCTATCCTGTAGTGGCTATGTAATTATTTTTTAGTCTGTTCAATGCTGCTCTAGCGGTCGCTCTCCGAAGGGGATATAAACTAAAATATGTAGTTCAGATGTCACAAACACAAAAACGTATTGCACGCCCCCTCTGCCCATTGGTAACGGGCCAAATAAATTTATGAAAACTAACTCTAAAGGTTGTCTAGCTGTTTTTTATTATCTATTTTAGTTTTTTGACATAAATCACAGCTAGCGATTATTTTGTGAACCTTTCTTCGAATATTAGGAATATAACAATTCTCTTCGATAAGCGCGGCGGATTTTTTGCTGCCAAAATGCCCGTTCATTTGGTAGTATTCCCAGATCAGTTCTGTCACTAGTTTCTTAGGAATACAAATTAGCCACCACTCTTCTCCCTTTTTACTCTTTCAGAACACTAAGTCTTCATTTATCATATGATTTTTTTTTGAGATCTTCCCCTTTACCGTGTGTATTATTTAATATTTTATTCTTTCTCCAATTTGTATTCGCATCCCCTTCTTGAACCTCCCTTAAACTTTTAAAATATTTTTTAATTTATTTGTCGGTGGTATGTCAATATTTGCAATAATTAGAGGTTTGTTCTGAGCCGTTCTTTGATAATTGTATCTCGACAAAAAATCTCCTATCTGATTTTCCGACCCTTTGCAATATTTTATTTGTAATTGAAATTCTTGTAGACACATACACAAACGCATAAGTCTAGAGCTTAGCGCCTTACACGTAAAGAGAAACTCCAACGCACGGTGGTCTGTAAATATAATTGTTGGATAACCAAGTAAATACGTTCGGAATTTTTTGCACGCAAAAACTATTGCCAGTAATTCTACCTCTGCAATCATGTATGCCTTTT
Organism: Platerodrilus igneus; assembly: GCA_036346225.1. Classification (NCBI taxonomy): domain Eukaryota; kingdom Metazoa; phylum Arthropoda; class Insecta; order Coleoptera; family Lycidae; genus Platerodrilus; species Platerodrilus igneus. The sequence goes on along the minus strand of JARFIW010000003.1, from coordinate 4,038,410 downwards.
CGGCGCTTAATAATGTTCTAATTGCAAACGTTTTAGTTTTAATTTGACCGTTTTGTTCCTCAAAAAGGTGTGCGCCTAACGCTTGGGTTGACGCGTCTGTTGAAATACAGAAAGGATTTGTAGAATCAGGGTGGGCTAATAAAACGCTATTTATAAAATTTTCTTTAATCTTATGAAAAGCTTCGCTGTGTCGCTCTCCCCAATGCCGTTTTGTGTTGTTGTCTAGCAAAGGAGTCAACGTTCTGACGTGCTCGGAATGGTTGCCCGCAAGTTTCCGGCAGAAATTACAAAAACCTAGAAATGATTGCAACTCCTTTCTATTTTGTGGTTTTTAAATTGTTTCAATTTTGTCAGGGTCTACCTGAATACCTGCTGGGGATATAATGTGTAATAAGAATTTAATTTCACTTCTTAGAAATTCCGATTTTCTTAATTTCACTGTCATTCCCGCTTTTTCAAGTTTTTTTAATAGAAGATGCAATTGGTTTTTTTGTTCTGCAAGTGTTCTGGACGCGATTAGAATATCGTCGACATAAATAGTGGCGATTTGTTGTACCTCGGGTTCCAGTACTTGCCCGAGGCATTTGCTGAACGCTGCCACTGAAATATTCAAACCAAAGAGTAACACTTTTAATTGGTAACTTTTACCGTTTAGCAGAAATGCCGTGTATTTCCGACATTTTTCGTCTAGTTTTAGTTTCCAGTATCCACAACTTAAATCGATAGACGATAAATACTGCACCCCCATTAAATTTTTGTCGGAGTTGCTGCTTAGATTTCGAAGAAGCAACATATATCTACCACCGCCTCCGGGCGATCAAAGGTGAGCAGCGGAACGATGACGACTCGAGGGAGTTCTCCAGCTATACGGGGCGCCAAGGAATGGGTATACAAATGAAGTCGTTGGGAATGCACATCCGTCAGTCCTGTTAGACGAGCTACCTGACGATGGAGCGGTCTGTGGCGAATAGCCTTTCTGTCGGTCGAAAACCACAGGCCAGTGGACCCAGGATTCGGATATCGTGTAGTTGGAGAGCAACCAAGGGGAAGATCCGGGAAACTGATCACTGCATTAAAACAAGAGGATTCCAGGAGCAGGCCTCGTGGAGTCCAGACCATCAAATTTATTAGGAAGTCTAACCAAGAAACAACACCACAATACATCAATCATCATCAACAAGCCAAAAAATTCCTGGAGTTATAAGGCACCATAACGACGCTAAGAGCGTCGCGTCTAGCTACTGCAGGAATTTTTGTAACAATTCGTCGATTATTGGCGGTGATTCGCGGTCCGGTACAATTATTTTGTTTAACGGTCACGCATCTAAGCAGATTCGAATATTTCTATTTTTTTTGTAACAACTACAATTGGATTTGAAAAAGGAGAATCGGAACTTTAACATACGATTAATTTCTTCATTGACGGCGGCGCGTTTGGAATACGGTATTGGGTACGATCTTTGCACGAATGGTGTTCGATTACTAATATTAAATTTACAAACAAACGTCTTACATAATCCTGGTATGCCTGAAAAAAAATTTTCGTACTCGTCTTTAAGCTTGTCTATAAATTCCTCGTCCGTTGGTAATTTGTACAATTACCTAACACTTGTTACAACTACGGAATGTCTTTGCGTGTGCTTTAAAAATGCGTCACGAAACGGCAATACCGCTGTCCACTGTTCACACTGAAAATTGGTTTGACATTCTTCTAACTGTTCGTCATATATCCATTCATCAGTGGTATTTTTTAGATCAGTTAGCACATTTAATAACTCCGTATCATGGTTTTCAGTTATGTTTATTTCTAGCGCTGGCGCGTTTTGTGCATAAACGTTTAAGTCATCATGTACCTGCAACTCTGCTGATTTGTTTCGTGATCACCGTCTAAAAGTTTAATTCTATAAGCGTCATTATCGATTTCGGCCTGCTTAGACGCCATCCAATCTACTCCTAAAATGTACGAAACATTCAAATAATCCGCTACTAAGAATAGAATTTGTTGCTTATCCCCTAATTTAGTTTCTATTAATGCCTGCTTTTCTATTTTCGCGATTTTTCCTGTAACGCCTTGAATTGAAAGACCTACTGTAGGTATTTTAAATATATTTTTATTTTTTGATCAGAGTAATTCAAAAACTTCACCTGAAATTATGCTGACTGCACTGCCAGTATCTAATAAAAAATTTTGTTGAACGCCTTCCAATTTAACACTAATTTGCGGTACGTAATTATTTTGCACCACAGGCTCGTATTCCGTTTTAGTATTTACGTTTCGAATCTCAATATTATTTACATTTAATCTTACTCTATCAAAAAATAATTTTACAAAATTAATATGATTTAATTGCTCCGGGTTCCTGATCGTTGGACAGTAAGAGCACACTGACTCAGGGTTATTCGTTTTCCGACGCCGTATCTTCAGCGTGACGGGAATCGGTGACTTGTTCCATAACCCTGGGCTCAACTGCCCCTCTCACGCTTCTGTAACCCCCGCCGTTCCTGGCACTAATTTGACCTCCGCGCTCCGAAAACGTTTGATTAACTTGATACGAATTCCCTCTAGGACCCTGATGGTTCTGCCTAAAATTATTTCTGGTTTCGCCGTAATTATTAGTATTATTACCCTGATGTCGGTAATCGCTACGTTCTTCGAGTCGTTTAATTACGTTGAATCACTCGTCAATAGTTCCCACACGTGCTACAATTAAACTAGTTTCAACCTCATAGTTACAATGTTTTATCATTACCTTTACTAACAGAATTTTTGGTATGTTTGGTTCTAAGAATTGGACCCTGTCTACCTGCGAGGTCATATTACCTGATAGCTTATAGTAAATTCGCGGTCTATAGATTTTACTGCATCTTTTTTCTTGCTCTTCTTGTGACCAGAAATGTTCTAAAAATGCCTTTAAAAATCATTAAAATTTGACCAACTTTCTAATTTATATTCTCCTCATATTCGTACGTCTCCTTGTAAACTATCTACTGCTGTATGTAACCGTGCTCTATCTGTAGTTTGAAATTTATCCATGTAAATTTCTAATTTTCTTATGAATTTAATTGGGTGTAATGACCGGTTACTGCCATCAAATTTTTGTTTTTTTAAGAGATATTGAACACAAAGCTGATCGGCACCATTTCGAAAATTTGCATCGCCTTTTACAGTAGCTACACGATTAACCTTCGCCGTCAATCTTTAACGTTTCTATTTAAATTGCTAACTGCATTACTCAAAAATTTTACATTAGATTCGATGTAGTGCTTTTGTTGATCTAAGCTACTTTCAAACTGTTCAAATTAATTTTCCAAATTTCTGCATTTAAATTCCACCGACTCAATTCGGGTTTTTAACTCGCTACTAAAATTATCATCGATTTGTTCTACCATTTGTTTTTGGCGTACGGATTTGCATGCATTTGCACGTCAAGTTTATTTACTTCCGAGTTTATTTGTTTCATATTTACGTTCATTTTACTATCCATTTGCTTCAAGAAATTCATCAGCTCAAAACTAAAATTACTGCTCGTTGCCGTATTTACTTCCAGTTCACTGCACTGAACGGAATTATTTGTAGGGTTTATTTCAGTCGATTTCGTTGCCATTATTATTAGTTCTTTCCCGGAACGCAACATCATTAATCTACTTAAACTAAATAACCAAATATTTATTTAAATTACTAACAATGACCTGTTAATGCTTATGACGAGAACTTTCTAAAGCAGTAATTTCGTTTTCTTTTGTTAAGTGCTTACTAATTTTTTTCAACTAACACAAACACAAGCAAGACCTCTGGTACCAACATCTGACCAGTAAGTTCCTATTATTATTACAAATTTACTACATTTAAAATTTCCGCTTGACCATAGCCTTTCAATTTGTATGATTCATACCCTGACTATTTCGTACCCTTGAGTACAATTCCACAGTTAACAAAGGATACCCTAAAATAGCTTTATCTGATCTAAAGAATCGAGGGTTAATAGCTTCAAATAGGCGACATCCCGTGCGCCACGATGGCGGGCCAACTGCTACGTCCCTTTTTATTTTATCTTTTTACCTATTCCGTTAAATTTTATATTTGGATTTTAGTTAAAATTTCTTATTTATGATATGCCACGACTATTTGATGAACAAAATGATTATTATAAAAGCTTATATCTATAAATTCGTGGAAAAGCACCCTTAATCTCTTAATCTACGAAGCAGTTAGTATCAGCGCCTGTTACTTCAGTTGTATTAAAATAATATTGGGTTTTTAACGTTCATCAATTATGCACTAACCTTTATAAACCTGTAGCTACGACGATGTCCTGTTGCGATGGGGTTACGAAGTATTTAATTTTCAATTGCGGTTTTGGTAACCAGCAACCACAACAAATTTTCAGCTGCATTGATGAAATGCATAATGTGTGCCCGGCCACAAACAAGGACAGCGCAATTTTCAGAGTGTCTTCACCCACTCATCATCACTTCTGGAACCCGACTGCCTGCTGCTGCTATCTACCTTTCACTTTGTTAAAGACACCAAATCACCCCTCCACCACACTTTTAGACGTGCTTATTGCTACCGGTTTTCGATACGCATCTTACAAAAATCTTAGCAAATTTACACAATCAAGGTTAATATTACAATTTTAAAAAAATTAATTAAGTTGCATTACATATTTCTGATGCTAGCGTGGGGTGAAGGGTTTAAGAAATCTTTATTTAATATTTAGCTTTTCTGCTAGGCTTAAGAAACACAATCAGAATTGTACAGAGAGTGCAGTGTTATACTAATGTAGGCGAAAGCTTGGGTGATAAAAACTTTTAGCATTTTTAAGTAATTTTAAATAATTTTGCCAAATTCGGTAACAGATCTTAATATAGACGTTTGTCTCATACGATGTTTTTTAGACGATCAATACCTGTTATGTTTTCTGCGTGGATGCAAATTCAGCCTTCAGCGAACAAAAGCTAAATTAGATTTTTTCTACAGTTGTAGAAATTTTATGCCAGAGTTTTTTCTTAACAGAAACCCATTTCTACCAGAAATTCAAGAAATACTAACTGCAGGGTGAGTACATTATTTTTTTCTAAGGAATTCATTTATTTAGTAATTTCAGAACGGCTTATGTATTACCACACAAGAAAAATTCAACCGATCCGACTACTATTATCTGCCGTTACAGTGTATGTCGTTACGAAACAATGTCATTTGCTAATCTTCTAAAAATTTTACTTATGATCATTGATATTCTAATGAACGAAGATGATAATATGCTTATTTCTGGTTTGCGTTTAGTATGTGACTTCAAGGGATATGATTTAAAATACATGCTACAGTTTACACCAACTATCTGTAAAAACTTCTTAATGTGCGTACAAAGTGCGTATCCAATTAGATTCAAAGGTTTGCATTGTATAAATGCACCTGAAATTATCCATACAATGTATTCTATTGCGCAACCATTTATGAGTGATAAATTTAAAAATAGGGTAAGCGAATGCATTTCATTATGATAATGTTTATTTATTTTCAATACTCACTACAGTTGCGCATCTATAGTGAAAAAAAATTAACAGACATTTATAAAGTAATTGATCGATCTATTTTACCTAAGGAATATGGAGGTGATGGCGATTCCGTTACACAATTAATAGGTAAAGCCTAATATTGTGTTTAAAATGTAACCCATGTATTTTATAGCTGTTTGGAAGACAAAGCTAGAGCAAAACGAAACTTGGTTCCGAGAAGATTCAATTTTCCAATCAAATGAAAAATTACGCCCGGTTTGTTCTTCTAAGTGGGATCCTTCAACAATACTTGGCATAGAAGGATCCTTTAGAGCGTTAGATATAGATTGATTAGAGATATAGGTTTAATTTGGATGTAGTATTGATTTCTTTTCTTTATGTCAAGTTGATATTCAAATTTAAAGAATGTGCAAAAGTCCGTTAATTACACAATGCTATTTAGATTTCATTACTAGATGGTGATCCTTGTTGCAACAAATACAAGAAGTAAGTTTAAGCATAGTTTTAATACTAGAAGCCATGTCAGTCCATAGAATTTTGTTCTTCTAAATACCTCATTTTTAGTACTCAAATGATTTTTTACGGATTTATCTGTTTTTATAATTTTAGCAATCGAAGTTCGAAGTCCACACAAATTAAAACGTGCTAGCTGGATTTCGTTCTAAAGTTGAGAGGTTTGAATGCACCGCTAATCAGGGGTCTCCTCCGATATGGGAGGTGCTGCGAAGGAGAGAAGGTCGAGGTCGGGCTAGGGATTTAAAGCTACGTTGCTTGGTAGGGTTTTTTGCGAAAATTTGGATACATCAGGAGAAATAAGTGTTTTCGGGAATTGTTTATTTAGCAGCTTACGTGTTAAAAAGGTAAGGATCGATTAAATTTTTTCAAACAAAAAACCCGAACACGCTGTTCAAGAAAGTCAAAAACGTGTCAAATCGCGTTGCTACGAGAAAGGACGATCGAGTTGGTTTCCAAAATTCGTATCGGGTCCCTAAAAAAACCTAATATAACCAAAAGACACGGTCGTTATCGTAGTATCTGACTTCTGTAGCGTTTCCGTTCAGGTGCTATAGTTTTTTTACAAATTTTGATTGAAATTTGTATAATTAATTCGATCAACGTCAAAAACCTATTACGAAGACTAGCGTAGTCGCATGAGGAGGTGACACAAATAGTTTCAAAATTTTTTTACATTTAAGCTTATAAAATACCTAATATATGTTTTTGGAATCTAGAAAAATATCGCTTTTTAATATACGCGGTCTATTTTCAAAGAAAACTTTAAAAAATTAATTTGACGTAAATACAATCGAATGTGAAGTATTTACAAAAAACAATATTTCTGATGTGGCGTGTGCAAATCCAAGCATACAACAAACGGCATTTTGATAAGCATTACCCGCGGTGTCGTAAGACTACGGGTTCGGTGCACTGTTAAACCTTTTTTTTATTTTCTATTGGATTTTTTAAGTAACAAACAGCATCTAATATACGCAAGAGTACCCAAACAAAATTTCTAGACCCTTTAATGCGTTCTACAATTGTTACCTATTCGTTATTTTCGTAGACAAGGAATTTACAACGCTTCGAATTTTTAAATGTTTTAATTTTATTTTGTTTTAATTTTAGTTTGTTTTAATTTTATTTTGTTTTAATTTTCTTTTGTTTTAATTTTCTTTTGTTTTAATTTTATTTTGTTTTAATTTTATTTTATCTTAATTTTATTTTGTTTTAATTTGATTTTTTATTTCACTTGGCTTAAAGTACAAGATGAACACACGGTGCGAGAGGCAGCACGGTATTGAATCATAAAAGTAGGACTAAGAAGCCAAAACCAGTTACTTTTCAAAATTTGCTGTAAGCCCTTATAAAGCACCTAATATGTGCAGGAATACTCAGTCATAACTTCAAAACCTAACTTCAATACCGGTTTCGCACAAGTATCATAGTATTTCTACCAATTTTAAATAAAGTTTCTATAATTAATTTGAGAACTGGCAGAAACCAGTATCGCAGATCAATGGAGCTGCACAAACCGGAAACATTATAATCTACAGTAGCGGAATTACAATAAAACCAAAAAAAACTCAATAGAATATGTAAGACATGTAACTATTTAGCTATATTATTTTTACATCTACAAATTTATTGCATTTTAATGTTATTGGTATATTAATTTGAAAAGGAAAATTAAAAAGAAAATTACAATTTAATTTGATGGAAGCGGTCTAAAACAAACGTAATTATTCACATCAGGCTCGATAGCGCTGAGATAAAGAATCCGACTACCATGCGTGTAAAACACAAAACTATTCCCAACATCAACAGCAGACACCGGGAAAAGCAACAACTAATCGAGACGGCACAGAGGGGGTCAAGAGCTAATTAAAGAGCTGGGAGAGTTAAACAAACTAATTAATGTCAAAGGCATGCTAAAAGCCGTCAAAGATTTAAATGCTATTTTAAAAAACTGCAACACACCAATTGAAAAATTTACGGCATTCGACAACTTTGCTATAAATATAAATCAATATGAATTGTAAAGCCAAAATCATGACCTGGAATGCAGACAGACTGTTGGGTAAACTAGGGCAGTTAATACAATTTATTGAAACAAACAATATAGACATTGCACTCCTAAATGAAACAAAATTAAAAAACTCGCAAAATGTAAAAATAAGAGGATACGCCATCTTACGTAAAGATGGCGTTAATGACACAGGACAAGGAGGCGTAGCCATAGTGATTAAAAATAGTGTACCCTATTGTGAAGTGGTCATACCCCAAAGCAGCATACAGACATTAGGTATTAGACTGTGCATATAACTCCCCCCAGAACAATTTTAGTGACATAGATCTCATAAACATAACTAGTGTAAGTAACAAAGTAGTGTTAGTTGGTGACCCTAACGCAAAACACCATACATGGAACTGTCACAGAAACAATCGCAACGGACTCACCCTACGGGAATTTGTAAATAGAAACACTTTAGAAATAGTATACCCGGACACTCCTACACTATACCCATGGAACGGCACTACCCCCACAACAATAGATATCCTGGTAATCAAAAACATTAACTACACAATTACACCAGAATCACTCCCAAAACTTTGTTCAGATCACAATCCAGTTCTCTTCAAAATAAAAATACAATCACTCCCAAATGCATTTATAAAGATACGGTCATATAAGTACACCAACTGAAAACGGTTTAGACGATTGCATCTAGTTAACCACAAATTATGATTCTCTTACGGAGCTAGACGCTAAAGTGGATGAATTCACACAACTGATACAAAAAACCGTTCAAAAACACACCTAAATAATTAAAATCAAGCTAACCAAAGACGATATCTCAGAAGAGATAAAAGACACGATAGTAATCAGAAACAGACTTAAGAAACGCTGGCAGCAGACAGCAGATCCACTTAAAAGTTATAACACCATAATAAAAACACAAATCAAAGACCACAGAAATAAAGTATGGACAGAAAAACTCGAAGCACTAAATCCACATGAGAGTTCGCTTTGAAAATTACAAAAGCCCTTAAAAAATTTTATGAACCTATTCCACCACTAAAAATCAATAATAAAAATATATCACAGACAAGAAAAAGGCTAACATTCTCCCAAACCAATTCGAAAGCGTCCACATCTCAACTCCCGATGAAGCACTACACACAAGAATACACAACGAAGTGAACAAATTTCTATTAGAAATCGATGCACCACAAGAAGAAGAAATTGCAGAACTCATTACAAGCCTGCAGGAAGTCGCTACATTAATCAAAACACTTTAAAAAAATAAGGCACCAGGTAAGGATAACTTACAAAATATTGTAATCAAAAACCTGTCCAAAAGGGCTATTCTACAAATAGTTTATATCATAAATGGAATGTTTAAACTGCGATATTTCCCACAAAAATAAGTGAGAAAATTATACTACAAAGACTGAACACAGCAGAAGAAAAACTCAACATTACTCAAGATTGCCAATTTGGATTCAAGTACAACGCAACAACTAGTAAGAATCACAACTGACATTATAAACAATTTCAACAAGAACAAGGTGACGACTATGACACTACTGGACTACAAAAGCCTTTGACAAGGTATGGATTCTCGACATCATTTTCATACTAATAAAACTAAGATTCCCAAAACCCCTTATCAAACTAACACATTCATACCTCACAAATCGAAGATTCGCCGTCAAAGCAAACACAGCACTTTTAGACATTAAAACAATTAACGCCGGAGTCCTACAAGGCTCCATACTTGGACCAAAAATATTCAATATTTACACGCAAGACATTCTAGAATTTACTCGGACTACAACGGCACTGTACGCAGATGACACGGCTATATACGCACACTCTGACATTGCAATAGTAAGTTCACAACAAGTACAGTTTCACTTAGACATCGTACAAGAATATTATAAAACCTAGAAAATAGCGGTCAACCCTGAAAAGACAGAAGTTATCACATTCACTAAAAAATTCAAAAACAATAAAACATTCAAACAATAAAAATCAACAATGCAGATATACAGGACATAGATACAGTTAAATACCTAGGTGTACATCTAGACAAAAGACTTAATTACAAACATCACATTAAACAGACTATTAGAAAAGGTTACGCAAGTACTAAGGCATTATTTCACTTGCTTACAAAAAATAGCAGAATGTCCCAAAAGAACAAAAAATTAGTGTATACGGTAATAATTAGACCGATCATAAATCATGCCGCACCGGTCTGGTGCAACATCTCACAAACGGCACTTCTGCCAAAGTAAAGATTTCAAAACAAATGCTTACGCTTAATTACCGGACGGGGCAGGTACCCAAGAATACAAGATCTACACGAACTCGCAACAATGGAAACACTAAGAACATACATTAACAGGATAGCACAAAAATTTAGAATAATAGATTCCTAGAAAACATAACTTTAACTAGACAACACAACACACAATACCATATCAAGCACAAACTGTTATATCAAAACTTACCAATATTTAGCGAGCAAGTAAGATAGGCAACAAGCCCAAAACATTTAAATGTAGGTTTTTCACTCATCGAGTTTTCCTGCAAAAACAACTCACACATCAAAAATAAACACAGACAACTGAGAACAGCCCCGTATAGCAACATTAGTAAAAAAGGACAAACAAATACGCAGAAAAAGATTTGAAACCACAAAGGCACGAACAACCTGAAAGAATACACCCTAAGCTATATTTATGTTATATTGTTATATCTGTAAATATTAGGTACTTAAGAAGCTTTAATAAACTTGTTTTGTTGTTGCTGTTGTTGTTGACTACCGTGCAGTGGGTACGTGGTTCGGTGCTCTGGTAGATCTATTTTTTTAACGTTTGAAAACAATAACCGAGGTCTATTTTACGAATTGCAACTTTATTTAAAATTTTTTTATTATATGCAATTATTATTAAAGGGAGATATAGAGAACTTTTTTTAATATCCACCGTTATTATTACAAATACATTAAAACGCTTCGTGTTTTTATACATGTATTTAATTCGATTTCTGTTATTCGGATTCGTTTGTTATCGTAGGCACTGTGAAAAACGTTATACTTTCGGAATATAAGAAATACTTAAAACAAAAGATGCGTTTTTACTAATTTCATACACGTAAAATTGTTTTCATTTCGGTGCTTAGAAATTATCTATACTCGAACGAAGTTACGTCTAACACTCCCTATTATTGGTGGGAGGATCACGAATGGTTAAACCATTTCCGGTTTCAAGGTTACATAACAATAACGGTGTTATTTGTATTTCAACAATTATCTCTTTGACGTAAACGCTTTGACGTAAACGTTTTGACGTAAACACTATGACGGAAACGCTATGATGTATACGCTATAACGTAAACGCTATGACGTAAACGCTATGATGTATACGCTATGATGTAAACGCTATGACGTAAATACTACAACGTAAACCCTATAACGTTAACGCTATGACGTAATCGCTATGATGTATACGCTATGATGTAAACGCTATGAAGTAAATACTACAACGTAAACGCTATAACGTTAACGCTATGACGTAAACGCTATGATGTATACGCTATGATGTAAACGCTATGAAGTAAATACTACAACGTAAACGCTATAACGTTAACGCTATAAGGTTAACGCTATAACGTATATTGTAAACGTAGAGAATATAACGTAAGGTCAATAATGTGTGAACAATATCGTAAAAAGTATAACGTGTAAAGTAAAATGTATAAATTGTAACGTAAAAACTCTCGGCTTTCGCTGTATTTTTGCGCTTTTCTCGATTGTTTTCGTTTTTTCTCGGCTTTTCTCAATTCTTCTTCGGTTTATCCGATTGTTCTCGGATTTTCCCGATTGTCTTCAAGTTTTCAAGTTTTTGAGTTTTCTCGGATGTTCGCGATTATTCTCTGGGGTTTGCGGTCTTCCTGGGATGTTCGCGCGGGCTTTTAGAATTTTCACAGGTTTTTGAATGTTTGCGGTGTTTTTAGGGTGTTCAAGAGTTTTCTTCAATGTTCGCGGTTCCTGTCGAATGTTAGCGGTTTTTCGGATGTTTGCGGTCTTTCTCAATTGCATTCGAGTTCTTTTGAGTGGCCGCGATTTATTTTGGATGTTCGCGGTTTTCTCGGATGTTTGCGGTTTATATCCGATGTTCGCTGTTTTTCAAATGTTCGCGGTTTTAATCGGATGTTAGCAGCTTTTCTCGCATGATAGCGTTTTTCTCAATTGTTATCCAGTGTTTCCGAATGTACCAGATTTTTATTCAATATTCACGGTTTTTCGAATGTTTGCGATTTTGCTCCGATATTCGCGGCTTTTTCTCCGATGTTTGAGGTTTTTTTGAATGTTTGTAGCTTTTCTCAGATGTCCAAAGCTTCTCTATGGTGATCGCGGTTTTCATCAGATGTTTGCAGTTTTCATCGGATGTTCGCCAATTTTCTCGGTTGTTTGCTGATTTTCTCGGTTATTCGCGTTTTTTCTCGGTTTTTGGAGATTTTTTTCGAATGTTCGCAATTTTCGAAGAATGTTCGGCATTTTTCTCGATTGTACTCGCTTTTTTGAAAGTTTGCGCTTTTAGTCGGATGTTCGTGGCTTTTATTGGATGCTCGCCACTTTCTTGGATGTTCGTAGTTCTTCTAGAATGTTCGCTGATTTTCTCGAGAGTGCTTGCGTTTTCTCGGTTGTACGCGGTATTTCGGATGTATGAAGTTTTTCTCGGACGTTTGCAGTTTTTCTCTGATGTTCGTGGTTTTTCTCGAATGTCCGTAGTTTCTCTTATATGTTTGTAGTTATTCTAGAATGTTCGCGAATTTTCTCTGACGTACGCGGTTTCTCTCAGATATTTAAAGTTTTCTCCGATGATCGCGCTTTTCCTCAAATGGTCTCGGATTTTTTCGGATTCATATGATTGGTTTCGGGTTTTCTCAAATGTTTTCGGGTTTTGTCGTTTTTTCTCCTTTATTCTCAATTCTTCTATGGTTTCGAGCAACTTACTAAAATTTGTTTTGACGAAGTCTACTAGGCAAAGTGAGCTAGATGCGATCAGCTCCTCTATGTTTTTCGACAAAATTTACTAGTGCAAAGTGGCCTTCAGGCGATCAAAATTGTTTCGACCAAGTCTACTAGTACGACGTTGTCTAGTTGATTCGACGTAGTCTACTAGAGCGAAGTTGCCTTGATGGAATCAACTCCCCGAAGTTGTTTTGACTAAGTGGCCGCGATGCTATCAACTCCCAGAAGTTGTTTCGATCAAGTCTACTAGGGTGAAGTGGTCTTGATGGTTTCAACTCTCCGAAGTTGTTTCGGTGAAGTCTACTATGGCGAAGTAGTCTTGATATGATGAACTACCCGAAATTGCTTCGATGAAATCCACTAAGGCGAAGTGATTTTAGCGTTGTCTAGCCGGCGAATTGGTCCTTGTAAAATTGTCAAAAGGGAATTATGTGAAAAGGTTACTCGGTGCCTAACGTAGTGCCAAATAGACTACAAACCGTTTCTAGTTAATAAGTATAAACTCTGATGAGGCTTTCTCTTTGAAAGATGAGAAGTCTGAAAGTAATTTCTGTCAGGCATAGATTCCGCGAAAGTAGCATAAAGCAAATGTTTGGAGTGGTATAGGACCAGAATCGATGGATGATTCTGCGTTAATCGAGTTCCGACACCGAAAATACAAAAAAACAATGCAGAAAATACATTTGCTCGACGAGAGTTACGTGCATCGCTTACTTGAAAAGTCTGCAAATTGTTTTAATCTCTATGTTAGGAGGAACAATTTTACGTCAAATTCAGGAATTTGCAGGAGTGTTAATAACGAGTGCCCAAAAGTCAGCTCATGCAGTACTTGGAGCCATCCGCAGACTACTATTGGTTGAAATCTTACACTAACATTAAATTAGATTTATGTTGATGTGTGGGAGATTGCAGTCAACTTTTCCTTGTCGTTGTTGTTGTTATTATAATACGTCGTTGGAGCAAAAGCTTCAGGCACTGCTCCCGGTAAGCGGCTGATGGGAAAGTCTTTACGAATCAACTTCAAACTTCACTTTAGCGGTAGAGTGACAAAGGCGGCGTCGTGGCGTAGTTGGTATGCGTGTGACTACTACACCCAAGGTCCTGGATTCGAATCCCGACACGGTCCGCTTGAAAAATGTTAGGCCAGCATTTTTTACAAAAATACGCCCTCGTTCGCATGAGAGGTAAAATGGAGGTCCCGTGTGTGAGTGTTGTCACGCACGTTAAAGATCCCTACCTGCTTGGAACAGCAAGGGTTCAGCAAAATTCAAAATTTTCCAGGTAAAAAAAAACCTCGCTTCCTGGCCAATGTAGTAAATTCGGGTAGAGCATTGCAAAATCACGTGTAGGGTAGAGTGACGTACAGGAGATCAGGAAAAAGGAAAGAAAACTAGAATGATAAAAATGTTGAGCGCCACTGCACCTAAACAGATTTGAATAAAAAGCTAACTAAGGATGAAGCTGAAACCTTAGGGTCGCGTATTGTAATGACATCCATTAGTCACGGTAGTAAAGTTTATACCCAAAAGAAACACAGTTTTGTGAAATACAAACATAAGATGGCAATTTACGTCTCAAAATTTAAAATAAACCATACAGTAAAATATACTAAATACTTGTTATATAAACCTTCTAATTGTTTATTCAAATAATTATACGCCACTCTGCATAAGTTGGGACTTCTTTAATGAATATTTAAATGTTTCTAGCCATAGTTATATTTATTTTAAATCATAAAACGAATAGTTTGGAAATAACAATTTCAAAGTCAGTTCATGTTCGTAATTGTAAATTAATTATTCAACAAGAAAAAAATTAAACATAAAGATGATAGTTCAAATGATTGACCTTATTTTAGAACCTAACTGGATTAGAACTAAATATATAGTAAAAAAAATTTTGTTTTGTAGGTACAAAACTTTATAATTGCGCCGTCGAAATATTATTTTTAAAGTATGCTAATAAATATTAACTCTTGTTGATGAATACAGAAAAAACTAGTTCTTTAAATTATGTGTACATGTAAAATTTTACAATTAGTTATATTTGAATTACGTTGATTTTTAATATAGTAACATTTTTTTGTACTTGACAAATTTTCTTTTTGGAACACAGAGGTATTAAGGGGATAGAAAAAAAAATTTAAAAGAATTTACCCAGTATATTATTTGCAAATCTAAAAGGATTTTCGTAATTGTAAAAAGTACTTGGTATAAGTATATCTGTAGAACAACATACAATATTATTTCAGAGTATAGTTAATTTGCAGAGCTAAGTTCCACGTTTTGTACCCACAGTAATATAGAAAACAATTCAGGTGTTTTGAAACCTTGCTTGGTAAGACGTTTTCAAATTGTTTCATACACACGGCTCGTGGGCACCAATCATTTGTTCTGATATGATTTTCCCAGCTTGAATTCTCTTTATAGGTTGTGTTTTCAATCCGCTCACTTCCAAACAATTTTCGATTCAAGCAGGATGGGGAGTCGTTGATGCTCAAATACCCTCGAGCCAAAGAAAACTCTTGAGTTTACAAATACCTTCAAGCTTTCAAACAACCACAGATCACCTACTTTGAGATCAGTCTGGGGCTATTGTATTCTACACTGCAAGCAAACAGCTGGAACATTGGCACAACCAACCTAAGAGTATTAGCCAGTGGTAAAGGGTAAGTTTATTTTTGCTGAATCTCTGTACGGATTTGTTCCACAACCCCCTTTCGCACGAATGGTAATATTTCTAGCCTCAAAAACCCCCCATCATTCCAGTCTGTAAGATCCGGAATCTAATTGTGAATCATATTCAATATTGCTTATGTTTTTACGTCCGTACATTTTGCTTCTTAAAAAATCTTTATTTGAACTTTGTTATGCTTGAAACACTACTCACGCGAAGTTTAAAAGAGATTAAGCTTACTGATATAACGATATTAGATTTATTTTGAGATTGCTTGAAATTACAGTAATATTTTTCTACAGATATGGTACTCATGGGTATACTTGATTGTTATGCAACGAATTTTTGTTCAACTATTTTTTAAAAGATAGCCAACGCAGGTAAAACATTTATTTGTTAAATATTGCTATTATTTGACGCAAATTATTTATTAAGGAATAGAATTATTCTTATTCTGGAAATTCATTCTTTATTAAAGAAGTCGGTTCAATATGCCAAAAAACTAAATCGAAAATTTTAAAGCTATCTACTCCGAAAAGGTTTCTGTATCTACCCTAAAATTACAATTTTTGACTAATACTTGCTAGATATAGTGGCGTTCAACCTCAATTTAAATTATTTTCAATTTAATTAAAAAAATTTCAATCCAGCTCATCTCAAACTCTCTCTTGGGGTAATAGCCAAGTTAGCCGCCGGCGTAGCAGTTTTTTAATCATTCCACCTGCTACTTCTATTTCTACTATTTTTTAATTAATATTGTCTTATCACTGAAGGCGAATATAAAAACGCGAGCTAGTACATTTGCACTCAACGTTTAAAACACAAAACTCATCTTCTAATGAAAATAGCTTTAATGGTCTGAAACAGACTTTCAAAGTTACTCAATTTTGAATGTCTGTTTCAGACCGATTTGCAATTTAAGAGTTATGTTGATGATATATCGAATATTTACCAATGTATTACAGCCGACAAATATTTTTAAGAGATAACTTTCACGTTATCTGCTAGGCCGTAGCAATAGAAAGAACAGAATAGTCTCACATAACTTGTTTGTTTGTAGCGATACGTAGGGAGCTGTCCTTATTAGAGTGTTAAGTTTTGTCTTCTATTTTAGGCCGCGTGTTTTATTGTAAATAACATTAATTTTACATTTTACGTCGTTTTTATTGAAACAAGTTGGTTGCATATTTTAGCTCTTAATAAAGTTGTTTTTAAATAGAGCTCGATTTACACATATTTACTTAATTTTAAAACATAGCTACATACCTAATGTAATACTTGTTAATATGTTCAACGTTATAAATACATACACACATTCAAACCACACAACCTAACGCATAGGCATACACGCACATACAAACAAACAACTATCACATACAACATAACATATACATTAAATAAAGGTATCAGGTATCCTCTTAAAAAAGAGAATTTGAAATATTTCAAAATCTGACATAATTTTTATTTTTACATTTCTTCTTACACAAATTATATATCCTTCCTACATTTGAAAGTGAAAAACTAAAAATAGTTATGTTTAATAATTAATTTCGATGTTAAATAAAAAAACTGATATTAGTGGTTTGAGCTCGATTTACACATATTTACTTAATTTTAAAACATAGCTACATACCTAATGTAATACTTGTTAATATGTTCAACGTTATAAATACATACACACATTCAAACCACACAACCTAACGCATAGGCATACACGCACATACAAACAAACAACTATCACATACAACATAACATATACATTAAATAAAGGTATCAGGTATCCTCTTAAAAAAGAGAATTTGAAATATTTCAAAATCTGACATAATTTTTATTTTACATTTCTTCTTACACAAATTATATATCCTTCCTACATTTGAAAGTGAAAACTAAAATAGTTATGTTTAATAATTAATTTCGATGTTAATTTTTTAAAACAACTCATCTTGTAAGTTGCAATTAATATTTGTATAATTTAGCCTAGTTGTTTATAACATTTTTAGAAGCCTGTGAACAAGGATTAAATAAATCCGAAAATTTAGGCATTATAAAAGAGTTTTCTTTTTACCAGCTGACCTCAAACCCATTAAAAACAATTATATATATATATATATATATATATACCGTTTTTATTATTGCAATATTAACCTTGTAGTTTAAAAGCTGTTCGAATTAAATAGTGTGTTGTATTTGGTTACGATAAATTTGATACATGTTTGAAGAAATTACGTAAATACTTATCCACTCAACATCTTTATTCTAATGGTTGCATATCAATCTGCCTTATTATTCGAAGCAATACACATTATTAGCTGAGGTTCATGTGTACTAAGGGCGGCATCTGCTCCTTTTGGGTAACTTGGTGGTCTTTTGTCACGAGTCTCTTGTTGCCTGGAGCAAAGTAAACTTCAACTCATGTCATAGGCTGCTTTGTTCAGTAACTGCGTAAAAGCTCGGGCAAAGCTTGTAATACAATTGTGGCACACTTCTACCCTATAATAGATAGGTCTCGTACACAACCTAAGGTCGTAATCTTAACTCTTTGGTCTAATCTACATCCTTACCTGCAGAATATTTTTCTTCACTACCTTCTTGAATAATTTACAGCGGCAACACTCGACAGGAAAATTCAATTAAGTAGCATGCTAAATCAAAGACCTATATTTAAAGCTCTTGCAAAATATCAGGTGTATTTTGTAATCTCTCATTAAAACGCATAACTTTTGAACATTCTTCCCTGGGCCCTTGCGAGTATGATATACAACACGCGCATTAAATTAAACCTCAAATATTTACTAATATATTTAGGCCAATATTGTATAACGACTTACAACAAACAATACAGCAAATTGTTGTTAATGGTTGTAGAAACTTGATCTTGATTTCGTGCTTCGTTTTGGCAAGTTGTTACATTAAAATTCGTTAATATTTTAGACAGGTTGCATTGGAAATTTGTTCGATATTATAATAAAGCTGCGTATTGAATCTATTTAATGTAGTACAAATTGTTCATTTTAATTAAGTCATTACGTACTTTGAATATTTGATATATTAGTAAGCAGATTCCCTCCATATTCAATTTTATAAAACGATAAATTATTAGCCACGCTTTTACTTTGATTTTGTTGTCGTTAAAACGTGGGTACTTAGATTAAAACATTTTTAACTAAAATGTCTGGTAAAATTAAGCCTTCTTATCTCTTAGTACAGGAGACAGATTATAAATTAAAAATTCATGGGGTCTATACGACTAAACAAAGAAAAATTGTTAGCAAACTTTTGGAACGTGAAAAGACGAATCTGGGAAGCCTTACTGATATGTCTCAATTCAAGTATGACATGACCCTCGAACAAAAAGCCATTGACGCTACATTGTCCTCTATATCAACATTAAAAGCGTACTCTAATACTGAAACTGAAGAAAGTTTATTATTTCAATTGCAGTTTCGAGTTAATCATGTCACGGTCCGTATAATATGATTCCCCAAGGGTCTCATATTTAGGCTTAAAAAACTTTCACGGAGGAATGAAACTTTTGCAATGAGCTTGCAGCTTGATATAGAATTAACAGAAAAATTTTTTGCTTTAAAGTTAGATTCTGAACTACCGCTTCCAGAAGACTTTCGACTGGCGAACACGAAACGATGAGACAATATTCCTTGGTTGCTCAATTTAAGGGCAAAATATTGTCTAGATGGAACATAAATTATAACAGGAACCCGAGAAACTATACTTTCTTAGAACTTATTCCTGAATTGGCAAAATCTAGGCAAGTATCTGAAGATGAACTTTTTAATTCCGTTGTTGAACTTTTTTCTGGGAATGCTTTCGAATGGTTCAGAAAGCGTTCAAAATTCGGTTTGTACTGTAACTTTATAGCTGAAATATTAAAAAAAACTTTTTGTCCTAACATATCGATGACGATATTTGAAATGAAATTAAATCGTATAAGCAAAGATCTCTCGAGGAAGTTGCTATTTTTATTGCTAAAATGGAATATATTTTCTGCGTTTAAATTTGCTGCCACCCGAAACAGAGTGAAACACATTAGTAAAAATTTACTTATTGAATACCAACAAGGTCTGGCCCTTTGCGGAATTACCGAAGTCGATCAACTGAAGGAGAAAATTAAAATATTATAGAAAGTTTCCATTCTCAAAAACAAAAATCTGTTAACTAAAGGTGATAGATCCTTGAATGTTTCATTGGTAACCAATTACAAGGAAGCATTGAAAATAAGCCCAACAGATATTTGAAGAAAGATAGGTAGGGAAAGCGAATATTAACAGGCAAAGGTCAACGCTTAGTTTTAATGTAGCACCAAGGGAGGAAAATCAAGGTAACAGTCTATCAGTCAGCCGATTTTCCAGTAGTAGTGGCCAACTTAAAGATAATAGAATCATTTCATATTGGAGGTGCGGAAGACCCAATCATGTTTTCTAAAACTGTTTATCGAGAAAACCTAGGTTTTGGTATATGTATGGGCACCTCGATGTGACCAAATCCAACTGCCCCATACGCATGGTGTCGTATTTGGCGGCTGCACTTCTTGTCGACAACAGGCCCAAACACTAACTCAAAGTATGGAAAAAAAAATTATTTTTGTAGTGAGGAATAGTTAAAATCGTTAGGTGTTGTGTCAAGGCTCAGTTGAACTTCAGAGTGATGCGTTCATTGGTAAGTAACTTCACGACAACCGTCCGTATATTAAAGTAAAATTCTTCAACGCTGATTTCATTGCCTTGTTCGATATAGGCGCTACCTCTTCTAATGTAGGAAACGAAGGTATTCCATTCTTGAATTATTATGGTTTGGAGACTTTACCTATGTCGGTAGAAAATATGGAACTAATTGTGTAGTAAAAGGTTTGATTGATCTTCCTATTTATGTCAGTAGAGAATGTCAAATTAATAGAGCTATAGTAATCCGTCGATACCCAATATTTTTATTTGTGGAAATGATTTTAACAACCAATTTCAGTTGTTGATAGATTTTAAAAAGAATCTTGGGTAGCCCAAAATAATAAGGTCGGTATACTTTGCGAGAGTGATGGTCAACCACTGACGTATAAGGAATCAGTAGAACAAAATAAATTCTTTACTATCCTATAACTTGACGCCTTTATAACTAGAAGAGGCGGCTAAGATCATTAAGTCCTTTGAAACAATTAATGGCGACATTCGCTTGGGTGGGGGTGACAAAATTTGTATACGAATCCACACTGGGATTACAAACCCTTTATGAAAAAGCAATACCCTCTATTTCCTTATATGCTGGATATCCTTAACTCTAAATTCGATAAAATGCTGGAGTCAGGGGTAGGCCGAGGGTCACAAAGTCCTTGAAATACTCCAGTACTTCTAGCAGAAAAAGGATCAAAAGAATACAGGTTCTGCTTTGACTGGCGAGCTTTTAATGAAATTACTAAACATGTTTCCTGTCCGTTGACTCGTACTGACAGGATTATCGACATGTTGAGAGACGCTTATTATATTTTCACGATCGACTTAAAAAGTGCACTCTGGCAGATATGGTTACATAAATCTCCTTGTGAAACGATGACATTTAGTGTTGCCCTTAGTTATGCCCTTTGGCTTATGTAACAGCGCCCAAACATAACAACGTCTATTTGATGTTTTCTTTGGCCCACAATATGCCCAAATCACTTCACTCACCTCGACGACGTGATTGTGATTAGTGGTTCTTTCGAGAATACGTGAAGTTACTCGAAAAAGTCAGAGATATTTTGCACAAAGCCAATTTAACGGTCAATTTACAAAAGTGTCAGTTTTTAAAACTTCACTTAAATCCTTAAGTTGCATTGGTAGCACAGCAGTTCTGTTACCCGATCCTGATAAGGTTTTTTTCAATAGTTAATTATCCTAGACTATCCACGTATACGAAGGCCAAAAGATTTATCGGATTGTGTTCACCGTATAGGTGTTCTATTAATAATTTTAGCACTTTAGCCTCTTGCTTGAATGATCTCATAACAAGGTAGAAAAAAAATCAAACTGTACAATTGACAAGTCCAGTTGAGGACATGCTTCTGGCAATTAAGCAGGCATCAGTTTCAGTTTCTATTTTGTCACAGTCTGATTCTCAGCCCTTTTTGCCGTGCAGTGTGATGCCTCGGACACAGGCATAGAAGGTTCTAACTCAAATTCAGGATGGTGAAGAACGAATTATAGCGTATACTAGTAAGACCTTGTCTAAAGCCGAACGAAACTATTCCTACACAGAACGTGAGTGTTCGGCAGTAATTTTTTGCATTGAAAAATTTAGGCCTTATGTAGAGGGAGTTTGTTTTCAGGTGATCACTGATTATCATGCGTTATTATGGTTAAATAATTCAAAAGATCCGTTAGTTTGACTTGCCCGTTGGTGTGTACGATTAATACAGCACAACTTTGACCTGATTCACAAGTCTGGAAACTCCAATGTAGTACCGGACGCACTAAATCACGTCACGTTATAATCCAAATCAATGTAATGGCCAGTCTAGATGATATTTGGTATTTATCATTAAAAGACAAAATTTTAAAGGTACATCATAATTATGCGTATTGGAAGATAACCGACAGTTTAATTTATAAATTTGCCTTTTTCAAGTCTGGTGGAAATTAGATCAAAAATTTTTAAATTATTTACTGAGAAAGAATTTCTGTATCTACCCTAAAATTATAATTTTTGATTAATACTTGCTAGATACAGTGGCGTCCACTTCATCTTAAATTATTTTCAGTTTAACTAAGAAAATTTCAAACCAGCTAATCTCCAACTCTTTCTTGGGGTAATTGCCAAGTTAGTCGTTGGAATAGCTGTTTTTTAATCTTTCCGCCTAATACGCGAGTTACATTCCCCAAATCAATATATGTATAATTAAATAGAAATTATTAAGAAACTTCAGTTAGATGCAACCTTGTAATTCAAGGTTAAATAAAGAAAAGTTTACAAGCATGTTGTGAGAACGGATGTAAATACATTGTATTCCAGACGTAAGTGATACTGCAGATGCAGATCACGGACGGTTATAAAACCGCAATTATTATAGTTAAAATTGTTACTTTGTATTGTATAAATTAATAAAGAAATAAGCAGACATGAGCTCTGCAATTCCCACAGAAATGTAAGGGGCAGGGACAACATAAGTACCCCGGGAGCCCCGAGTTTTTGGAAGAAGACTTTTAAAAGGCAGTTCTCAAGGCCCAAAACGTAACTCGCGTTCTATAAAACAAGCCACTACAACATCAAGTACATAATTGTAAAATCGTGTATAAGAAATTCGATACTGCACAATATTAAAAGATTTAATTACTGTGCAACGTTGAGTACTAATCGAAGAGGAAATCCTCCGAAGGAGATGTTTTCGATAACTAGAATGCAGACGGAAGCCGAGTAATAAAATGTCAAGATAAACAATCAGTAATAATGATTAGTTCTGTTTCACGTCACACCGATCAGATGATTCCAACCGGAAGTAAAAATTCTAATGGGAAAGATATGTGCAAATCTTTTGCCGTGAAGGATGTTAATACATCCGACAAATGTCTTCCTATTATACCAGTTTTAAAAGAAACCTAAAACGGTATAAAAGATTACTTTTGAAAAAATGTTAGGAACATATACTGTTAATTCTTGGGTAATTTGCAAAATTTACAGCAACAACAGTAAAACGATGGACACGTATTTAGAGAAAAAATAATAATATGAATGCTAAATGCAAAAAATGATGATACTAACTTAGATACAGATACAAAAGGTGATTAAAATGATCATGTAAACGACAATTAGTCTAAAAAAGAACCTGCGGAACAGCCACAAAATAAGCAAATTGAAGGATCCGCTAGCTCAAGTAGAAAGACGTGTGGTACATGTTATCGAAAGAGGAAGAAAAGTAGTAAAGAGGCAAGTGCTAGGGCATTAAAAGTTTTCACATTTTGTAAAAACTGTGTTGGACAGCTATGAACGTGCATTCCTTCTTTCAACTTGCTACGTACCTAGACGTAGCCGCAAGAAAAGTAAATACCAGGCTAACTACCAAACGCGGAGGGTTGGGGGATTTACCTACATACCAAGAAAACAAAAAAAAACACGGCGCCCACGATTATCTATTAACAAATAAAAACAAATAAAGGATTCTGTACAAACAAACAAAAGCAATAAATTAAGGGGTACTATTTCAAAGCAAACAATTACGTGATATAAACAATTTAGTACTTTAGATACAAAGTCCGCATCTCGTATTTTACACAAAATAAAATTAATCAGTAGTAAATAAACATGTGAGAGCTTTTGTCAAGCGTGTTTTTAAAATTGCACCTAATACTTTTTGTAAAATAAACTAATGAGTAGGAATGAATTAACGTGTGAGGGCTTTTGTCAAGCATTCTTTTAAATTGTACACCGTACCGTTTGTAAAATATATGAATCAGTAGAAGAGAATAAGCGTGTGTCTGTCAAACATTTTTAACAATGGTACATCACACCTGTAGAGCAATAATATCGATTCGCAGCAAGAAACAATAGTCCTACAGTGTCATTTTTCTCATCACGTAACTACAACAAACGCTGATAAGGAATATGCTCTTAATATACACAAAAGAAAACAAGTTTTATACCTGTATGTGTCTAGATACTTAACTTGCAACCCATCGGGGGTGAGTCAACACAGCAATGCCAGGGTATTCAGGATCCATTCGCCCTGCCACCGTAACTGCAGCAGCGGTCTACAGACAAAAGCAGTTGATCTACGTCAACGAACAGTTGGGCCTACATAAAGAAAGAACCCATTTGGCCGCCAGCTAAGAGCTAAAAAGAGAATCTGACTAGAATGAGAAAGCGCAAGAAAACTCACTAATACACGCAAGATACCTCCTACTTGTCGAACAAAAAAACGTGCATTGCTTTTGAAGTACTGTGACGAATAATGTAGAAAATATTTCAACGCACAAGCTGCAGAATCAAATTCAAAATAGGTTCAAATAACACGAGTTTGAACTGCAATCCTCGCGTTATCGAAGCGCGATTAGCAAACTGGAAAGCACGGTATCAAATAATAGTAGGATCTATTATTTCGACAAGTCTTTAAATGGGAAACACAAGAGAAAGCAATTATACGTTATCGGAATGTTTAACAAATTACCGGATCCCTAAAACAAGGTATTGACTACTATTTAATTTATAGAATAAATTTTCGTTATAAAAGCAAAGTGGATTTGAGTTAAAATTATGTTAAGCGGGCTTATACTGAACAGGTACACTATATAGGGAATTGTTGGAGAATTTAAGAATAGAAAGGGAATTTATTCGAGCCGGTAATGACTTAACCAGGGGAAAAATGGGATTTAATTTAAGTAGAACATTAACGTAAGAAACTAGGTTGAAAAAAATTCTTATTTTGTGCAAATGAGTTTGATTTTTGTCTGATTTTGGAATGTACAGATTTTGTTTTCTATGTATAATGCTTACTATAAATAAAAATATATAACTTAAAACATATTCAGTTGGCAACGTCCTATCTAAGTAAATTCTTGCGCTGACTAGATTGTACCCTTTCGTGTAGTCATCACAGTTACTAGTCTAGGCAACGTAAAGTTTGAGAACGTTTATTAGGAAAACCATTGGTGTCTCGTCGGAGCGGGGGGGGGGGGGCGTCATTAGCATGCTAAAATGTATGTTGAATTAATTGCTTGTGACAGAGACTCTGTAGTTTGATTCGTTTCTATTCCGATTAAAAACTTAAAGCTGTCATAAAACAGTAAACATAAAACATAAAAACAGCATCATGCCCGTGTTTTTAGATATTATTCCCAGACTGAAGGAGCATCTATTCTTAGTTTAACTAGCAAATATTCTATAACGCACTTAGAGAATGTGTTGTTATAACTGTTCTATAGTTCATTCGCTTTAACTTTAGGATGACGTCACAACTGGATAAATTGCTACATTGTCAATTTTAGTTTAAATTGTAATAATTTTAATGAATGATATACGAATATTCGCATTGGCAAGAGAAATTGGTGGCAACACCGTACAAAACTGCCAACCTTTATTGAAGTGCAATTCTAGGTATTTATTAGCATACAGTTGCTAACACTTTATTACTACATTTGACGTCATCCTAAAGTTAAAAAGAATGAACTATACTAATGATTATCCACTCTCACAACTAAGTTTAAATGTTATTATAAATACACAGAAAACGATGTAACAGATATAAACTTGGATTATTTATAGGTTTTTTATGTTACCATGAAAAAACTTGATTAGTCAAGGAAAGGTCAACTATTTTTAAAACCAGAATATGATTATACTTGAAGTTGTAAATCAAAACATTCGCATAGAGCTAGTACAAATGTTACAAATGTTCCAGATTCTTTACATATATTGAGCAGAAATATCCTACGAATATTTTAATTCAAAATCAAATCCTCAAGCTTTCGACAAAGAACACTACTACTTCATAATACTCTTTTCATATCAATAACTTTAGCAGTAAAAAATTAGTTTTCAAGCAAATCTATTCGTCTGGTTTTTATAGCAGTATACACATAAGAGATACGCAAGGTCGACTATTCTTAACAGCACCGGATTCAGTTGTTTAGCATTCTTACAAAATGGAAATTCGACCTCTTCCTGAAGTGCTACAAAGAAAAGCTAAACAAGAACTAAATGAAGATTCGGATAGAATTCAGGAAGATTTAAATCATATAAAAGATTGGATAAAAAAGCAACCTCATTTAACAGCTAGAGAAGGTAATTATTAAACGCTACGTGGTTGTGATTATTTAGGTTGCGTCTAATACCATTTATTATATGACCGTTATGGTAATTAAGGTAATTAATTGCACAAGACAAGTTGATAAATACTAAGGTATTATATATCAAGCAGAGTATTTTTTCGAAAAAATATACAGGGTGTTCTATTTAAAAAACCAAAGGGACAGTACTGCTCAAATATAGTAGACAATGCAAAATACTGAAGACCTGGAAATATCATTGTGTAGACACACATTTTACGATAGAGGGCAGCTATTCCATCAAAACTATTAAACACGATTTTGCAGTCAGTCAGTGGAGTTTAGTTGCACTATTATAAACCAGTATTTAATTACCTTGTCATAAACGAGCTTACGTTATCTTATAAGACATGATAGAATTCGCAGATAAGCCCACTTACAACTTCCTTCAAACTAGCATTCAGCTTTATTATTTGGTTTGATTGTACATTTTATTTATAGAAGATGCATTTTTCAACGAACTTCGTTCGTTTATGAAATCTATTTGTCTGTGTGTCTGTCTGTCTGTGTGTTCGAGGCCTTTTTAATGGTCGGACATCAATGTGTGATACATCAATCGATTCAGCTCGGTGTCCAGAGCTTAAGTTTTGATGTCAGTTAAAATCGGTCCACGGGGACCTGAGCCCCAGGAAAATCCAAAGGATAATTAAAATTTTAAATAAGTTTAAAATCAATATGCGACACATATTTGAACAATTTATGGCATTTCATGCCAATTATTCCAATATTATAGACATTGTTTAAACTTAAATTTTGATTACCGAAAATAATTAGATTCATATAAAAAAAAAATTTCTTATCATATTGATGAGAACTAATATAAAGCTTTTAAAATATTTATTCAATAAAATAAAATATATTAAAATGTCTCTTTTGTTGTTTATAAATTTTTGTTTTTATCTGAATACTTATAATTATTACAACATAATAATTTTAATTTCTTTAATTTGTTTTAAAGTAAGTCTACATTTGGAAGTTCGTTGCGACAATGCCTTGCATTTTCAACTTGTTACTTTTGTGATCTTTGCTTACTGTTTCATTATAAATTGGTATTTATATTATTTTAAAATACAGGGAGTGTCAATTGAAATATAAATCGTTGGGAATTATTCCATTATGAAAAAGTAAAAAGTAGCTTTAGTTATTTTATTACTCCTAATTGAACAAAGATAGATATTGTTAACGCTAAAACGCAGCACCTTTTGCGAGTCATTTCTTATTTTATAAAAATGAGAAACAACCAATTGCATGAAATATCACCAACTGCATATTTAGGCATAAACTTTTGTTGGTGTATGTTACTTGTATGGCAAATGTCAGTCACATTTGCGTTACTGCGCTACAGTGATTGTCGGTACTAATTTATATAAACTTAAAACCAAAATTGGCGTGACTCAGTTTTTCTTGGACTGATTGATGATTGATTGATTCAGTTAACACAACAGCGTGTGGATGTAAATGCAACATATTTCTTGTTGACCGAACAAGTGGAATTTATTATTTTACTGTTTGATGACTAATTCACACATTTCAATGCAACAAACATTGCACATACTTTGTTTACGTGATTGGTGTGTAACTTTAGCAAGGCAAGCAATAAAACGTACAGTATTTACTCATTTTTCCCAACAAATTTGATTTTTACTTGAACAAAATAGAAATTTAACTGCGGCAACAAAACTACAAATTTACGCTATTTGTAGGTAGTACCAATTTATTTTTAGGCGTAGTAATACAATCAAACGTAAATTTTAAATATTTCAATTGATACGCACTGTAAGTATTGATACGAACTAATTGAAAATCGAAGTAATACTTATGCCGGTCCTTTACCTCAAATCTTACAGACAATAATTTAATTGCAAGAGTGAAAATAGTGAGTATTATTGTTTCCGAAATGGGTAACGCAATTATAAACCAAGAACGCGCGCAACTAATAGAAGTAGAACAAACAAACCAAAAATATTCGAGTAACAAAAGCAATAAATTCTGAACAAAACTATCAAATTGCATATGAGTATGCTAAAATAATTATATATTTAATGTGTCACGATATGATTCGTCAATAACCCCGAGAGCAGTCCTACTTGTGTGTAAAGTTAGCACCCCTTTATAAAAATTATGTTTTTAAAAATTGTTCCAGGTTGTTCTACTTTTGTACCATATTGTTCCAATTCGACTTACAAAAAGTTAGCTAATAGAATAAAAGCGGAAGATGAAGGGTATGTTTTACTCTTTTCGATATAGTCCAAAAATCGATTTTGGGATATCCGGTGGTGATGCGAGGTTCATACGTTATAATTTATATAGGACTGCTAGGCGACGTTACTACATTCGGTTTGTTCGCAAAAAAGGGGTTCCAACAAACAAGTGTTTTTCCGTGTTTTCAAGAATCGTTTATCAGACGGAGTTGTCCTTTTGGAAAAATGTTTGGAACAACTAGAACATTGTTCAATGAGGATCAAACCTTTGATTTGTGCGAAAAGGGGTGCTAGTATTAAAATGGGGTTTTCCGCTTATTCGAGAAATCGTTTGGAATAAAATAATATTGATTAGGAAGAAAGTGGCACAACGTTAGAACAATCTGGAACAACTTTCAAAATCATAATTTTTAACAAACGGGGTGCTATGTTCACGGACATCGATGCTCTTTCTATCCTAATGTATAAAAATTTTAAAAAAAGTTTTGAACCATGTTTACAAAGCCAAGGTTAGTTTTTACTTTTTGCATTGGAGGTCTGCGCAAAATTTAGAACGCGAAGACAAAAGAACACAAATAAGTATGCAAAAATTTGAAAGTGTAAAGGACTTTATGGTATTAATTTTTTTGTGTAAGATTGCTCTTCCTAATATCGACGCTTTATTTTCGGACACCCTGTTAGGTTAATCATGCATTGTATTTCAAGAAAGTTGTAGGAGTAACGATACGTTAGCTTCCCGTCAGTTATCGGCTAGTGTTGATTTGATTGACTTGGAATCAGTTTGGAATGAGAGCAACATAAGTGTTCCAAATAGCTCTTATGATCTTTCCAACCTATGGGGAACGGACACCCAATTTGATGAGTATGTGAAAATCCCTTGCATAAATTCAATTTCATAATATTCTATATAGAATTATGGCGGAGGAACTTACAATTAAAAAGAAGCCGCTACAGTATAAAGTTGAAGGCAACAGAATGGTGGACAACACTAATCTCTTGCAGAGGACACTTTTTCTTGCAGAGACTAATGCGCGTGTAAGCACTGCAGGTAACTTGTTTCTTGAGAAAGAAAAAGAAATGGCCTTGGTAGTATTCTGTTATTAAAATGCAATACGTGCGACAAAACATATTTTCATGTTCCACGAAACTGTAAAAAATGCACATTTAAACCATGCAGCAGTGTGAGGAATTTTGTCGGCTGGAAGTACCTTTACCCACATGGAAGAATTTTTGTCAATTTTCGATATTTCCTGTATGAGTAACAATCACTTTTATTCAATTCAAGAAACTTTGCGCCAGGTAAAATATACATTCATAATTTAGAAAGCAAAAATATTACAAATGTGTCCAAGGTTTGGAGCGATAGTAGTATACTTTCAATGGAACGAGCTGGCGAGGAAGAAAAACGCATTGCATTGGAAAATGGTGACATAGATGACAACGGAATTCCTTGTATAACTGTTTATCTAGATAGCGGATGGGCCAAAAGGAGCTAACCACAATTATGATTCTGATGCTGGATTGGTATTCACTATAATAGTGACATTAGTATATATTGTAATTTTTATTTAAATTTTAGGCAGTTTTTGTCGGGCAGAAAAAAGTTTTACATATTGGTGTTCCGAATAAATTATGTATAATTTGTAAAAACATGCGAATGAACATCAACACGTCTGTTTTAAAAATTGGGAAAGAAGTTCGACAGCAATAGAAGCCGATATAATTGTACGATATACAGCTCGTACTAAATTAATATTAAAACTTACTGTTTTATCTGTTACCATGACATGTACCATAGATTATGAACCATTCCAAACGTGTTTATAGAGGACTGTATAATGAAGCAGTGCAATGTTTTGTTTCACACACACACTATAAGAAACCGCGAACGCGCGTCCTTCGACTGCGGATGCACTTGCGGCTTGAACAAAGTCTTGAACACCACTCTCGTGACTGTCGTTCTTCCACACCGCACCTTGCCCTATATATATAAGAAAGGAAAGGTGCAGGTAAGTGGAAACAAGGAATGCTAAGGGGTTAACTGTAAAAGCAGTTTTAAAACGCCTTAACATACCGCCCACCAAAATAAGATTGATTAACTTATTTTTAAACTATGTACTAATGAAAATAAAACAAATACTACGCTACATTTAATATTCATCTTTAACTGAGTTGTGCTGTCTACAGGTAGAGGACACAACTTGACTAAAAGTCTTTTAATTGTGCCATGCATAGTTTTTGTCCTAGCCACTCGAATAACCCCATCGCGTCCAGAGTATAAATAATCGATGCGGCCTAGTCGCCAGGACTTTTTACGACGAGCAATAAAGCGACGTAAAGCAGCGATGAAATCCTTTCTTGAAAGACTAGACACTAACTCCAAATGAATGGCTTTAGTGCTAAAACAAATCAACAAGCAAATATAAGCCTTTGGTGATTTAAATCCTTGTTTTCTACTCATTTAACGACAAGAGGGCCACCATAGTCCACGCCAGTATGCAAAAATGCCTTTCCGGGATTTACCCTCGAAGTTGGTAAATCGCTCATGGGAGGGCATTAAGCAATAGGGTTTATGCAAAAACAACTGATGCATGACTTCAAACATTTACGAACTGCTCTTTTAGCAGTTAGAATCCAAAAATTGTGGGTCAACAAAAATTGAGTAGTACGAAGTCTAGGTTGTAAGTGCTTATTATGGCAATCCAGTATGATTAATTATGTTAACCGATACGATAATGGGAGTAAAATTTGAACTTTCACCCCATAAGGTAGGTTATCTTTTAGAAAAAAAGAAGTTACGCTTGATTAGAGACTATTGACATAGTAGACTAGGATCACATAGGGAATACCACTTGTAAAAAAGCGCGCCAAGTACTCTACCTCTAATCGCATATATTTTCGGCGTTTGTGTTTTAGCGAAAGATGGTGTGAAAACGGGTATGGTTATATAGAATGATAATGTGCAAAATAGAAATCGTGTACTTTGTTATTCTGTGTATGCCTTTGGATGTGATAATTTGTATTTAATTTATGTATGTGAAACTTACTAATGTTTCTATTGATTTTTGAGAATATATGTACAAATATATTTATACATATATACCTAATAATGAGATTATTTATAAAAATGAAGTCTTTGGGTTGTTGGATTGGTCGAAAATAGACGTGCTCTGATTAGCTAAAATCCTATCAGTTTTCAATTTCTAGTTATAAATAGAATGGTGTATTGCTATATATCCTGACATAAAACGGTTTTTTAATTAAATACGACAATACGCACGTATTTAGAATTCGTACTAAAAACTTTATTTTATACTATAGTTATCGACACGTGTCAAAAATATTAACTAAAATTGTACAAAGACGAATGGAAAAACGAGCTAAAGAAATACTAGGAGAAGATCGATTTGGCTGATTAACCCCCTTCACTTAATCTCGGTGAAATGGGGCATAAAATTATAAAACAATAGAAGAGAAACCGAGCTATATATATATAGCTGTGTGAGAATTTCAGGCAGCTGTGTAGGCTAGCTCAGAATATATATATAAGTATAGGTACGTGCCCAACCAGTTTTGAGATAGAAAACCTAATGACGAAAAAATAAGCGCAGACAAATCTGATAACTACAGGGGTTAGTTGTAAAATATCTGCAACTAATGTTGACTGTGCGAAAAGATATATTGGAAAAAATATCAAATTGGCAAATATTCAAGTGCTGGGGGAACTTGGCAACCACAGGCTGCTTAACCCCCTCACAACCTACATGTGATTTTCCAATGCTCCACCCTAAGGTACTACATTGACCAGAAAGCGAGTTTTTTTTACTTGAAAAATTTTGAATTTTGCCGAACCCTTGCTGTTTCAAGCAACGTAGGGATCTTTAACGTGCGTGACAACACTCACACACGGGACCTCCATTTTACCTCTCATCCGAACCAGGGCGTATGTTTGTGAAAATTGCTCGCCTAACATTTTTCAAGCGGACCGTGTCGGGATTCGAACCCGGAACCTTAGGCGTAGTAGTCACACGCATACCAACTACGCCACGGAGCCGCCTCTCCTTCACAACCACTGAATGTCGGAAAAATAGGGTATATAGTTGTAAAACGATAGAAAGGGACAGAACTGCATCTAACAAGAAAGAACGGCACCTACGATGAAAGACAACAAACATAGAAACAAGAAGAAAATTGTTGAAAGCATATGTGTGGAGCACAGCACAGTATGCCTATGAACTACGGGCAGTAGAAAAAGCAGACAGAAAAACGGTAGCCGCCTTTTGGAATGCAGTGCTTCAGATGTATATGGGTGATAGCATGGACAGACAAAGTTAATAACAAATAGGTTATAGAAATAGTAGGAGAACAAGAAGAAATAGAAGTGCAGAATACGTTCAAAAGCATTTTTGGAGAATAGTATAGGATATATTACACGCAGAGATAGGAAAAAGGAGGTAGATGTAGACCTAGACCAGATAGTGATAGATGCAGGCTGTGCAAATTTCAGGGAAATGTGTAGGCTAGTTCAGAATAGTAAACAATGAGGGTACGCGTCTAACCAGTTCCAGGACTGAAGACCTAATAATGATGATGATGATAGTTATCGAACAAATCGACTTTCAACAAACTCACCTTTATTGTAAACTACTGCAGAAGTCTACTTCTCCGACAAAATTTATTCTTCGCCGACTAACTTCAGAGTATGCAGTAAACAAATGTACAAATCTTAATACCAACATACTGCTACACTAACAAAAATTATATTCTTGCAAAATTTATAACATAAACATTGCATTGCACCACAAAATCTCGAACAGACTTCACAATAGTCGATGCATAATGCACAACCACGGCATTTGTGTTAGTCATTTTATCGCCGCTTTTTATTGATGGTGCCAAGGTACATAATGTCACAACTGAAGCGTCGCAGCCTTGCATTTCGATTAAAATCTATTAAAAGGGCATTTTCAAAAATTTAACTTGTTCATTTTTATCCACACACACACACACACACCCAGAAACACTATACAAAAAGAATTAGAACAATAACCAATACACAAACAAATTTACTTCCGCACGGAAGAGAACATTCTTGAAAAACCTGTACAACTTGCAAAAATGCACATGGGGTCATGGGCACCTAAAGAAAACATTTTTCATAAATTTGCCTGTCCATTCTGATCTACACACCCAAGAAAAAATTAGAGTATAAAACTATATACAACAACACATTGCAGCGTCCGCTTAGAAAACATTTCTAAATTAGTTTATAAGAATATTGCTTGCACAATAATTTTGCGCCATATAAAAGTGTTCAAAATGTCAGAACCGAATAAATTCATTATCACGAATATATTATTCAACGAAAATTTAAAGCGTAACTATCAATTTCTAGTGGTCTAAGATATTGATCAAATAAGTCCCTCTGGGACATTTTCGAGAGTGTGGTGAGTTGCTAGGAAAGGCTTTTATAAAACATAAAACAAGCATTGGCAAGTCGATAATTTTAATTTATACTTAAGTACCTTCAAGGTTTTTATTTTAAAATAACGATAAAGCCTAAATAACGCTTTATGAAGTTATTTACTAATTATTAAAACTATAAAATCCAATTCATATTGAAATTGCTGTTGTGCATATCTAACAAAAGCAAACACTAGCCGTACACTAAATATCAGTTGTTTTATTATACTCGGTCCACGTGGAGTTGAATGGTATGTCAGGTGTCTGTTAGATTTCCTATCCATTGAGCTATAACACTTTATTGCTCTGGTTTGATGCCACTTGCCGATTATCATCGTTCTCCCTTTTACATTGACAGATGCTTAAAATGCTTGTTGCAGTCACGTCGAATTGCGTTACACCCACTTTCATAAAAATAGCCTAGCCGCATCTTCGTAAAACTTGGTGAACTGTTGGGAATGTTCCCGCATACCGACTAGTTTAAATCCATACTGCGCTTATGGAAAATACTTCTGGCACAATCATAGATAGGAAATTCAACAAAACAATTAATTTTTTGGTACATTTTATAACAAGAAACAATATTTTATTTAATTCAGCTATAAACAAATTCCAAAATGTTCAAAATTAAATTCACAATTTTGATTTATATGTCATTATCTTCTTTGATTTTTTTTAAACCATCACCACTTCCAGAAATTAAAAAAAAAAGTTGGCCTATCAAAGATTGTGCCAGAAGAATTAGGAGCGAATTTCCCCAGTCTTAATGCCTTATATTTGTAGAGAAAATATATTCAAAAAACTTTTTTCCATGAAAATTTTCCATATCTTGCATATTTCAGAAAATATACGTGGCTAGTGATAACCGGGCCACCCTGTATGTATGTACAGGGTGTTAAATCTCCCGTGAAAGTTCTATATCTTTTTTGTTATTCAAGATATAAGCTTCCAGTTTTTATAAACAATAGCCACGGTTAGACTTCATAATATAAAAATATTTTTCCCTATACACAGAATGTGTTTATATGATTGCTAATCTAAAATTACATTTTTTTTTAATGGAACACTCAATATTTGGTACCATATTCTGAGAGCCCTTTTGATATTGATGTAAATGATATGGAGGTAACATGGGTCTACAACGGATGGTTTCGTGTTTATGAGTCATTCTATGTGCTACGTACCTAGACGTAGCCGGAAGAAAAATAAATACCAGGCTAATTACCAACCGCGGAGAGTGGGGGGATTCGCCTACATTCCAAAAAAAAAAAAGTTCATCGCCCACGATTATCTATTAACACATAAAAATAAATTAAGGATTCTGTACAAACAAGCAAAAAGAAAATAAATTAAGCGTTTTACAGCAAACAATTATATTATACGGACAATTTAGGAAT
Source organism: Platerodrilus igneus (assembly GCA_036346225.1). NCBI lineage: Eukaryota > Metazoa > Arthropoda > Insecta > Coleoptera > Lycidae > Platerodrilus > Platerodrilus igneus. Next base: position 4,002,807 of record JARFIW010000003.1, on the reverse strand, counting down.
CTAGATACGAAGTGCGCATCTCGTATTTACACAATATAAAATTAATCAACAGCAATTAAAAACTGTGAGAGCTTTTGTCAGGTGCTTTTAAAATTTCACCTAATACTTTTTATAAAGTAACTAATTAGTGGAAAAGAATTAACGCGTGAGAACTTTTGTCAAAGGTTTTTAAAATTTCATCTAATAATTTTTGCAAAATAACTAATTAGTAAAACGAATAAACGTGTGCGTTCTTTTGATACGAATCTTTAAAAATAGTAGATTACACCTGTAGAGCGATAGTATCGATTAGCGGCCACAAACAATAGTTCTTCGATATCACGTTTCTATACCAAACGTTGATACGGAATATGCCGTTGACACACACAAGAGAAAACAAGTTGCATACCCGTGGGTGTCCAGATACTTAGCTCGAAATCCGCTGGGGTGAGTCAGCACAGAAACGCCATGGTCGTCAGGATCTATTTACCCTGCTACCATAACTAAAGCAGCGGTCTACGGACAAAAGTAGTTGGTCTACAGGCAAAATCAGTTGTTCTACATAAAGAAAGGAGGCATTTGACTCCAGCTAAAAAAAAGACGTAAGACACCTCCTAGTTGTCGAATAGAAAAAATCCAACGTGCATTGCTTTTGAAATACGGTGACGAATACTGTACAAAATATTTCGACGTACAAGCTGTAGAATCAAATTCAACAGTGGACTACGCGGAGTCGAACTACAAATCCTAGTTTATCGAAGCGCGGTAAAATTGGAAAACCCGGTTTATATCGGATAGTTCAATACACTATATAGACGAATGTTTAGATCGATTACACATAAGAAGCAATTATACGCTATCGGAAGGTTTACCAAATTGAAGGATACCTAAAATAGGGTATAGACTATTTAATTATAGCATACACTTGTCGTTTCAAAATAAATTAGTTCAAAATGAAAATTTGTAGAAAGCGTATTTATTATTAATTATGTTGAAGGATTTAACAGATTTATGGTAAACGGGCATATGAAGTAACAAGTAAACTCTAAAGGGGGTTGTTGAAGAATTTAAGGATTGAAACGGAGTTCATTCGGACGAGTAATGAATGAACAAGGGAGAAAAATAGGGTAATTAATTTATACGGAAAATAAACGTAACATATGTAAATAATGTCGAGTTTGGAAAAATGATCAAGTTTTCGTATTGAATTCGAAAAGCTGATTCTTTCACACTAAGATTTTCCACATTCTGAAGTAGCAATACCCATAGCGTTTGTTGCTTGCTTTTATTTTCTATAATATATGGTGAAACAAAACGCAAAATAGACAAAAAGTAACTTTTTTCAAATGGCACCCTCCATATAGGATATTTCCATTGAATAGCACTTTTAGAGCTTTCCAATGATATACAACTTTGTATAGGTTATATAGAAAAATTCTTAAAAATTGCGAAACATGTTGTTTCTATGCGGTTTTTACAATAGAGAAAACTAAGTAAACAAATCTCAGCAAACCATGATAAATTCTGTCATTATTAATTATCTTGCAAATTTGCCGTTTCATTTGTTGTTATTACGATGAATTTCACTCGTCAAAAATTTATTAACATGGTGTACTGCATTGTTGAAGCTAATCGAAACCCATTATTAACAAATCTAGTTTCTAACCAAACCTATGCGATCTTGAGGCTGCCACGAACTGTGATATTTGAAAAACTGCGAAACAGATTTGAAGCTATAAGTGACGTTGCATATTTCAAGCATGAAGTGATGGCAAAATGAATTGATGTCGAATCCGAAACTGACCAACAGAGAAATTGCTCTAGAAGCTAATATTTCCAAAAGCAATGTAAAAAAAATAATATTAAAACATCGATTCTATCCTTATCACATCGAACTTCATTAAGAATTATATGGAGATGATTTTAAAACGCGCCTACAATTTTCAAATCGAATGAGTTGTGGTTTATGAAAATCATATTTCAAGCATTTTATTCAGTGACGAAGCGTCGTTCAAAAGCATCAGTTAATAGGCATAATGTGAATTACTATGCAACTGAAACTTTTTCGACGGCGGGCGTTTTAAACGGGGAACTGTATCTGCAGTTTCTTTAAAATGAACTCCCCACTTTGCTGGAGGATGCCAATTTGAATACAACAACGAGTATGCATATTCAACACGATGGTGCTCGCGTATATAGCTATAGAACTATACGTCAATTTCTTGATAAATACTATTCTCATCGGTGGATTGGCAAAAGAAGAGCTATCATTTGACCAGCTCATTCTACTGAGTTAACGTCGCTGGATTTCTTTATATGAAATTTTGTAAAGCAACAGGTTTATAGAATTTGTTTAACAACTCGTGATGATATGAAGAATAGAATAAGCGCAGCATTTTGTTCAATTGACGAGGTAGTGCCCACCCGAGTACAAATTTCTTTCAAAAACTAGCAGTCTGTATCAAACAAAATGGTGGTATTTTCGAGCACTTGCCCTAGTCAGTTTGCTTGTTTTCATTACATTATACAATTATGAATCGATATTTATTCACTGCTAAAACTTGTTTTTCTACCATTGATGAATAAAAGTTTGTTATTTGCAACTGTACCCTGTTGGCCTGTATATATTTGATTTAAGGTAAAACGCCCTTTTTTATTTTGTCATATTCCGATATTTATTAAGTATTTTTCAGATTACTTAGTAATTCTAATGTTATACTTTTTCTCATTGGTACTTCATTTTGTACGAATTAATGCTATTCGTTGTTACTCTGTGTATTCTGAGCTAATGTTATATTTGGTAGCAACCTTTGATTCTCTCCTCTAGTTAGAATATTTTAGTTAACTGTCATTTCATTGATATATGTGTTGGTTATTGATCTTGACCCCTGGGTTAACCTGCATACGCCGACCTTGCGGTTGTTATTCCGAATTCGATTAGAAAAAGTGGTTATATAGTTATTTGTTCGCAACGTTATCATCACCTGCATTGATATGGACGAGGGTTTACTGTGTTTGCTGTTGCCAACGTTCATTTGGGATTTAGTTTAACTACTTTGTGTTTGGTTTGGTTTAAGGTAATTAATTGCGCTTTTAGCGAATTGAAGTCGTTTCTGTTAGTGAAGTATTTTAATTGTTAATTGTCTGCATTCTAAGTTGCCTTGTTACCCACTTGTAGTGGGTCCTTTATGTTAAGAGCATAAAACTGCGTGTGCAATAAATATTAGTACTCTTGGAATCGTGATGTTATTGGTTATTGTCAATACTGTTAATTGTTGGTCCGAATTGCAGTTAGTTTCTGTTTAAGCGCTGTCTTTATTGACATTATTGGTGTACCGTTCCTGTATAGAAGAGCCTTCTGCCGATTACTTTCAATAGAAGTTTCATTGTAACGTTAACCTTACTTATTTGGAACCTGTCAAGTTATTTGCATGAAAATTACTGTTCATGAAATTTATTGAATGCTGATTCTTAATCACCAGCCCTGCTGAGTCATCAGAAGCGATTATATGAAAGTCTAAAAGCGTGGAGCAGGTGTTAAAACAACATTTCTGTATTCCCAAACGTAAAATTCGACACGTTTAAACAAAACAACGAGGGAGATAATGTTTCTCGGTAAGCTTGGCAACAAACAAACTTTAATGGGTTGTTGGAAAAGAACAGCTGTTGGGATTAATGTCGACGCGGTTTTGTGGTTAAAATATTGATTTCAATCTTGGAGGTGGTATAGTGAAGAGCCAACATAAAGACCAAGACAGAATAAAAGTGTATTGAGTGCAAGCGGGATGCGTATTCATAATTCAGGAGGCAGTATAGTTGAGAGACCTAAATAAAATCAATAATTTCAAAAAAAATTAAAAGCAAACACGAGTCTGTTAAAAAATGGGAGAATGGAGTCAAGCAAGGTGATTGGTGTAAATCGTACACGCAGGGCAGAAATCCAGCTGTTGGAAGCGTATGTGTGAGATAAAGCTATAGGTACAAGGGAGATGAGAGATGTTTGTTCAAGTTGGAGGAGTTGGCAAATAAAGATGTAGAGGTTAAATTCAAACAATGGAATGACAGCTAAAGCGATTTACCGAGTATTGCCATGTTCGTTATGAAAATTTACAAGAATCTGAGGTTTGTTAAGGGTTTTTCGCTGAAACAACAAGCGGTTAGAAGATTTCTTCGAGAAATATAGGAACGGGTATACAAGTGTACGTGCCAATTTAAAACAGGGGGGTGAATTTTAATTATATAATCACTGGCAGAGAGGGGCCTTGCTCTCTTTTGCTCTTTCTTTTTCGTTCAGATTTTATCCAGCATTGGTGATAATAATTACTTTCAGTGAACTAGTGCAAGTTAATAAAATTTATGTAGAAGCTAATAAAGCATCTTTGTGGTAAAACGATAAAGTGGTACGTAAGTACAAGGTTTACTAAGTTTGGTTTTGGAATGCGCGAAAATTAAAGTTTGAAAGTGTTTGGATGATACAAAAAAGCGATGTTTGAATAATAAAAATTAAGTTTGGAGATTGGACATTTTAGAGTGGAAATTGTAAGCAGCGGTATGCATGGCGGATATGGTAATTGGACCAGGGAGTTATCTGATGGACTGGGTAGCTACTAAACAGCAGCATCTTCAAGGAGCTAGATGGTGAAGCCCACGCAGAAAATAAAAACCAGGTAGGCGATAGAATAGAACATTGAGTGGTGAATATTTTTTATGGTATTTGTGATTATTTGGATTTGAGTTTGATGTGTTTTATTATTATTTGATATTTTATGAACAGATATTTATGGGACCTAAAAAGAAAATTGATTGTTGAAAATAATTAATGAATTTGCAGATAGCCAAATGTTGTTAAGAGGTAAAGAGAGCTTATTGATATTTGGCAGTGCAGGAAATTTATATGCACAGTTGTACAGTTTTATTATGAGCTCATGCTAAGACCAAAAGGGTAACGTAATGTATGAGGAACGCCTTCTTACTTTAAATCAAAATATGTGTTTAAAAGATTATCAATTTGCATGATTATTATTATAAAATTATTGAACTTTATGGCGGTACCTAAAGGAATGGTGTTTTAAAATGTATTATGAATCTAATGTAAACAGAGTGTGATATATTTGGTCAGTTGAGTTATTTTTGAGTGTGTGATTGGAGTGAATGTCTATTTAGGTTTCACCATGAGGATATTGCAAGGAAGTTTTTGGATCTAACAGGTAGGTGTTAATATTATTAGGAAATTAGGTAAGAAGCATTATTAGGAGCAGCCGAGAATTATTAGGAGCAGCCGAGGGCAAGATCCGAGCAAAACATCACAGTAATTACGTCAGCCCAAGAGTGAGGCATGATTTCAGGCACGTTGCAGAGTTAACCTCACAATATTACAACACATAATTTAAGGAGCACAATTAATCAGGTATAAGCTCTAAAATCGAGCGCCAGCGTTGGGCCGATATAAAATTTGCTGTGGATAAACCTGGAATCAGCCCTACCAATGGGGCCGTCATACACTTTTATCCTGAAAAAAATTGCATCTCCTGAAAAATAAAATTAAATAAAACCCCTTAATCACAAAAGCATTTTGATTCTGCAGATTTTGTGGGTAAGGGTTTTTATTTAATTTTATTTAAATCGTGCCACAGTGTTCCTATAGATTATTATCTCTTGAAAAGCTCCCCTGTATCAGCAATACCCAGATAACTCTGCTTCCAGCTTCTTCCGAGATACTTACCCATCCTATGTTTACTCTTTCTCACTTAGACTATCAAATAAAATTACTACTCAAATAATTCAACGAAACATACAACTTTTTATTCATACAAATCAAAAATTTACGTTATCAGTTCAATATTTACAAAATCGGATAAAACATCTTCACAAAATTTTACCATATCCACCCTTAAATTCTTATAATTTAATAAATTTAATTTATTTCAACAATTTTTTTTATATAGTTCAAGTAGATGGGCTTACCTTTAAACCCTAAATTGAAATTTACTCTAGTCTATGATGAGCTAAGTATAAACCCTGTTACTCTAAATGCAAAAATATATCGCATCTTTGTTTTCCACAAGTCTAAAGAGCCATTTACTCTTTACATTTGAATTATACGTCATATATTTATACCTTTAAATAATAAACTCAAATTGTCTTTTTCATATAACCTTCAAATTAGCTTTTATGTTCATAAAATATATACCCAATATGTCAAATCACTCTAGCACAAAATAACAGCACAAAATGTTCAAGCAATAACAAGAGGAACAGATTTCGTTACCTGGTGTACGCCTTTTGCATCGTCACCGTTGAAGATGTGGTCGAACCAAACCTCGTCGTTTGCATTCCATCGAACTCTCCTCTGCTACATGTACATCAAATAATACATCAATAAATCTACCCATATGATATTCCAAATATGTTAGTTAGCTTCCGAATCTTCCATACAATCAGCACCCTCGCTCAGAAAATATTAACTAGGCTCGCTTACCCCAGTAACATCTTTTATTTGTTATTCAAATGTATTTACTTACAGCACCGTTTAAATAAGCACCTACTCGTGCTTTACACTTTTAATTTAAATTAAAACGGACTGCACTTATCACCGATTCAGAATAATTAACGTAGATGTTACCTTGTATGTTTGAAGCGAACCAAAGAAGCAAGAGAGTAAGAGAGCCTCGCTATGTCTCGTAGTGTATTTATACGAGTTCCAACCTATCTTTTGTACCCTACTTTTGTTGAAATTCACCACCACTGTCAACGATTCTGAAAATCCACATGCAACGATCTTTTCAAAACTAAGAATTTCACGTTCCACTCCGCTTTCGTCCGAAAACACTGGCTATAATCCCAACGGTTACAAAGCTCCGAGAAATTTCTCTCATTCCACTTACAATCAGCCAATCCCAACCATTTCCCCTGTCTTAGGTCTAACCTCCAACTATGTTATCCTCGTCTAACTCATATTTACCGTCTTTTTTAAAATCCCACTACAGCAACATAAAATCGATATTGTGGTTAGCCTCTACAATTTGTCGCGCACTTTAAACGAGTGTTTTATTCAACGTCTGTTATATATCATCCTTATTCACCCTATGCTAATGGTATCCCGTCAAAACTTGCCTTTAAACCACCTGCTGTTTAGCAGCTTTTGCTTTGACCGTTAACTAAAATTTCTAAAGAATTATGTTCTAACTTACATTCTGGTTTCTGGAATTTGTTTATTTGTCCGTCCGTCTTTTTATGAATTGTTTGTCAGTTTAAAATTGTTCTTTCCCAAGTTGTTTAACCTGTGAATTTCTTAGGATTTGTTTTTAACGAACGCTTTGTTAGTTTAAATAACAATACGCTTTTACACTATCGATTTTATACACAAAAGCTTTCCCTTATTATTTGATATGCACAATTTACAACCGTCGAATATTAAAACTAATTATACTCGTATTATTTTTGAGTTTTACATATTACAAAGCTTTCACACTATGCAAATTTAACATGACGATTTATTAATACACATGTATGCTATTATCCGTTTGTTTTAAGAACAAAACTAATTAATTTGGAGCGTAAACAATTTATCTCAGTTTTCTATATTCACGGCCCTTACAAAATTATACTCTTAACTTAACTATCCTTCTTTACACATAATTTACACGATAAAATATATATATATATATATATATATATATATATATATAATGCTTTGATCAGAAGGTAATTTAAGGGTATATTAACTCATAGGGGTCTATATATACTTACCTTTTAAACATGAATAAACCAATAACAAATAACTAAATTACATACAACATCTTTTACAATCATACTCGCACACACACACACACGCACACACACACACACAAACTTATTAACACAACTAAATAAATTAAACAAATCATGTACGTACATATTTACTAAAAATTATATACACAGATTATTTTTAATAAACCAACAAAAATCAACATACAAACAACTGCTTTACAAAAATTAAAAACCAAGACAGTATACTTCAACATCAAAATAATGTTACTATTTAAAATTCTAAAACACATTTTATACATTTTTTAAATATTTTATCTTTATATTTAATTATACTACACACCATCATCCTATTTACTATCATTAATCATCCAATTGACTGTTATCTCACTTTAGTAAGTATTAAATAATATTTCTATAATTTTTAGCTATTAGTCAAATCCTGTTCTCATAACTAATTTATTTGTATTTACTTTTAGTACTCTTGATAATGGAAAAATAAATTTCCAAAAGCTTGAGTTTATAAAAAAGAGAATTCTTCAATTCAGCTGACCTAAAACCCACAAAGTTATATACTGTTAAGATAGCAAGGTCGTTACCAATTGTACTATATATATATTATTGTAATATTTGGAACGCTGAAAGTGTGTTATTTTGCAGTTTGAATGTGACTTTGGATACAGCATATTATAATACATCAAAACAACTTTAAAAACTTGTAAAAGTCAATGTTAATGATTTAACTTTTTTTCCGAAATTTTTAAAATTTTATGTTTATTTTCATAATCTTTTAGGTGTAAGTATTCTTGAAATATGACTCATGGCATATAAAAAACAACCCGTGAATAATAATGTATTTTAAACTTAATATTTTTAAAACACAAAATTACAACCCTTATATTTAATAATAGTCAAGTTGGTCGTTATATTTTCTAAAAGCTTTAGAACGATTTTTAAACGGTTTATATCTCCTTGTATGAAAGTAAGGGGTCTCTAACAAACGAAATAAACAATACGATTCCAGGTAGTTTTAGTTTCGACGTCAATTAGTGGGGTGAAAGTAAGATTTACGACCCAGGAACAAATGTAAACTTGATAAAAATCAGAGAGGCATGATTGCAATTGTCGTTCAAGCAACCTAGATTGAAAATAAGGTGACATAGAGCGTTGATTCGATCGCATGTGTATGAAAGAGATAACACGTGTTGGAAAGGGGCGTATTCTAAACGTTAGTTTTCTTCGAGTTGAGGTGATAAAGGGGTCACAAAATATATATTGCTATGATTATAAGGTTATATTAGGTTATATTAGGTCACAAGGAATACCTTATGTAAATATCATAAAAACCACAAAAACCAAACATTGAAAACCAAAAATGTACATAATTCATTCATTATAGGAAAGCCAATACAAATCACCCTGTATAAAATCAATAAAAAGCTACAATTAACTAAAGAAAACTCATTCCGTAACAACTTCACCGCATTCATTAAAATAAATAATTGCGGCTGCAATTCAATTACCTTAGAACATTTAAAAACATCCTTAAAGCTCAAAAGAAATACAAATACAAGGTATACGAGGAAGAACAACCGTGAAATGAAATTTCTGTCAATCGAAACGCATTTTCGTAAAGAAGTTAATAAACACGTGCAATTCAGAACGTATATAAAATGCAATATTTAATAAAACCAGCATATTTAAATGAAGTATGGATGTTAGAGGCGACGGTGATAGGTGCAATTTCGAACGTACATGAAATACCATTTGTTAATAAAGTCCGGCTATAAAGTTCCGATGTACGTGCTATTTAGAACGTATATAAAATGCAATATTTAATAAAACCAGCATATTTAAATAAAGTATAGATATTATAGGCGATGGAAATACGTGCAATTCAGAACGTAATATTAAATCATCCAAAACCCAACAGGTTGCAGATATAACGCATAATTGAAGCGCCTTTTCCACGTACGAACAACTGATAGGGTTCCGTTAGCCAATATTCGACATGGAATTTGATTCTATAAAACTAACGAAACCTGAGACGAAGAAAATTGACTAAGAAACAACTTGAAATAGAGCACTTTTATTAGAAAGAAGTTCTTATCGAAGCGTTTTCGAATAGCGTCTTCCGTTTTAACTTGTTCATTGGCGTCATCTGCAGAAGCATTTATAGCGACTATGAAATTATTCTGGGCAAAGAAACTTTCTCGTACTGCTTCAAGGGTTGATATTGCGTGCGAAACATATCTAAAAGAGTTAGTTCAACGGCAGATTTCTGAGCAATTTTATGGAGAGAGTTAATTGAACTATTACGTAAGAAATAACTACGTTTTAATTTCTCTACCATAATTAAAATTAAGCAAATACAAAAAAGCACAGACGAAACGAAACCGATACTTTGGTGTTTAAATTAGAGGTAAATGCGGCGTTAATAAGTATGTAAGCCTCGTATAAAATACTGGTGCCAAACCAGATATCAAGAAAGGCTAGTAAACAACTCAAACCAAAGAAATGGGGTTGGTAAACTTGCAATGATTAATAACATGCTTCATATTCTACACCTGATTAACAGAGAATAGTTAAATCGGTAATTCCAAGTGCGAAAGACGGGAAAAATTAATAATTATTGTAGTAAAATTCCAAAAATGAAGTTTGCCATTTCTTTAAAATTTAGTATCTCACTACACTAAATGAAAGTGTAAAAAAACTGATCATCCATCTGGCAATAAAATAAAAATAAATACAAAGGCAAGTACAATGCTTTGATAAGCGATAACCCAGCGTAAAATTAATTGTATTTAATCACTTGCAGGCTGGCCGGTATCATACTATATGAATTTATTATCATTTAGAATTTGTACTTTAATATTAACATCCGGTGAGAAGTAATCAATGTAAATTAATGGTGCGGCGGTATTTCGATAACTAACAGTGGTAGAGGAAAATGGACATTATATACGCAAATGATGATAATAAACAATGATTACTTCAAAACACTTACCTTGTAAATATAGCAAAGCGTAGCACATTTATTTATCGCGGCCGTCCAGTGGGGAAGGGATAGTAGAATAGGTCGCGTCCCCTCCCTGGCAGGTGATAAGATAGTTATTGCACATGCAAAGACACAGTATAGTTTATCGGTATTTGCGATACTTAAATACACTGGCGCCGTGTTTGAAGTAATTTCACGATACATACAATGACATTTGAATATACCGGGCGGACGTAAATAAGTAACAAATTCTAAATGTTTAAAATAAGGGAAGCGGTTAATTATATATAATTATAAACGGAATACTATTATTATATTAACAGTAGAAGAAGGTTAGGATAGGCTTCCGGAATCACCAATGCACTGACTCATTTACACACCGATGATTGCTACCACTACTTCGCTCTAGCAAGTTGTGTAAAATAGTTAGTAGTTTTCAGGGCCTCCCAAAAAGTCAAGTATTAAATGCGGAGTAACAATTGCAAAGCCTCATTTTTTAGTAACCTGGACAAAGTGACATTAATGGATGTTTGTAGTGCTGATATTATATTGTCTGTTTAGTTTTGAGCGACACTATACCTTAATTTGCTGAACTCGTTTAACTGCACGAAAACTTTTAAGATCTGTCACAATTGAGACTTAGATTTTCTTTTATTTTCAGAAGACCAATACCTGTTATCATTTCTTAGGGGTTGCAAACATAGTATGCAGCGTACAAAAGAGAAGCTAGCCCATTTCTATAGAAATAGAAAGTTAATGCCAGAGTTTTTTCTAAACAGGGATCCATTTTCACCAGAAATACAAGAAATATTGTGCGCAGGGTAAATATAGTATTTAAAGCAAGAAAATGTAAATGCACATTGAAAAATTTTAGCGTTGGTGTTAGCTTACTTCAAAAAGATGTTTCCACCCAGCCTACTATTGCCTTTGGTAGGCAATGCGCATGTGATTATGAAACCATGACAATGATAAATCTCTTAAAATGCATGCTAATGCAGATTGAGATTCTAATTAATGAAGATGATAACATGATTATAAATGGTGTACAAATTGTCGTAGACAATGATGGAATGGACTCTCGGTATATTCGGCAGTTAACCCCAATTACGATTAGAAACATAATGGAGTGTATTCAAAATGCGTATCCGATTAGAGTCAAAAATTTTATATTCATAAATGCGTCACCATTAGTGGAAAGCCTCTACAGAATTGCAAAACCGTTCATGAGTGAAAAGTTTAAAAGTAGGGTGGGTACCTTTTAGTTCGATGGATTGTTTAGTTTAAATATATAAATCCCGTAGGTGCACATATTTGGTAAAAATGATATGACAAGTTTCTATAAAGTTGTTGATCAAACTATTTTACCTACAGAGTACGGAGGTAAAAATGACTCATTTGTACAATTAGCAGGTGAGAATCGATTGCTTTTAGTTGCGTAAGTACAACACTCTATTTATAGCTTACTGGAAGGTGAAAATTGAACAGTACCAGAGATGGTTTCAAGAAGATTCCAAATATTACTCGAACGAGGAATTTGAAATTAATGGATATTTTAGAAAACTAAATATAGATTAAAAACAATAAACGGATAATATAAAAGTTGTACTAAAAAGAAATGTAATTTTATTGACACACCAAGAAGGAGGAGGGTTGAGTATCTACATACCTTACAGGTCAAGAAAAAGTGGTGCACACCCGGCGATCCGGTAAAGGTCGGAACGGTTGTCCTTCTAATGCAAGATAAGGTCCATCGTTAAGGTGGCTTTGGGTGTCATTAAAGAAGTGTATCCTAGGGCTAAACCAAAACTATCAAATTTATACGTTCGTTAGTTAAATTATATCCAATACCTAATCAATAATCAACCGGTTCGTTGATTTCTTTGTTTAATTGTTCTGCAATATTAGTTTTGTTTTTTTAATGTATTTTGTTCGCTGTTCTAAGTTATTCGAAAGTTCTACAGACTTTCAAGGCGGGGAGAATATTCTCGCCACAAGGATGTTGGGTTTAGACATCTGCCAGCTTGATGGCGCTGGTACCGTGGGTGTCTCGTTTCGATGCCCTGTTTTAAGCTGCCATCAATCGCTCTGATAAAAATGTAATCGCGTCGCTTGAACAAAAAACAATAAGTTTGCTTTTTGAAGTTTCCGAACTGTCATGCGAAAAAGTACAGTTCGTTATTTTATCACTATACCAATAACTATTGCAGTTTCCAGTACTTTCAGGATAAACGCGAGGGTCACATCACCAACATTGTTTTTCATTTCTCCAACCCTAGTGGTACGTTATATGGATACTACAACGTACCGTTTTATGCGCAACTTAAACTATGATATGAAGCATTTTGGCGTTTGATGCCTTACATGAAACTAAATCTAGCTTAATCTAAAACAACCTTACCTAACTTAAAACTACACTTTCCATACCTTCTTAAACTTAATGCCAATCTCAAGAGCCCGACCATCTGGAGTCGGAAATCAGGACCCTCGTTTGTGACCTTAACTACTGAGTGGGTTCCTGGCCATCGGCAGCCGGATATCAGGAGTTCCCACCCAGACCCTTCACCTAACTAATTTAAACTAACCTAACCTTAAAACTACGTTAATTTTCCTAACTTAACTTGTTAATCTAAACTACCTTCCACCATTCTAACCTAGATGTCACGTCTGGGGATCCGACCATCGGCAGTCAAAAACCAGGGTCCCCATTTATGACCTAACACTAACTGCATGTGTCTCTGGCCATCGGCAGTCGAAAACCAGAGTTTCACATGCAGATGTCATAACTCTAGCTTTCACCAAAAACCCCAAACTTATTCTAACCTAACTTCCCCCTATCTCTTCTCGTCACTCCCAGGTACCCGACCATCGGCAGCCAGAAATTGGGCACCTGTTTGTGACTCACCCTAAACTGCACGTGCCCCCCGGCCATCGGCAGCCGGTAACCGGGAGTTACACGTGCAGGTTTAACAATTTGTTTAGTTCGTTTTCCTTTCCGTTGGTTTCTTTTTTGGTTTTTCCTACCTTATGTTCGTGTTATTTGTGTAGTCTTATTCAGCTAATAAAATCTCTATTTTGCTAACTTTTAGTATTCACCTTTGTTCTAGTATTCCCCTCTTCTTAGTCTTTCCACGTATTCTGTTCTCACATCTGTTGATATTTTATTGGTAAGTGTTTGTAGGAGTAAGTATTTTTCTTCGGTTCTTACTATTTCGTAGGTTGTCATTTCCTTGAGATGCTGTCTATATTGATTAGTGTCTTGATCGTTGATAGGACAGTGCATTATTGTATGCTCTGCTGTACCTTGTTCTCCATATTCACGTAGGCCGTTTTCTGCTATATTTAAGGTTTTCTTAAATGTAGGATATGGCTCATGTCCCGTTAAAAAGTGTATCATCCATTTACTCGGGTACAGATGTTTCATTTTCAGTTGCTCTTCTATGTTTGGTAGTATGGTCTAAGTTCTTCAACTGGTTTTTGCGTTGCTCCACCTCTGTTGCCAGAGGTGAAGTATTTGTGTTTTTAGGTCTTTTTTTGTTTCCACTCTTCTTTCGATCAGATCTTCTACTTTGTTTAAATCGTCCTTTCTAAGCCAATACATTGCTGCGTGCTGTCTAACTTGTAGGTCTAGGGGTAGGATCCCTACGACTACTGCCAGGGAGTCTAGGGATGTTGTCCGGTATGCGCCTGCCATTTTTATGAGGACGGTTCTTTGTGCTTGTATAATTTTTGTTCGAGGTCTTATTAAGAGCAATCTGTGTGCCCATGCGCTGGCGGCATGGGATATTATTACAGCTAGTCCGGTGTTTAGATATAATCTTATCACCAACAGTCACAACGAGCCTGGAGCAGCTTTTTGAGAAAATAAATTGAGGTAAGTATCAGTAACTTTGGTTTGAATTCTGGTGGTCCGATACATTCTCACCGCTATCGAAGGTCGCATTTATATATTAAATTACAACCAGCACGTTTTGGGAACCCAGTCGCATTCCGCTCCCCATTGTCAATGACGATTCTGTATTTTTAAATATTTAACACAAGGATAACTAATGGAGTAATATGCTCTTTTGCAACAAAAATGTCTTCAATTATTTATTAGTACTTCATTTATTACTAATAATGTAACAAATTCATATTAACATGATTTTTAAACAATAAGAAAGGTTAAGCGTTAGCTTTGGAAACAAATGAAATGACTTCGTTTTATGGATCTGTCAAAGTGTGTTATTTAAATGTTGTATTTTAGCAGAGTTAGTTTTAATAATGGAAGCGGTTTCTAATAGTGAGAAGTTTGACATGGTTGCCAGCTACGTTTTGTGTCAACAAAATTGTGTCGATGCCGCACAAGTGTATTTTAATAAATACCCGGAAAGTAAAAAACCTCATAAAATAATTTCTAGAGGGTTGCTGGCAAATCTTAGAAACCATGGTTCTTTCAAGCAAACTACATTCAGTAGACAAAAATACAGCGCCAGAGAAAAAAATTATCGTATTACAGACCGTTGAGGAAGGTCCATGTACATAAACCAGAAAAATCGAATGCACAACTGGGATACCAAAGTTTACAGCACATTTTCTTTTAAAGAAACATCGATTTCATCCGTACAAATTTAAAATTTATCAGGATCTTAGAGACAGTTACGAAACTGTACACAATGCCAAAATTGCGAAACTTTTCTTAACAAGATAATTTGGCCAGGTGAAAATATGGTCACCAACAACTCACAGTACTGGTCACGGGAGAATTTACATTTATACAAAACTGCTAGACACAAACACCGATTTGGATGCAATATATGGATTGGAATTTTTAGTAAAACAAGTAATTGGACTTTTTTTTTACAACAATACACAGACTTTGAAGACACAATAGAATATCTACCACTTGCAGACGTTGAAAATGGTACTCCAGCACATAATTCTAGAACTGCGCGTGTAAATAACCGCTTTCCCAATAAATGGATTGGCGCACATTCTACGGTATCATGGCCGGATCGCTCGTCGCACCTAACACGACGCAATTTGTCTTGTCTGGGGATATATCAAAGATTATTTATACAAATTTAATTTTGAGAATGAACTTCAGTTAAAAGCTCGTGAGGTTGAAGCAACTAATAGTATTACTATAGAAATGCATAGAAATGTTGTGAACTCCACTATTAGAAGATGTTACATGTGTTTAGGAAACAATAGTTCTTATATTGAACATTTTATGTAATATCTTTATGCACATTTCATGTAGTTTTAATGTCAATTAGTTTATTTTATTACTTTCAGTGAAGTAAATGTTATGTGCCTGTTTTTCAAAAGTGCAGGACCAACATTCCGATATTTCTAAAGACAAAGACTGAGATTATTTTAAAACTTTTACTAACCAAAAATTGTATACGTGGTTGGATTGGCGGTACAACGAGTGTGATAAGAAAAAAGGAAAAGAGAGCGAGAGCTAATTTCATTCTACGTAGAGAGCCGCCTCTGAATTTCATGTTTAAAGAAAGGCAGCCCTGGCATATAAAATTTGAAGTTGATAAAACTAGTGTAAATTATAATTTTTAATTAGACGAACCAACGTGATAAAGTAATATTTTGGTGAAAGCAAACCTAACATAATTACGAAAAGGTGATTCCACGTCATCAATGAGGTAGTGTATTAGACGCGTTTTGTTTTAATATGGTATCCACTCGAAATAGCTACCAGTGACTTTGCAAGGGATGGTATATGATCACAATTTATTTATAAAAATAGTACATGTCTATATTGTCCGAGATGATTATCCTCCGAAACCTTCACACATCTATCCTGAACGTGCAGCACTTTTCTAAGAGTTAATAACTCAATTAATACTGCCCAACAAATTTGCAGACTTATTCTAATAACAAAAATCCTTAAAGCTTTTACACATATACACACTTAGCCTACTTAAAACTAGATGAAATAGAATTTGTCTATGATTTTATGACCTTATTACAAATCGTTTGTCTTCTCTTACAGACAGGCCAATGTTTTTCACTTGTTGTGTATAAACTTAGTGTTTGTCCTTTTTTATGCGCATCTTGCTCATATTTAACATTATAGAAATTAACTCAGTTTATTTTGCAATTTACAGGTAACATTAAACCATTTGCAAACCATAAGCTTTTTAACCCTTTGCTAGACCTGTATATAAGTTTAAAAATTTTACATACTAAAACCTGGGAGTTTAATTTAATACGTTAATGACACACCTAGTGCATAGAGCAAAAAAATACAATTGCTAATTATTACTGCGGGGAAACGTACACGCCACATGTTCCAGGTGTTTCCTATGTTTGTATACATTTTCCGTATTTACATGGCATACTTGCCAACATTTAATTTCTGTGGGATAATTAACAAAGCATACATCATTAATATTAGTTGCTAACATATAACTTCGAAATGGCAGATACCTAGCATTAAAATTTAACCCTAAACAAGTACGCTGGGTTGCTTGCAACATACAACGAATGTATTATACACTTTTACCAATTATTAGCTACATTATGCAATCTGTAATACACATACACAATTTTTAAATCGTGCAGCTATCTGTTAGTCCATATTGTTACCATTCTTTAAACAGTGCTACCATCTAACCGTAGTTACCTGTATAGTATGTTTTGTAGTTAGCAATAGTTTCAAATCCCCTTCATCACTTGATTTTAGCCACATTTTCTTTGTTTCCGAAAGCACGATGGAAACCGTAACTATTGCTTTTTCGTCCACGTCTAATTTTAGCGGACTGCATTCTTGATTCAAATTTCCAGCATTCAAATAATTTAAAGCGTTGCTAAAACAAAAGTAAAAATTATGTATACTACATTTTAACTTAATTAAAAACGATTAATATCAATAGAGTATAAAAGCCATAAGATCGGACAAAACTTCTTTCAATCACGATACAAATATTTAATTAATAGCCATATAGAAATTAATCAGCATAATGTAATTTGGAGTCGTAGACAGAAAAATCAAACAGTATTGAATAAAAAATTGACTTACTATATTTTCGAAAAACGGGTTGGAAAGAATTAATAATCAGCTTTATAAAACTCAACATGAAGTAAATGTCACACAACACCTTACTCAGTATTTTTTATTCAAACACTCAAGAAAGAAATCATTGAAAATTTATGATTTACGAGGATTCTAATTTCCCGTTAACATTCAAGCAAAGAAATGGCAAAATGAACAGTATATCATCGTAGAGGTAGAGCTACAAGAGACAGACCGCGTAAAAGATGGTTTAATGTAATATAGGAGGTACGGGAAAAACGACAAATGAGAAATCTGAGGAATAGAAGTACATGTCAAAAGCAATGTATGAATGTTGCAGACGCAAAGGAAGTGTGTACGGACCGACCGATATGGAAAAATACTGTGAATGGTGCTTGGAGTAAAAGTAATATAGTAGTCTAGAGTTATACCTTCCATATCCCCGCAGAAAGAGGTGTTAAGTTTGGTTACCACGAAAGGGAATACCGTGAGTAATGTTGTTGTTGTTTTTATTTATTTAATAAAAATGTACTGACATGAATAGTTTTAATTAAAATATTCGAATATTTGAATATGCGCATATTTAATAAGGCTGTGCTAGAAAAATTAAAAAAAACTGAAATTTCATCATCTAGAATTGAGAGTGAAAACATCTGTTTCATTTCCCAAATTATAGTACATAGAAATTCGTGGAGTAGACCAGCACACTTAAACGTAAGCACTAGAAAACACGATAACTAGCGAAAAAAGTTTTTCAGCTCTACTTCCTCTCCGATTATATACTATTGTTCCGTTTATAGTGTAAATAATATAGCTACATTTTATTTTACATTGAGTTTGTTGATTATTCAAATTCACCGCGGTATATTTAAATTTGTTAATGTAAAATTTCCATGTGTTTACTGAAGCACGCGCCAACAATGCCGTGAGTGGTGAACGTTGTTATTTCGCATGTGCAAACAGTGTAGTAGTGATTGAAAAATCCACGTTCTGTATAGAAGAGAATCTTTTCGTCGTTCGAACGGGCCGCATCGCTAGTTTACACGCTCAACATAGAAGAGAATCGATTTGTCTTTTGACCAGTTCCCATTGCTATTTTACATGAACCGCTTTTTTTGTTAGAACCGCTATTGAACTAAATGTGCTTCGCTTCCCCGCAAGAGGCAGATTAGATGCTACATCGTTTTTTGCATTGGCACGACTTTGTAAACAATCAGGTGAGTGCTTTATAGTAAACGCTTTGCTTTGATTTGATTAGAGACATTAATTTATCTGTTGTTTGTAAATTGTCAATTTAAATTACATACAATCCATTCTCTCTCCTAATTAGCTATTTAAAATTTACACCGCAATTATTTAACATTTGGTATGCTTCTCGCCGGATTTTGAGTAAACAACAAACTCAGGTAATTAATTATACCGCTCGTTAAAGCATTGGCGGCTAATTTGCATAATTTGTATCGTTGAGTTTACGAGTATTTCTTATCTGCCGTGCAATAGGTTTACATGTTTGTTAACGCCGCGAGGCTATTATAAATTTGTCAAGTTTTCTTTCTTATCTCATCTGCGTTTGTAATCAATTTAATTTAACCATGGCAGAAAAGCTAAAACGTAATTGTTTTCTACGGAACATCGCCATCAATTCGCTAGAAGAAATGTTTGAGATTGCTCAAAATCTACAGAAGAAACCGCTTTTTTAGATTTATTTCGCGCTCAGTATGAAACTTTGGAAACCGTTAAAGAAAATTTTTTCACGCATCACAATTGGATAGTGGGTGCAATTTCTTCCGCCGATGAAAAATTTGAATTGGAAAACGTTGTACGTAAACGTATTCATAATAACTATTTTAAAACAAAAGCGCTATATTTCAAGCTGTTTACCAGTCAATCTTCACCTCAGGTTGAGGTGTCCCCGCCGCCGCTAGATACTTTAAGGTCAAAAGTATCATTACCCCCGCTGACGCTACCTACGTTTGATGGGGAAAGTTGTCTGTTTGAAAGCTTTATCGATCGTTTTGATAGGCTCGTTCATTTTAATAACGATTTGTCCGACGTAGGTAAATTTTCGTATCTTGAATTATCACTAAAAAATTCCGCACTCCTAACCATCAAAAACTTTGACCCCCACAGAAGCCAATTACGCTCTTGCATACACGAAACTTCGTGAAAAATATCGTAATACTCGTCACATTACCTCAGCTTTATGGAACAATATAGATAAATTTTCTAAATTAAACTCCGATAACCCCGTCGGTTTGCAAAAATTAGTTGATACCTTTGTCGATAATTTACAAGCGCTTAAAAAATTTGATTTAATCGTAGAGCATTGGCATTTCATTCTTGTACAAATGATTTTAAACCGCTTGGATGTACACATCGCTCGTAGTTTTGAAATGCATCAAGATCCGACCGCTATCCCATCTTATAAAAAGTTAATTGCTTATCCGGAAAATACGTGTAAATCCTTATCGAATTTGTCGGTAAATCTGTCACACCTTAACGCGAGGGGTAATGTATAAGGCCCCGCTGAAGGCGTACTAGGAGTGAATTGTAGCAACGCTGTGCTCGAACCGATGGACATGGCTCGAACTCGGAGAGATTAATTTGTTGCTTCCTGTTCCGCGGCTAGTCAAAGAGCACACAAGGGTCGTAGGAGTGCTACATAAGAGATAAGTAGATATGGGCGCCTAGAGCTAGGTTCAGCCCAGGAAACAACTCAAGCAAAAAGTCAACCACACCCAACCCGATTAGGAAGACTATGTGATCCAGATTAGAATTCCCCGCAGTAATTATCTTAACAGCTCCTGATTTTCATATAATAAAAGCTTTGTGTCGTATACACTTGCACAATCTCTTTAATAATTATAAATAAAGTAATTAGACAGATTCTAAGCAATATAAGATAATGTGAACCAGTGGCAATGTAATCATGACACTGAGTAACTCAAGACAAAAGCCACTAGGCTCGTATTAAAATTTAAAATTGAGTGTTGTGAATATAAGTTACCAAATATTGATATCCCACAATGTGCGCAAATTGTGTTCACAATTAGACTTAAAATAGCAATATTCTTTTATAAGCTTTACATTACTATCGATAGTTAATTGTCACATATAAATCCCTTCACCGTTAAATAATTATTCTTAGTTATGAAAAATTTAAGACCAACCAATATTTTATTCTAGTTAGAAATAAATAACTTTACTACTCCGCACCACAAGTAAACTATTTTCTAGGGCTACTCACGATCACCCCTTGGACATCAACCTGTACCGATGAATTGGATTCCAGAACAGCCGATCCAATATCCAACGTCAGCAGTACCAACTAGGGATTAAGCCTCTTCTTCATCTCTACTACCAATTCCAGAACCAAACGCAGAAAGACATTCACAAAACTCACGAATGCGCCAACAACTAATAATTCAGGACAACCTAAAAACCCTCCAATAATATAATTAACCACATGTTAATTATAACCCCTCTTACCTTCGTTAGGAAGGGTTCTTATACAATCCCAATAAATTCTTGCTCTGTTGAAATATAGACAGAAGTGCTAATATCTAAAGGATTTAATATTAGTACCATAAGGACAAAGTTTATTACTTACAAAAGATGGACGCTCACGCCAAACTATCTTTCCGATAAGCGGTCCGAACAGATGCGGAGTTTTAATTTGTACCAACAACTATAAATATCCGTTCAGTAAATTTAGGTGTGCTTACCATTCATTTCCTACAAATCCTTACAATGTAAGTTCGGGTAGTTTCAACTCTGAAACTCTTTTAATTTAGTAAGCCACCAAGCGTGTTTTGCGTGCGACCTAACGTTCTTCTGTTCGTAAATCAATAATTATGTCCGCGCAGCCTGCTATCATGTTAACAAACAAGTACTGCTATCCCGACTCTTTATCATCGATGCGATACTACGCCTTCAAACATTGAGATATAGTTTAAACAAAGGTTAAATTCCCTTTAAATAACTTTCTTCTTTTTGACAATACAGTGCGTTCTGCAACGTTACACCAATCAAATAAAATAAATTTCTTTATTACTAGACATTCACAACTTTATATACAGAATTATATACAGAAATTGAATTAATTTTGTAGCGGTCATAGAATGACTGTTACAAATCATAAAACTGACTTAAACAAAGTTATTCATTCCAGTAACCCGTCTAAACCTCGATCCGCCGATTCCATGTTAGTACAGACAAAACCTAATGTTAATAAATGTCCGCTTTGCAACCAAGATCACGATCTTTATCGCTGTAATGATTTCGTTAAACTTTCGCCGCAAGATCGCTACAACTTTGCAAAAAACCAACATCTTTGTATTTATTGTCTTAGTAATTCTTACATTTTAAATAAATGCCAGTCTACTTTTTCATGCCGCCAATGCAATCAACGTTATCATTCGTTATTGCACTTCGATCGCGTTTCGTTTAAACCCGCTTTCACTGTTAGTAGCCAGGCTCGCTTAAGCCTGGACACCGCCGCTTCTAAGATATCACCTCGCACTATTCCCGCTATTCAAGACCGCTACAAGCCTTCCGCACCTCGGGCCTCTGAGGAATCTTCGACTTCGTTTAGCTGTAGTGGTCCGTCAACTTCAAATGTCGTTTTATTTAATTCTTTAGCTAAACCTTCAGTTGTTTTACTTTCCACCGTTCAAGTGGTAATTGCTGATTGCTATGGTTCTTTCTAAAAATTTCGCGGTTTACTCAATTCGGGCAGCATGAATTCTTTTATTTCGCAAAGTAGTGTGAAACGTTTAGGTTTTCGTCTGTTACCCCTAGTGGTTTAGGTTCCATGCGCTCAGCTGCTCAGCATGGCACTGTCGCCGTTTCGCTCAAACCAATAGGTGTTTCTTAACCGATTATTAATTTTCAAGCTGTAGTGCTTCCCAAAATTTGTGAAGATTTACCTACTTCTAATATTTCTTTACAACATTTCAATCATCTGGCTAACCTCAATCTAGCTGATCCGCTCTATGCTCAATATGGACCCATTGATTTCTTACTTGGCGCGGATATTTTCCCCCAAGTGTTATTAGACGGTCGCATCCAGGGTGATAGCGATCAACCTGTTGCTATTAATACCATCTTTGAATATGTTTTAATGGGAAACATACCTTCCTCGCCCGCTTATGAAATAACTAGCTTGTTTTGTATGACAGATTCTACTTCCCCATTGGAAGATATTGTCGCTAAATTCTGGTAAGTCGAAGCTGTCCCCACCGCTTAACCTTACACGCCTAAAGAAACTCTTGTTGAATAACATTATGTCGATACGTTTCGCCGCAATGAACGAGGTCGAGATGCCGTCTCATTGCCGTTTAGAGATCAGGAACTATTTTTTCCAGGTAGTCGTGATCTTGCCTTACAACGATTTGTCGCTTTAGAAAATCGTCTACTCAAGCAACCTCGTGTTTATGAACAATACGTTTCGTTTATGCGTGAATATCTTGATTCTCAACAGATGCAATCTGTTGTTATTGGGTCTCATTCGGACTTTTCTTATTACATCCCGCATCATTGCGTTGTGAAACCCGAAAGCATAAGTACGAAATTACGAGTTGTTTTCAACGATTCCGCTAAAACTCTGTCTCAATCGTCTTTAAACGATCACTTTCTTGTGCTGAAGTTGCAACCCAATATTACCCCAATTTTGTTACAATTTTGTTTACATCCTTATGTTATCACTGCCGATATCCGTCAGATGTACAGACAAATTCTTGTAAATCCCGCTCAGTGTGACTATCAACGAATTGCTTGGCGCTTCTCTCCTGAGGAGCCCATTCAGGACTTTAAATTAAATACCGTTACGTATGGAATCAATTGTGTTCCCTTTCTTCCCATACGCACACTTCAGCAGTTGGCCGTGGACAAAGAAAATTCTTATCCGTTAGCCGCTTTCGCACTTCGCCACCATACTTATATTGATCACATCGCTACTGCTGGAGATTCTATTGACTCAACCCTCGCTCTACGTAATTAACTGATTGCTCTTTTAAATCTTGGTGGTTTCGAACTTCATAAATGGTCAAGTAACCATCTCGAATTGTTAAAATATCTTTACGCTACGCAGCAATTCGCGCAACCCCGCTCTTTAAGGATCCTGATACTCAACCCCTAAAAGTTTTAGGTCTTCAATGGAATCCCATTTCAGATAATTTTTGTTTTCTAGTTCAGCCATTAAGTACCCTGCTGTACCAAACGCAACCTACTTTCTAACTTAGCCCGTATTTCCGACCCCATGGGACTTTTATCCCTTCTTACTTTTTTGGTAAAAAACTTAATTCAACGTTTACGGTCACTAAAATTAGATTGGGATGCTCCCTCCCCTGACCTCCTCCGTTTGTGAGAGAGATACTTGCATGAGTTACCGCTCCTTTTGAATTTCGCTTTACCCCGCTTGCTTATCCCGCGCGAATTTCACTGCTTTTTTGACGCTTCCGAACGTGGCTACTCTGCTGTTGTTTATTTTCGCTTTGTTACTACTCCCGCCGTTGCGGTTCGCTTAGTGTGCCCTAAGTCTAAGGTCGCACCCCTTGGTACAATTTCTTTACCCCATCTCGAATTGTTAGCCGCCACATTGGCATCAAATTTATTAACTTTTGTCCTCAAAACTTTTGATTCGAACCTTACTTTTCATAAAATTTATTGTTGGTCTGACTCCATGGTAGTACTTTTATGGATTCGTTCCCCGCCGCAGCGTTGGAAGACTTTTGCCGCCAACCGTGTTGCTTACATTCAGGAAAACACGTTTCGCGCCTTTTGGCATTACATCCCCTCCACCGAGAATCCTGCCGATGTCGGGTCACGTGGTTTACTCAACCAACTTGTGCCAATGTTCTCTATGGTGGGCGGCTTCACCAATCTTGTATGGGTCTGTCGAAAACTACAGTCCATATATTCCGCCTTCAGATATTACTGAAGTTCTCACTGAACAACGCTCTATTGTTTTATCCGCTGTCGTAACCTCCTCGTGGATTCAATCACTTCTAGAAAATCACTCTTCCTTTCCTTTTATTACTCGCATTGTTGCTTGGTTTCTCCGTTTTCATCATAATCTACGTCACCCACTCGAAAGGTACTCCGGACCTTTGTCATCTTCTGAGTTGCACAATGCTTTGATACCCTTGCTTGTGTATACTCAACAGTCGTATTTTGCTATTGAGCATGAAGCCATTCATTTTTACAAGTTGTCCCCTTTTATTCGTGATGGAATCCTGCGCGTCGGAGGTCGTCTGGCTCACGCGCCTTTGTCCTCTGACCGTAAATTTCCCGCTTTGTTACCTAGCAAAAGTCGATTTACTGACCTGTATGTTACTTACGTTCAATTAAAATACTTCCACGCGAGGTGCGCAAATGGTACATTTTCTTGTCAGTCAGCACTTCTGGATTATTTCTGGAAGGCAATCTATCCGTCGTGTTTTGAATCACTGTCTCACGTGTTGGAAGGCCAATCCTGTCGCACTGCAACTTCCCATGGGCAATCTGCCTTCATGCCGAGTTACTCAAGGCAAACCTGTTCTGTGTTCGGGGGTCGACTTCGGTGGTCCCTTTTCTACTACTATGTCTCGACTACGGGGCGCTAAAGTTTTCAAATCATATTTGTCTTTTTATCTGTATGGCTACCAAGGCGCTGCACCTTGAAGTCGTATCTGATTTGTCAACGGACGCCTTTCTCGCGGTTCTGCGCCGATTTATTGCCAGGCGTGGCCGTTGTCATCACCTCTATAGTGATTGTAGCACAAATTTTGTGGGTGCTCATAAACAGTTAATTCATCTCGTCTAGCTCGCTGCTTCTAAGGACCGTATCTCGTGGTATTTTATACCGCCAGTTTTGCCTCATTTTGGTGGCTTATGGGAAGCGGGAGTAAAATCTCTTAAGACCCTGCTACTACGCACTATTGGCGAACAAGTGTTAACTTTTGAAGAGTTGGCCACTGTCTTTATCCAAATTGAGGCCATCTTGAACTCACGTCCCCTCACACCTTCGAGCACCGACCCCAATGGTTTGAGCTGTCTTACACCCGGTTATTTTTTAACTTTGGTCCCTTTAATCGCCATCACGGAGCCCGCACTTTCTCACCTACCATTTAACCGCCTCTCTCGCTGGCAACTACTCCAGCGCTTTCACCAAGATTTTTGGTCCCGTTGGTCCAAAGAATACTTACACTTGCTACAACAGCGCTCAAAGTGGCACACCCCGTCTCCTCAAGTTGATTTGGGCACCTTAGTACTAATTAAGGTCGCTTATGTTCCTTCTTTTCGTTGGTCCCTCGGCCGTGTTGTGACTGTGCATCCTGGGACAGATGGTGTTGTTAGGGTGGTCACACTTAAAACCGCTCAAGGCGAGCTGAGACGTCCTCTGTCAAAGCTCTGCCCTTTGCCCGCAATGTAGAAAAAAGAATTCTTCTTTTTCTTCTTTTGTTTTTGTAGATCCTTTTTTTCTTTTTCTTTTTGCTTTTTTTTTGCTTGGTCATTCCGCCCACCCTCGCCTTATAATTATTTTTTCTTAAAATGCCCTGCATTTTGGTGAGCGATATGTTCCGTTTATAGTGTAAATAATATAGTTACATTTTATTTTACATTGAGTTTGTTGATTATTCAAATTCGCCGAGGTATATTTAAATTTGTTACTGTAAAATTTCCATGTGTTTACTAAAGCACGCGCCAACAGTGCCGTGCGTGGTGAACGTTGTTATTTCGCATGTGCAAACAGTGTAGTAGTGATTGGAAAATCCACGTTCTGTATAGAAGAGAATCGTTTCGTCGTTCGAACGGGCCGCATCGCTAGTTTACACGCTCAACATAGAAGAGAATCGATTTGTCTTTCGACCAGTTCCCATTGCTATTTTGTATGAACCGTTTTTTTTTGTTAGAACCGCTATTGAACTAAATGTGCTTCGCTTCCCCGCAAGAGGCAGATTAGATGCTACATCGTTTTTTGCATTGGCACGACTATGTAAACAATCAGGTGAGTGCTTTATAGTAAACGCTTTGCTAAGATTTGATTAAAGACATTAATTATCTGTTGTTTGTAAATTATCAATTTAAATTATATACAGTCCATTCTCTCTCCTAATTAGCTATTTGAAATTTACGCCGCAATTGTTTTACAACTATATGAAAGCAATTAAGAATTTTTTCTTGTATGTAGAAATCAACTTTATTAAGAATGAGATTATTAAATTGCTCATTATTAAACTATTATCGTTAATGAGATTTTCCAATTAATAAACTATTTATCATAAATGGTCTTTGAATTACAGTGATTTGCAACAGAATTCCTGTTTATATTTATTAATTGAGCAACGGAATATTTTAATGAAGAATATTTTGTTGTCCAACAAAACCAATTCCTTTATCAATCAATTTTGTGTATTCATTGCTTTTTGACTTCAAAAATCGTATGGTCCAAAATCCCTAGTTTAAGGCACCGGGTATCGACGGCGGCGGCGGCGCTGTCCTCGGATGCCTGTATTCGTTTACTTATTATAAAACATTACTAATTTTATAGCCGTATCATCATCATTTTGTTTTCGACCTTACTTAAAGTAGGTTTGACGCAGCTCTAACTTCTATGCTATTCTGTGCTAATCTAAAAAGTTCTACATACCCTTCACAACCTAAATTTTTAATAATTTGACTAATATAGCTTGATCTAGGTCTTTCTATACTCTTCTATCTTTTTCTTATTTACCTGGCTCCACATAGATATTAGCAATCTGTTGGTTGTTAAAGAACTCCAATATGTTTATATGATTCCCATTTATAAAGAAATGAAATATTACCTGTTTATTCCCTCTAAAAACAGAAAAGTGCTCAATTGTAGGTTATGGTAAGGCCTAAGCAACGAATCGCTGCCAACATGCCAGACCGCTAACTATTGTAAGTTATGTTAGGTGACATTTAGTTAACTGATTTTTATTTATTTATTTATTTTTCTTTTGTTTTCGAACTTACTTAAGGTCGGTTTGACGCAGCTCTAAACAATTTTAATATTCTGAGCTAGTCTAAAAAGGTCTACATACCCTTCACAACATAAATCTCTAACAGTTTGACTAATATAGCTTGGCTAGGTCTTCCTACACTATTTTTATTTGGTAGTCTATAATCTAAGACCTTACTAAATAGTGCCCCATGTCTTAACTGGTGCCCTATCCATTTTATCTCTCCTGACCTTTAATTGTTTCCACAAACAGGTTTCCTCACCTATCCTTCTATAAACTTCCTCATTTGTTACACTATCTGTCCAACTAATCTTAAACATTTTCCTATAACACCAAGTTTCAAAAGCTTTTATCTTTTTCTTATCTGCCTCTTTAATTGTCCAAGTCTCACTACCGTACAATAGAATGCCCCATACGTACGACTTTAAGAAACTTTTTCTGTTATCTAAACTAAGACTATTAACTAATAGTAAGGCTTTTTTTTAAAAACATTTTTCTAGCTTGAGCTATTCTAGCTACTATATTCCTTCTGCTACGTCCGTCCTTTGTAATTATACTACCTAAATAGTAAAATACATCTACCTCCTCTAACTCAGTATTACTTATTTATAATTTTGGTTTAGAACTAGACACTAACTAACTTGTCATTATCTTTGTTTTTCCTGAGTTAATTCTCATACTAGAGTTACGCTGTAGTATCTCATCTAAAATATTTAAAAACTCTCCTAACTCTTTTCTAGACTCTGCTACAGTGGCTATATCATCTGCAAAACGTAAATGTCAATTTTCTGTACCTGTACACTAATACCTATCTGTTTTCTTTTCTAGCTAAGTTTAGAGCTTCCTTAATATAAACATTAAAAATCAAGGGAAATAGTGTACCGTCTTATCTAACACCATTTTTAATCTTAGCCTCCTTTTCTATTTCATCAAATCTAATTACTACGCTTTAGTTTTTATATAGAATGTAAATAATTTATCCCTATGAGAAATTCCTATTTTTCGCAAAACCTTAAACATTACAATCCAATTTACCCTATCAAATGCTAATCATTGGTATGGGTACTCTAGTTCCTCTGTCTTTACGAAAACTATATTGGTCTAAATAATTCTCAGTCAAAGCTTCTACTCTATTTTTAATCGTTATTGTGAGTATTTTGGAAGCGTCAGGAGTTAAACTAACCGTTCTAAAATTCTCACAGTTATCAGCTCCTAACTTTTTTAGGATTGGGATAATATTTTTTCAAAATCTATTGGGACCTCACCTGTGTCATATATTACTTTTACTAGTTTATATAATCTGTCTAAAGTTTTCTGACTTGCATATTTTATTAATTCTGCGGGTATATCGTCTATCTCCGGCGCTTTATTTAGTTTAAAATCCCTAACAGCTCTATCAAATTCCTCTCTTAATATTGAGAACCCTATTTCTACATCATCTTCTTAGTCGTTCTCTAACTCATCTATATGGTATCCCTTATATAAATCCTCTAAATATCTTTTCCATCTAACTGCTACCTCAACTTTATTTATTAGAAGCTCATTATTTCATCTTTAATATCATTATATTTTTTCCGATCTTCCCCGAAAAACTTTTTAATTGCCCTGTAAGCCCTGCCTGTCTTACCTACTCTCAAATCATCTTGCATTCCTTAACAATTCTCCTCCATCCATTTATTTCTAGCTTTTCTACACTCACTTACTATCTTATTTCTGACTCTATTATATTTTTGCTTACTCTCACTATCCAGTTCTTTGAAAGGTTTAAGCTTTCTTTTATTCTCCTATTAAATCTAATATCTCCTTTGTTACCCGGGGTTTCCTCGCTTCTATTTTTTTCTTACCTATTTTCTGTGTTGCTGTATCATGTACAGCCCTTTTTATTTTTTTCCATCTATTTTTCACCTTCCCTTCTATAGCTATCTCTTTGATGTTATTATCTAATACTTGTTTATATTCCTCTTTTAGCTCACTATGATTAAGCTTACCTAGATCCTGTTCCTCCCTTTTAACCTTTCTCAATTTTTTGAATTTTAGTTTACACTTCATTTTAACTAAGTTATTATCGCTATCTATGTCGGCCTCGGGATATCTACGACAGTTTTTAACTTTGTTTCTAAATTTGTGTTCAACTAAAATACAATCTATTTGGTATCTAGCCTTAGCATCTGGCGCTTTCCAGGTATATCTTCTTCTAACATGTTGTTCGAATAGGATGTTTAGAGTTACTAATCTATGTTCCTGGCAAAACTCAACTAATCTTTCTCCTCTATCATTTCGTCTATCATACCGAAATTTTCCTACAATTTTTCCCTCCCTATCTTCTCCCACTGACGCATTAAAATCGCCCATAACTATTAAATTCTAATCTCCTTTTACATTTCTCACCATACTATTTATATCCTCCTATACCTTTTCTACTTCCTCATCCTCGTACTGAGTTGTTGGCATGTAAACCCGTACTAAAACAGTATCTGTGGGTTTCGTACTCAATCTAACCACAAGTATTCTATCACTAAATTGTAAGTGCACTTTAACTTTACATCCTAATCTTTTACCTAACACCATTCCTACCCCTGTCTGTCCATTAGTTGAAGATGTTGTAATTATTCTATAATTATCTTTCCAAAAGTCGTTACTATCTGGCCATCTCACCTCACTAATACCTAAAATGTCCTGCTTTCGTTTTCTCATTTCGACTAGTAACTTCGTTAACTTATCTACTCTAAGTAATGACTTTACATTCCAAATCCCTATCACTAAATCGAACCGTTGTTTTAAATTCTTACAATAACGAGCCCTAAGTACCCCCACCCTGAGATCCGAATGAGGGGATATTTTACCTCCGTACTAGAATTTTACTTGTGAGCTCTCCATCATACATATTTCGTTTTTTAGGCCACGCATACCTGGGCAATATTGTAGCAGGTTCCCTTATCTTTCCAAAACGGAGTTTTAAAGATGTTAGCAAAAAGCCGTATATGTCACGGCCAACCCCCAACAATCTTGTAAATTATTGAGAATCGCCCGAGACCAACCGACTCTCCTCCAATATCTTTTAGCCAGCAAGGCTGCTGCCCCTCGCTGCGCCTTTTAATCGCCTTTACGAGAGCTCATCACAGCAAGTTACCTACCATCTGCTGTAAAAGCGCGGATTGGGGTGAGGTAGCATTGGGCGGGACGAAATGTCGAGATGCAAATATTCATTAGAAAAAGATATGAAGTTTAATACTCCGCCTACTTAGTTTATGAAGTGCCAGGGAGCACATATAGATGACAGTGTTGTGGAACTTATTAGTCCAGTTTTAAACCTTACAGATATTTTAATTATACATATTTCTCATCACACCTTCATTTCCTTTATTAGTTTCTACGCCGAAATAATAAACAAAGTGTACTGAATCGGACACAGTAAACATTCCTCTGGTAGAATAAAAATGCATGTCTTGCATTTTTAAGTAGTTCAAAGTTTGTTTTGCTTTTATTTATTTACGTTTTGCATGCAGCTTGTCATATTGTGTCCGTCTCACGCCAGTAATGCCGTGGCTGCAATGATAGGTAAGGTTACTGTTAGAAATATTTATTATTATTAAAAAACCCAAATCACTTAACACGCATATCTGAACAGTTGTTCTAAAACTATTGCAGACTGTTCTGATATGCGCGTTAAGTGATTTGTGTTTTTTAATAATAATATCTATTTCTAACGGTGACCTAACCTATCATTGCAGCCACGGCATTATTAGCGTAAGACGGTCGTTTTTAAATTTATCTCAAAACATTAATTGAACTTCGGCATAAAAATTAAGCAATTCTGTTTTCCTTTTTACATTACACTATACCCATTCGTTCACCATATTACAAGCCAGTTTTTCATCAACTATATAGTATATTATTTCAAAATTTCTTTTAAAAATGTAGAACCCTATTGAAATGCAGTCTTTCATTATTATTTACCTCAATACTGGGGGAATACCAACTACTTACTTCACTAAATAGAAACCCAACAAACATTTATATAAATCCAAGGTTATGAAGAACAACTCATTTCTATAATTGCTTGAGGCCCTAAATAATATCCATAATGAAAGTTATAAATAGGTTTGCCAGCAATTACGACTATAGTCGAAAACTCCAATAGTATAACGTTTCCTGTATGTTTGTTTTGTTTTGTATAGCATGTATTCAAACCATTTCAGTTTTACAATAGTGTGTGACATGAAGTTATGAATTTTTCCACGGCAGCACATTGCAGGTGCATTTTTCTAAAAAATACTAATATTTGATTTATTCGATAGATAAAGTGGATTGTAGTGTGCAATTTTGATGAAAATTCATAAAAATCATTCACACATTTGGGAAAGTTACCGGTTTTGTTTAAATCTCTCTATTATCAGCACAAAAAAATTATTTTTTTAGTTAAAAAAACCTAAATGACTTTTCCACATAGACAATTATTTTATAAGTAACTTTTATTGAAACCGTTTTTAATTTGGGTGTCTAATAGGAAAGAAATTTGGATCTTTAGAAATTTCAAGATGGCCGCTACTGTGAAGAGCTCTTAGTATAGCTTACTTTGTCCCCTACTATAGCCGTATAATAAGTATTAATGGATATTAGCGTTATTGCCAAAATAAGCAGAATTATAGGAAGGTCTGCCCAAAACCTTTAAGTGTAATTAAAAGCGTAACATCTATCAATATTTTTTTATAAAAAAATGCTTTGGTTAGATATGAAATATATGCATTCTATATTTTGATATTATAGACGTACCTCATAGATTTAAAACATATATCATATTTAAAATTTTTAGGAAATCCTCTGGAAGACGAGAGAAATGCTTGTGCAAACTTATTGCCGTCGTTGTTTATAATAAAGCAACGAAGGGTGTCAATATATCCGACCAAATATCCTACTATTATATTAGTTTGAGAAAAGCCCAAAATTGTATAAAAAGGGTCATTTTTGAGATAATGCTAGAAAAATATATTGTTAACTCTTGAGTAATTTATAATCACCATAGTAACAACAGTAGAACAATAGACATCCTTGTGCTTTGAGAAAAAATAATAAAAGACTTGCTAAATGCAGACAATCATTAGACTAAATTAGATGTAGATACAGAAGATGATAACGAAAATGATAAGGCAGATGATAATCAGAAAAAAAAGAAAACGTGTAAAGCAGCCATGAAATAACCAACTACGAAAGATCAGCTGGAACAAGTAGAAAAAAGTGTGGTGAAATTTAAAAAAAATCAGAATAAAGGGTAGTAAGGTAGCAAGAGCCAGGCCACATATTTTTGGTATGTATAGATTTTATTTTCTACGTATAGTGCTCATGATAAATAAGAATATATAACTTGGAAAATTATTTTAAATATGTATACTCAGTTATCATCGCCCTATTTAAAAACAATCTTGCACAGACTATGATGTATCTTTCGCGTAGCCTTCACAGTGATAAAGAAAGTCTACGATGTAAACGTACAGTTTGGGATGAAATACAACAATCTAAAACGCGTGACCCATCGGCGGAGACATGGACGTTTATTAGCAAAATCATTCGTGACCTAGCCATGGGTCACGACATCATGAACAAATTAAAATGCAAGGTGTTTGAATAACCTGCTTAAAATTCAGCAATAATAACCTTGCGCTATTAACAACAGCAAGCGGATGTAATCAAGTTTTTATAATGAACTCTTCAGAATTTATTGCTTGTGACTGAATTTATGTAGTTTCATTAGTTAATATTCCGTTTTATAAATTAAAACTGTCAAAAAGTGTTATTCCTGACAAACAGTATCATACCCATGTTTTTAATTATTATTTCCAAAGACTGAAGAAGATCTAACTAGTAAATACTTTTAGCGCACTTAGGGGGTGTGTTGTTATAATTATTTTATTAACGATTATTCTCTAGGTACTCTCAAAACTACGTTTAAATATAATAAAGGTACATATTGTTCGGACAGAAAAAACGACGTAAAAGATATGAACCTGCTAATCTATCCTGGATTTTTTTATAGCTTTTTTTGTGGTTACCATGAAAGAATCTAACGATTCAAGGAAAGGTCAACTGTTTTTATAACCATAATATGATTATAATTTAAGTCGCAAACTAAACCCGTTGCATAGAGCCAATACAAATATTACGTAAAAGTTTATGTTCCAGATTTTTTACAGGATATTGCAAAGAAATATCGTACCCATATTTTAAATCAAAATCATATCTGCAAGCTATCAATAAAGAAAATTACGCCTAACAATCAGAAATTCTCAGATTTTTCTGAGCAATTTCTTAACGCAAGAAGTAACCTTCATAATACTCTTCATATATCAGAACTTTGGCAGTAAGAAAACTAGTTTTTAGGTAAAGGTATTCATCTGCTTCTTATAGCAGTATACGATTAAGAGATACGCAAGGAAGACTGTTTGTAACTGTAACGGGATACAGCTGCTTAGTTTTCGGACAAAATGGGAATACGACCCCTTCCTGAAGTACTTCAAAGAAAGGCTCAAGAAGAACTAAATGAAGATCCGAATAGAATTTTTGAAGATATAAATCATATAAAAGATTGGATAAAAAAACAACCTCATCTAACCGTTAGAGAAGGTAATTATTTAACCTTATAGTTGTAATTGTTTATCTTGCATCTAATACCATTCATTAAGTGGTTATTAATGATTTGTTTATTAGCTTATTTATACTAAACTGCTACAAAATGCCACTATCAAAAATACAAATTACATAACATCAGGTCATATTGTGTGTGTTTGTGTGCGTGCGTGCGTGCATGCGTACGTGCGTGCGTGCGTGTGTGCGTGTGTGTGAGAGCGTGTGCGCGTGTGCGCGCGTGTGTGTATATGTGTGTGTGTTTGTGTGTGTGTGTGTGCGTGCGTGCGCGCGCGCGCGCGCGTGTGTGTCAATTTTTCAATTGTCGGCACCCGTCGCGGTGACGTAATTGGATAACGTATGGATCTGGAAAGGTTAAGATACAGGTTCAAGTCCTGTCCGGAACCTTATATTTGATATCTTTCAATTACTAGTTCGATTTGAAATGATCATTTGCATTTTGCATAAAAGTTTATGTTATTATTTCATCTTATTAACTATAATAGGCTAATATTTATATACTTCGTTATATATATATATATATATATATATATATATATATATATATTGTAATGTCAGGGGAGGTACAAGGCTTCTAAGGGTAGATTTGTGTTAAAAGGGGTGTATGCCAAATAAAATGATTCATATATCAGATCCAGTAATTCAAAAACTATATTTTGCCGTACTTTACATATGCTAAAGTATTTACCATGTTAGTTTGAAAAGTATGTGCCAAAAGGTAAACTAAATGACTTGATGACGTTGATAAAATGCACAGTGCTCAAGGTTTTATACTAAGTTGAAATTTAATAGGCCAGTGAAAGTACATTTGCCGTCTGAAAACCGGATGCGTCTACGGATGTCTACTATCAACCAAGCATCCAGGTCATGTGTGAATTATTTTGGCTTTTTATTTAAATAGAATCAACTTTTGGACGAATTTGTAAATTCAAAATTATAAGTTAATAGCAGTATCAAATATAATTGGAGAATTGTGAAGTATTTAGGACCAATGATAGAATTTAGGAATGTGTATAAAGACAATAGTGAAGGTATTTGTGACACCAAAAAAAGGACAAATTGTTATTGGATATTTTTATGTATTTAAAATGTAATTAAGTAAGCTAGTTTTGTTGTGCTTATTGCCTAGGAGAGTAAACAAGATGATTCTTTTTCAATTAAAATTCATGTAAAGACGTATTTTTATAAACTTGATTCTTTTTCGATTCAATTTAGTATAAAGACGTGTTTTTGCAAACCTGCGTTAAAGTTGTTATATATTTTGTAAAAATAAATGTGTTTGAATTCAAATAGTCTGATTTATTAAAGTGGAGTTACAAGAAGCATCGGTGGTTAAATAAGCAACAGCGACGATAAAAGAAGTGTAAAGAGTGATAATAGTGCGACGGGAAAGCAACGAATATTTAAATAGATTTGGGATTGATTTGGATAGAGGTTTAAAAGGCAGAAGGACATAGAGTGGTTATACAAGCGACGGCGAAGCAACGAATATTTAAATAGATTTGGGATTGATTTGGATAAAGATTTAAAGGCAGTAGGACATCGAGTGGATATATAAAAAGGAACGAAGATCGATTTGGATAGGGATTTATAGGTAGCAGGACATCGAATTTATAGCAGGGCATTGAGTGATTTGGAACAGGACGGCGGTTAGATTTGGGTTGAATACGAAAAGGCGGACGGATTAATTGGAGCACGAAGAGTGAAATTAGGAGAGCAGCAATTGCAGGGGAAGATTCAACGCAAAAAAGGAACACGGAAGGATTAGCGCAGGGGAAGTAATTACAACGGTTTGTCAAAATTCTAAAATTCGGGTTATTCATTTTAGATTTGGGGTCATCAAAATTGTACTAAGACACCTGGAGGCGATACGAAAGTTCAATAGTGATTGTGAGTCCATGTAAAGACGCATACGGCGACTAAGATCGTGAGCCAGCAGCATTAAAAAAGGGCATCAGCGAAGTATAATTCAGGTGAGTACCGTGCAATATCATAAAACGTCAAAAGTCAGAAAAGGGTACATTAATTAATTTGGCACAAAGCTACGTTGATCAGTAAAATTTGGCATATACAGTAATAAATTCATATAAAAGTAGTAAAACAAAAGAGTGTGCAGTTTGGTTGGGCAGTGCACATCTACTTACGACTGAACCCACGGTAAGTAGGTGAACACCCTGAGATAAAGAGTTCAAATAGTTGAGGCATAATAATAGTAAACAATTTTAATTAGATATCCAACCAAACTTTGCTAAAGCACATTATATAGAAGTCATTCATTTAATAAAAAATAGGGGCGACGACAAAAGTAGTGTATATAAAAATTTATATTTAAATAAATAAATATATAAAAGTAAAAGGGGGGGTGAGCCAGTAGAAGGTGGCAAACCCAACGTGAGGCTCGAAAAAAGGCTAGAAAAGAACTAGATAAGAGTAGTAGCAGGATACGGGATCCCGAGATTAGGTGGGGCCCGTAGTTTTTTTTTTATATAAATTTTTCAGAAAAAGGAGTTCAAAACTAGGCAGCAGAGATGACGGACGCGGACACGAAAAGGATTACGAGATCAGGACGAATATACGGAGTTGAAATGGAATTAGGGACACATGACATGGAGCTAGACGCAGGGGGAGACGTACAGGAGACGGACGTGAGGCAGACAGATCCGGAGGTGATAGGCATGGACACGGACCAGGCGACGGTTCCGGAGGTCGAGGTAGCAGAAGCCGCCGGAACCCAGGACATAATGCGATTCCTGATGAGTTTGCACGACAAAATTGAACAGTCAAATATGAGTTTAAAAGACGACTTTAAGACTTCACATACAGAATTAAAAACGGAACTAACTATAAAAATTACAGAATCACAGACAGAATTAAAAAAGGAACTAACTGACAAAATTACAGATGCACAGACGGAACAAAAAGAGGCAAATGCGGCGTTAACTATAAAAATTACAGAATCACATAACGAATTGAGGAATGAGTTTAGGACGGCGCACGCGGAACTGACGGCAAAAATGAACTACACGCAGGACTATCTACTCACACAAATGCAAAATGTAAAGGACGACCTAAGGACAAAGGTACAACAACAAGTAGACAGGGTTGACGACAAGCTGGAAAACACACGGGTACAGTTTCAGGGAGACTTGAACGCGACAAGGACGGACCTCAGATCGGAATTCAAGACACGTGTGGATACAGTAGAAGAGACGATGATCAGCGGTTTTTCGACATTAAATACGGAAATACAGACATGTGAAAAAAGACATACGACACACTACCGAAATTTAGGACAGACGTTAGAGACCCTACAAAATGAAAATGTAAACGTTAGGACGCAACTGGACGTAAAACTTGACGACAAAGTTACGGTATTAGAAAACAGGGTCGGACATGAAGTAAGACAAATACAGGACAAGTTGGACGAACTAGAAAGGAGGCGCGTAGGACTGGACTACGGACAGCACATTAAATTAAACCGGGACGCATTACCAAAGTTTGAGGGACGAAGGACGGAACAACCAATGGGATTTTTAGATAGACTGGACGAAATCGTAGGGACTGAAAATGAAAGAACTAAATTACAGATCGTGGGGGCGACTTTGACAGGCAACGCCGAAAAATGGCATAATATCATCCGCAGACAATACGACACTTACGCTGAATTTCGACGACTTTTTATAGAGCAATTTTGGAGCAACACACACCAGACCGACATACGGACGAATTTAATCACCGGACATTACAGCAGGACACACGGCACACGCGAAGAATACGCGATTGACAAATTTAACCAGGCACAACACTTGACACCAAAATTGGGCGAGGACGACATAGTACTACTACTCGCAGGACATATGGAACCGGAAGTGACAAAGGTGGTCGTGGTACAGAACGTCAAAACATTGCGGGAATTTTTAGGGGTGATGAGGAACTTTGATTTAGCAACAGCAATGGAGGCAAAAACGCGAACAAATTATTGGGAGCAAAACCGGGGTTATAGGGAAGACAACCGACGACAAGCGTACCACGAACACCGACCTAATTACAGACAGGACAACTTCAACCACGGACATCGGAATCATTGGGGACACGACGGAAACAGACGACCTTATTACAATAGAGAACACCGGGCGAACGAATACCATGGATAAAACAGATACCAGCACAGCAACAACGAGGGTGACGGCCGGATTACGGGAGGCGGAACGCACAATGGAAACAGCCGGACGGACAGGGACGTAAACGTCCAACACATGACGACAAGCGCGATGACACCGGACCCAGATAGGATTGAGGTGGTGCAGGTACACGAGGCGCCGTCGGGACAAAAAAAACGCAAATTTTTGGACGACTAAATGCTTAGGGATGAATATAGACGTGTGTTATAGTATAAGAGATTTATTGTTAAATAGTTATACCTTTAATAAAAAGAACTTGTTGTTTATTAATATTAGTTTAAGGGATTGTTTATATGTTGCTTTAGTTGATAGTGGTTCACAGTTGTCGCTGGTAGATGAGAATGTGGTGATACAACACGAAAGGGACGGATAGGAACAATTGATGGGGTTAATGTATGGTCAGCGATGAACAAAAAGCTAACGACGATTTATAGGGTTATCCGTGTACCGATATATATATAGGGAATAAAGAAGCAGGAGATGCAGAGTTTTTGATTACAAAGGAGTTGCAGCTTGATTTCATATTAGGAATGGATTTTATAGAGGATTTTGGGTTGAATATAGATGGAAAGGATAGGTCGATTAGGATATTTGATAATGATAAGTTATGGGTGGTGCCTACGGTTAGTTCGGAATATAGGAATGGAAATGATATAGATAGTTCAGGATTAGGAATGATTAAAGAGAATAATTATAGACGGGTTGAAGTGAGATTATGTAATATGTTTGTGAGATTAATTAATGATGAACAGATAGGGAAAGTGAGTATTGAGATTAAGGCGAAGCTAGGGGAGTTATTTAATAAATATATAGGGTTGTTTAAGGAAGAGCCAAGATTTGCGAGGCGATATATGCATAAGTTGGAGGTCACGGAAGACAACGGGTTTAATACAAAGGTGTATCCAATTCCGTTTGCAATTAGAAATAGGGTTAAAGCCGAGATAAACAAAATGTTAAAAGAAGGTATCATCGAACCAGCGAAAACACCATATGTGAGCCCGGATAGCTCAGTCGCAGAGGGTTTAGTAGGATAGTTTATTATGTAGTTCATGCGACGGAAAGTTTAGTTTTGTTTTTGTTTTTGTATAGGTTAGTATATAGCGTAGTTAGATAGACGTGAGAGAAAGGCGAATAGGGGTTGACTAATTAAAATGTAAAAATGCGGGGGGTGATTTTAAATAAAATTAGAAATTTATGCACACCAAGAGAAGAGTAAAAACAGACGAAATTTCCAATTTCATTCAAAATCAGTGGGGCCAATGTAATGTCAGGGGGAGGTACAAGGCTTCTAAGGGTAGATTTGTGTTAAAAGGGGTGTATGCCAAATAAAATGATTCATATATCAGATCCAGTAATTCAAAAACTATATTTTGCCGTACTTTACATATGCTAAAGTATTTACCTTGTTAGTTTGAAACGTATGTGCCAAAAGGTAAACTAAATGACTTGATGACGTTGATAAAATGCACAGTGCTCAAGGTTTTATACTAAGTTGAAATTTAATAGGCCAGTGAAAGTACATTTGCCGTCTGAAAACCGGATGCGTCTACGGATGTCTACTATCAACCAAGCATCCAGGTCATGTGTGAATTATTTTGGCTTTTTATTTAAATAGAATTAACTTTTGGACGAATTTGTAAATTCAAAATTATAAGTTAATAGCAGTATCAAATATAATTGGAGAATTGTGAAGTATTTAGGACCAATGATAGAATTTAGGAATGTGTATAAAGATAATAGTGAAGGTATTTGTGACACCAAAAAAAGGACAAATTGTTATTGGATATTTTTATGTATTTAAAATGTAATTAAGTAAGCTAGTTTTGTTGTGCTTATTGCCTAGGAGAGTAAACAAGATGATTCTTTTTCAATTAAAATTCA
This sequence comes from Platerodrilus igneus, assembly GCA_036346225.1. NCBI lineage: Eukaryota > Metazoa > Arthropoda > Insecta > Coleoptera > Lycidae > Platerodrilus > Platerodrilus igneus. The sequence goes on along the minus strand of JARFIW010000003.1, from coordinate 3,962,406 downwards.
TGTAAAGACGTATTTTTATAAACTTGATTCTTTTTCGATTCAATTTAGTATAAAGACGTGTTTTTGCAAACCTGTGTTAAAGTTGTTATATATTTTGTAAAAATAAATGTGTTTGAATTCAAATAGTCTGATTTATTAAAGTGGAGTTACAAGAAGCATCGGTGGTTAAATAAGCAACAGCGACGATAAAAGAAGTGTAAAGAGTGATAATAGTGCGACGGGAAAGCAAGGAATATTTAAATAGATTTGGGATTGATTTGGATAGAGGTTTAAAAGGCAGAAGGACATAGAGTTATACAAGCGACGGCAAAGCAACGAATATTTAAATAGATTTAGGATTGATTTGGATAAAGATTTAAAAGCAGTAGGACATCGAGTGGATATATAAAAAGGAACGAAGATCGATTTGGATAGGGATTTATAGGTAGCAGGACATCGAATTTATAGCAGGACATTGAGTGATTTGGAACAGGACGGCGGTTAGATTTGGGTTGAATACGAAAAGGCGGACGGATTAATTGGAGCACGAAGAGTGAAATTAGGAGAGCAGCAATTGCAGGGGAAGATTCAACGCAAAAAAGGAACACGGAAGGATTAGCGCAGGGGAAGTAATTACAGCGGTTTCTAAAATTCGGGTTATTCATTTTAGATTTGGGGTCATCAAAATTGTACTAAGACACCTGGAGGCGATACGAAAGTTCAATAGTGATTGTGAGTCCATGTAAAGACGCATACGGCGACTAAGATCGTGAGCCAGCAGCATTAAAAAAGGGCATCAGCGAAGTATAATTCAGGTGAGTACCGTGCAATATCATAAAACGTCAAAAGTCAGAAAAGGGTACATTAATTAATTTGGCACAAAGCTACGTTGATCAGTAAAATTTGGCATATACAGTAATAAATTCATATAAAAGTAGTAAAACAAAAGAGTGTGCAGTTTGGTTGGGCAGTGCACATCTACTTACGACTGAACCCACGGTAAGTAGGTGAACACCCTGAGATAAAGAGTTCAAATAGTCGAGGCATAATAATAGTAAACAATTTTAATTAGATATCCAACCAAACTTTGCTAAAGCACATTATATAGAAGTCATTCATTTAATAAAAATAGGGCGACGACAAAAGTAGTGTATATAAAATTTATATTTAAATAAATAAATATATAAAAGTAAAGGGGGTTAGCCAGTAGAATATATATATATATATATATATATATATATATATATATATATATATATATATATATATATATATATATATTTAAGATATCTCGACTGGTTCAATAATTATTTAATTTGTTTTATTATTGGGAAAGCAGTCAAATTTGATGGATTAATAAAATACTCTTTCAATAATTCAAGCTTTCGATAAATTTATTATCTTCGTCAGGAATGGTTATGAGTTTATATATACATATAACTAAAGATATCGAAAAAATTTTTAAAATGTACAGAGTATGAAATTTTGAAAGACATTGACATGTATTAACATGTCAATGTCTTTCAAAATTTCATACTCTGTACATTTAAAAAATTTTTTTCGATATCTTTAGTTATATGTATATATAAAACTCATAACCAAATTTTGAAAGACATTGACATGTATTAACATGTCAATGTCTTTCAAAATTTCATACTCTGTACATTTTAAAAATTTTTTTCGATATCTTTAGTTATATGTATATATAAAACTCATAACCATTCCTGACGAAGATAATAAATTTATCGAAAGCTTGAATGATTGAAAGAGTATTTTATTAATCCATCAAATTTGACTGCTTTCCCCAATAATAAAACAAATTAAATATATATATATATATATATATATATATATATATATATAATAAACATGCACTTCAGTAACAAGTAATGATATAATAAAAGGTTGTTAGTTATTTTTGGGATATTATTTGTTAAAACATACAAAATTACTTGATCATTTGTTTTAATAATTGACGTTTCGTTTGATCTTTGCATACTTAATCATAATTCTGAAACATGCCACATGTAAACAGTCAATTACATTTAAATTACAGACATACTTGTCTAGCATTATATAATAGTTGAAACATGGAGCACATTTAAATATAACAAACACAAATTTACATGTTAAAAATTTAAAATAACATGGTACGAGCACATTGTAATGCAGTTATTATATTACCAAACAAGTCGTTATGATTAAAAATAAAAGGACAAACTCGGTATGTCAAAAAATTGCATTAATAATTCTAGGCGAGTGTTTAAAAAAATAAAAAAGCAAATTAGTGATTTAGTCGCATTATGGCGGTGTTTATATGTTGTTGAAGAATAATATAGAAATATGTAAAGTCCTTCACTTACTACTAAACTGTGTTGAGAGGATTGTAGCTGTACAAGTAAGAATAAAGTATGTTATGGTTCTTAATGTCCTGTTTGCTGTTAATACAATTTTCATCTTTTTGTATGACATTCGATTCTAGAAAAAGCCCTTTTTGGTAATTGTCTTCTTTCTCTAAGATATCAAATGTATTATAATTTGGAATGCGCTTAGTTTGAGAAATATGAATAGCTAACGCACAGTTATTCTTTTTTAACTTCGCATCGCTTTTATGTTGTGTAATCAGGTTGCGAAGCCACTGGTTCGTTTGGCCTATGTAGTGGCGTAAACAACTGCACTGGATCGTGTAAACTATATTACTACACATAAGACTTGTTGTTTTCTCTTTTAGTTTTGTAAATAAATTGTATGAAAGGTCTTTCAACAGTTCATTTACAAAACTAAAAGACAAAACAGCAAGCCTTATGTGTAGTAATATAGTTTCCACAATCCAGTGCAGTTGTCTACGCCATTACATAGGCCAAACGAACCAGTGACTTGCAACCGGATTACACAACATAGAAGCAATGCAAACTTAAAAAAGAATAACTATGCGTTAACTATTCATGTTTCTGAAACTAAATACATTCCAAATTATAATACATTCAAAATCTTAGAGAAAGAAGACAATTACAAGAAAAGACTTTTTCTAGAATCGTATCACATACAAAAAGATGAAAATTATATTATCAGCAAACAGGATATTAAAAACCTTAACATACTTTATTCTTATTTATGCAGCCACAATCCTCTCAACACAGTTCAGTAGTAAGTGAAGGACTTTACATATTTCTATATTATTCTTCAACAACATATATACACCGCCTTAATGTGATTAGATCACTAAATTGCTATCTATTGGTTTAAACACTCGCCTAGAATTATTAATGCAATTTGTTGACATGCTGAGTTTGTCCTTTTATTTTTAATCATAGCGACTTGATTGGTAATATAATAACTGTATTACAATGTGCTCGTACCATGTTATTTTAAATTTTTAATATGTAAATTTGTGTTTGTTGTATTTAAATGTGCTCCATGTTTCAAGTTGTATTTTATAATACTAGACAAGATCAAGTTTTAAGTATGTATGCAATTTAAATGTAATTGACTGTTTACATGCGGCATGTTTCAGAATTATGATTAAGGTTGCAAAGGTCAACCGAAACGTCAATTATTAAAACAAATGATCAAGTAACTTTGTATGTTTTTAACAAATAATATCTCAAAAATAGCTAACAACCTTTTATTATATATATATATATATATATATATATATATATATTACTCATATTTAGACCAGGGTAGAAAATTAAATAATCACATCAAATAATTTTAATCACCGTGTATAAGGAATTTCATTAAATAATACGCGTTATTAAAACCATGAAGCATAAATAAACTCGGTTGTTTCAGTAAAAATAAGAAATTTAAATTATTTATAAGACGCTTTATATCAAAAGAAGCAGTATTGAAAAGCTCTGCGTGTAATGTAATTATTCCTAAACAAAGAGAAATTACGTGCAAAGTTTATATTAATTAACCCTATTTTAAGTAACCGGTAGTAAAACAAAGTGTACATATAATAATTAATATTTAAGTTGTATTCGCTAAAATGAGAAGGATAGAAATCAATTTTAATTGGAGTTAATTAAACCGTTAATAACATATAATACCTATAGATACTTGTAAAACCCAAGATTAAAATACCACGGAATAAAGCTCTGAGAATTAATATTATTTTGAACACCTGCGTAGTTTAAATATCACATTCGGCGTAAATTTTGCAGATAATTAATGTTTCAAAGAATCTTGGGGAAAACGTCGCATAATAGTTACGAGAATTGCTAAAGCTGGGTATTTCACACTCCATGTGGACTAAAATAATCGATAATAAAGAATATCAAGTTGCACCAATAAGAACACGGTAGAGAAGGAAAGAGAAAATGCGTCAAGCAAAGACACATATTGTAAAAGGCGGGATTTAAACAACGTCACGAGGGTCACAATTGGTTGAAAATAGGATGCAAATATCAGAGGTAGAACAACAATTTCTGTACAAAATCAATTAGTTTTTCTCGGACATGCTTGCGTGCCGTGTGGAAATTTTCTGAGATTTAAATGGGGCGAGTGAAAATTCGTAAAAATCGACGCGTGAGCGGCAGACTGGGAACATGGCATGAGAAATTCTTTAGAATTACCCGTTTTGGGGAACCGACCGACAGACAGGCTTTTTGCTATATATACCGAGATGAAGATAAACAAGCTCTCTTAGACTTTTGACGATTCGATGCGTTAAAAGCTCGTACATACGCGACTTGATTGAAGATATTAAACCGTGCATTTTAGTTTGATTAAATAATTTAAAGTTTGCTAGTATATTTTAGTGATTCAAAATAGCTTGTTATTTACGTGCTAACATGAATGTACTTCAGTGCACTTAGATACAAGATAATAAAATTTAGTTTCACTGTACCAATTAGCAAAATTTACTACGACGAATGTATACACAAAAGTAGGCAGTTTTGGCGTATATATTGGTGACAGAAGCATGAATTTCTTTGCTATTTTTCGGGGGTGTTAATAATTAAATGGTTCAAATACGTGTCTGGATCCATGAATCAAGGGTCAGATAAACACAGATGAGTTCCGGAAAGGCTCAGAAACGACTTTGAATGGATGGTGATGGAGAAAATTTAAAAGCGTAGAGAATCAGAAGCCGTAAATATAATCCTGTTGAATGGTGTGATTAACTAAAGAAACGATACTTTGAAGCTACGAGGACAGTAACCTTCAGGTAAATTATACTATTTTGTTTGACATTTTGTGTGTATTGAATGACTTTATAATTGATTTACTTTAAATGGACATTAGTGAAATTGTTCTAACCATAAAAGTTTAATTTTAAGATGAAATTTGCTTGTTTAAGTAAAAGGGGTATTTTGTTTTGATGTTCGGGAATATGATGAAAATTTGGGTATGTCTTTGAGCTCAATTAGACGAACCTGGTTAATTAACGTAAAGGGGTGGTAGATGCTCCCTTTATACTCAGACTCCGGTCTGCTTATATTGTTATATTAATTAGTAGGCATCCAACAAGGACTTTAATTTTGGATGCACAGTAAAATGATAATAAAATTAATCCTGAAATTCTTTTTAAAACTGAATTTTATGCTGAAATTTAATTTGAAAATTTAATGTATTCTGAATATTGATGTAAATAGAGTTAACGTTGATGTTTGTGGTAGGAATGTGTTGTTTAATTTTTATGAATGAGGAGGTTTATAAAATTAGGTGAGCAGCCGAGGCGAAAAGAGGATGACACGGGTGATGGAGGTTTCACAGCTATATATATATATATATATATTGTGGAAATTATAGGTTAAGAAGGATAGATAGGTCTAGATAATAAAATTTTAACAACTGTGTATATAGGAAATAGGAACAATTTATTTACACGCCAAATTACTTAGTTGTAACATTGAAAACGGACGGATACTAACATATTTTTGTATTTCTAGATCAGAATGTTAAAATTGCATAACGTGTAGAAGCTTTAGAGTACATCAAACCCAAGGATACGCATAATTAGTTTTATTATTCTAATCGAGCGCATCGAATAAGAAACGGAGCTTTTGAGTATAGGAAATCAATAATTTAAACGCATATTTCCGTTTAACTGAACTAAACGTTTGTTATACAAATCCTAAGAAACTCTAAAACTCGGAATTATAATTTCAAACGGACAGTTTGCTTCATAGAAACATCTGATAGTTAAAATGTCAAGTTCAAAAAACTTAAATGAACGTTGGCACAGAATTCTGTAAAATTGTATGTAACGGTCGATGCGAGAGCTACTAAAACAACAGAATCTGTAGAATCTGTTTTAAAAAATAAGCTTTTCGACCGAAATAGGGTCCGCGAGGGGTGTATAAAATCATATAAATACACTAAGAGAGATAGGAAAGCTTTCTTAGTTACTCTTACTTGCTCTTACTTTGTACTGATTCTGGTACGTCGCTTATTCGTTGATTTATACAACATCCTAATTTAAAAGTGTGTAAAACGCAGTTAGTAACGTACAACGATAATTTATTAAAAGTGTGATTTGCACAAGTGGGTGCTGGATGATAGACGCTGCTGTTTCTACACGCCATGAATTAATGAAAGGATGGTACTAGGGTAAGCGAATTGAGAAGTTTGAAACAAGAATGCGTGAAGATTAGTGATTACGGAAGGTTGAGCTTGGTCGAGACAATCATTGGGGTAGAAACACTGAAAGCGGTTGCATAGATTTGGATAGCGAAGTGAAAATGAATTGGATCGATGTATAGCAACGTAACGTATGGACACAACGACAAGGGTTTTGGGACACTTTTTCAGAGGTAACGATGGAAGAAGCTTACTCCAGGTAAAAAAATTAATTTCTTGCTTTTGCTTGAACATTTGTGCTGGTATTCTGTGCTTGAGTGTTTTCACTTATTAGGGGTGTATTTTATCACCATAAAAAATCATTTAAGGGGGTATATGTAAAGGACAATTGATATTTATTATTTAAAAATGTTAGTAAATGACATAAAAATTTTCTTGTAAGGAGTAAACGGGTTTTTAAGTTTGTTTTAAACAAAAATGCGATGTCAAAAGCCTTTAGAGTAACTGGGTTATACTGAGCTCACCATAGACTAGAATAAAAATCAATTTAGGGTTGCACGACGGGCCCATCTACTTGTCTTAAATAAAATTGTTGAAATAAATAGAAATCATGAAATTTTAAAAGGTATAAGGATTGAGATGGAAACATTTTTTGAAACTGTACATACAAATGTGTAAATATTTTCTGGCTAATGGAAACTTTTTAATATGTGTAAATGGTAGGTATCTAAGAAGCAGCAGATTTTATAGCTAGCCAGACTGTGCAGAAATAATAAGGTGTTCCAAAGGTATTGGAACCCAGAGGTATTTGTTTTGTTTATTATATTTTCCTTTTAGCAAATTTATGTTAGCCCAATCCGTGGAGCGAGAATCAAGTTTAGAGGAAATCAACTGCAGTATATATACACATATATATATATATATATATATATATATATATATATATATATAGATTCTTTTTTAGCGAACGTAAATATATGGACAAGTTGATATTTTAATTTTTGGGATACTTTTCGTTCGGATGTTTTATTAAATATTCATTTGCTGGTTTCTGACGTTTCGATTTTATTTAAAATCTTTTTCAAAGAGCTAAAAGTATAAAGATAATAACAGTATTAAAATTATAGTTTTTTGGCTACACAGCTTGCATAGAAAAATGTGACATTGACATTGACATAAAAATAAATGTGTAAATAAGGTAACTTGTAGAAACTGCAAATTATGGATGTAATGTTTTGATCATGTGGGGTGTATAGTATGGTGTGGTGTGCTGATTTAAATATATTTTGAAAATGTAGAGGTAAATTAGTAAATTAGTTTTATGGATGGTTGTCTATTTTGGTGATGTTATATAGTTGTGAGTACACTATACTGAGGTTATTGATGTCTTGTTTGTTGTTGATGCAATTATTGTCTTGTATTATGTAGTAAGATCTAAAATAATCGTCTTTTTGGTTGTGTCTTCTGTATAATATGGTGATTTCATTGAAATTGGCTGCATGTTTGGTAGACATGTAGATGAAGCAAGACAATAGTTTTCCAATTTGCATGCTGCGATGTTGGGTATAGTCATAATTTTATTTAACCATTGTGAATCTGTCCTATGTACGTATTTTTGCAATATGCAGTGATTTTAAATTAGGTTGTGCGTATATAGTGGATTGGATGGGGTCTTTTAGTTTGTGAATAAATTTCATCGATTTTTCATATGTAAGTATACAGATGTTGGTTTTTAATATTTTAGAAATTAGTGTGTTAAATTTTTGATGTATGGTAATTGTATGTATTTTGTGCAATTTCGTTTTGTTGAATAGGGTTTTATTGTGAATTTGTCATATAAAAGTTTGTTTAAATAGTGATAAATTTGGAAACCATTTAATCGAATACATTTAAAGATTTTATTAAACAGAAAAATTTGTTCATCATTTTCATTCTTATAACGGAAACAAACATTTCATTTTAGTTATATGAAGATTAACTTCGAGTAATCAGAAAGACATTTTAATCGATTCCAATACTCATTCAAAAATGGAATGCTTTTAGTTCCCTTTAAATAGAATGAAATATGTGATAACCAAATTTATTAAAATAACAAGTTTTTAATATACTTCATAACAATGGTTATCCAAAATCACTATTAAACAACACTTATTATATACAAACACAATAAAACCCCTATTCAACAAAACGAAATTGCCAAACAAAATACATACAATTACCATACATCACAAATTTAAACACCATTTCTAAACATATTAAAAACCTAACATCTGTATAGCTTACACATATGAAAAATCGATCTGAAATTTATTCACAAAACTAAAAGACCCCTACCAATCCACTTCTACGCACAACCTAATTTACAAAATCACATGCAATTGCAAAAACGTACATAGGACAGACTTACAATGGTTAAAAACTAGACTTACCCAACATCGCAGCGATGCAAAATTGGAAAAACTTATTGTGCTCTTGCTTCATCTCAACATGCTAGCCAATTAAAATCTATTAACAGAGCATACCACAAAGACATTTTTGAATCTAATCAAACATAATTGATCAACACAAAAGACTAATTGAGTCACCTCAGTATAGTGATCATAATAACATCACAAAATGACAACTCTATAAACAATTTAATTTACTCTCATTTTCAAAATATTTAAACGCACACCCACCATACCCCCATGATCAAAATTCCCATAATTTGCAGTTTCTAGTTACCTTATTTACACTTATTTTTATGTCAATGCAATGTCACATTTTATTCAGTGTGTAGCCAAAAATAATTTAATCTTTATCTTTATACTTTGCTCTTTAAAATTTAAATAAAAATAAACAAATTAAAAAACATCACGAAATCCAAATAAAATATAATATATATATATATATATATATATATATATATATAGATAATATGTAAATTTTCTGACCATATAACTTTATCTTGAATTGTAACTTTCTGGGTAGTGGCCATCCATTAAATAAAATAATACATTATAATATTCTTGTTTACGCGTTTCGGTCTACAAGACCATTATCAAAACTTTATTAAAGTAAATTTTCTTAAATAGCACCTACAAATTTTTACTTATAAACATGTGATTCTAATTTTTTCAGATAATTAATCCTTACCTCTATTTCAATTATTTTATAAATTTGTATAGATAAAATTAATTTTAACAATAATGTGTAATTCAAACATTTCTGGTCATTAAATAAAATTGTAAACATACACGTTAAAAGCTAAATTAAAACTGTCGATAATAACATTAATACATTATTGATAACAACCTTTTATCTAATTTACATTATTGTACTAGCAATTATCTATTCAAACTATTCTATTTCTTAAATCTACAGGGTTAAACATTATAAATATACACTTGCAATTACACTTTTAATTATATTAACATTACTGATGATTTTGTTATCTCAATTTTTAGTTTACTACTATTTATTTGTTATGTATAATATTATTAAAGATTTTTATAAAACCGTCGTTATCGGTTTTTGAATTTATGGCATTTACTTCCCTTTGTATGTGTATTACCTCTAAAATATTCCTCTTAGTATCATGTATTTCGTTGTCTATGATGTTTATTGTTTCAAAATTAAAATTATGCATTTTGCTTATAGCGTGATTAGCGAGTGCCGTACTTTTATTATTAGATTTAATTGATATTTGTGCTCATAGCATCGTTTACTAATATATTGTTTAGTACTGCCGATATAAGTACCGGGGCATTTTTTGCAATTTATTCTATATATATAGTTGCAACAACAGTTGCAACAACAGTTACATTGGTCAGACTAGCCAGTGGCTAAAGAGTCGTTTAACCCAGCACAGGAGTGACTGTAGGATTAACTCCACTAAATGTGCATTGTCTGCTCATGTTGCGGCAACCAGTCATACACCATTTTTCGATGACACCACCATTTTGGAGAACGAGGCCAATTACAAAACTAGGCTTTTCATTGAGTCTTTTTATATTAATAGTGAAATTAATCCTATCAATAATAAGATTGATATTGATAGGGTACATAACGTCTATTCTGCTTTGTATAATAATGATATTTTCAAACAACGTTAGGTATTTTCCTTCAGATTTGTAATCAATGCCATTTTCGGAACGTGTCCTGTCACTTCTATAGAATTTGTCAGTATCTACTTTGTCTTTACCTTTTAACGGCCAACGTGGCTTGACATTTGCCCTTCAGGCAATTTTTAATTTTTAATTTTTTGACCCACATTTATTATGTAAATCGTGCAGTAATTTGTTTTCAATTTTCTTTAATATAAATGATCAATGTAAGTAGTTAGCGACAGGTTATGTATTTCTTGCTAATTTCGAATTTTTTGTTTCCATTTCAGCCTTTGAAAAAGGTACGAAAAGAATGTACCGAAACGTTAGGTGTTGATTAAACTTTTCAATCAGTTTCTGTTGTTTGATTTGGACTATTTCCCATGATAATATGTACATGTATATTATACTATATATATATATATATATATATATATATATATATATATATATATATATATATCCCGGAAAAACAACACATATCATATTAGAATCACTTAGAATTTTAATTTCTTTACCCAATTTTTCACTGTTTTCATCCGCTTTCGTAGTTATGGTTTTCATGGCCTCCTCGTTTTTATCCATTTTACTGTTCAGTGTCATTAAAATTTCCATCATTTTAGTTTCTTGTGAGGTCCGTTGTTCCTCGCTAAAACTCCTTCCAAATGTTATACTTTCTTAGAATCCTCTTTCCATTTTTGAAATTATTATATTTACACTAAACTTTTAAATACTAAATAAATCTGTCTAAATTTAATTAATGTACAATTTTCTCTGAATTTTTGATTTCTTGATTTTTCTCAAATCAAAACTCTTTAAAGCCCCGGTTTAATTTAATTATTTTATTTTAAATCTCACGGTCGTATTTTCAAATTTATTTTAATTTAATTTGTGCCCCAGGCTTGGGCAGCCAAATAAAAATTGATATGATAACGCTGTACTCGGTGTAATGACGTTTTTACCCTAACTCCACCGCTCTGTGTTCTCAAATCAAATTCAATCTTACTAGTTTTATTATTATGCCACGGCTAGCCGTCTTTAATCTACACAGAGTGCACAACGTTACGATGATCAATCTTTTTCTTCTGCGCCCCTTTATGATTACCTATTTGTTTGAATTTATAAAACGAAGTCAATTAATTTCATATAATGAAAAGAAATATTATTTACAAGTTTTGAATTGATAAATATTTAAATACACCCTACAATCAATCAAGATCATATGTATCATTTATCCCAAAATTTATATACCTTGAATTCAATCTAAAGTCACCAAAAACTACCCCTATTTACCAAAGAAACCTGGAACGTTATAGACCCCTTTATAATATATTACGTAAGTTTAAAGTATGCAATGTTTGTTGTTGACTTCGTTACACTTTTTATATAAATTGAGTAAATTCAGTATTGAAATTTAAATAGAAAAATATCTTAAAATTAAATAGATCTGACCTGCTACGGCTTGTTCGGGTTGTGGATCAACACCCCTTTGTTGTCCTCCTTCGTCTATCACGGCTCTGCTTAGTTGAACCCCTCGTTTTCCATAAATTACTTCGCGCTTCTTTAATTTATATGTCTTGAATTTCGCAACTCAAAATTGTACCAGAATTGTACTAAAATATAATAGTCGACGCTGACTTTATTGCTATATTATATTGACCCAGATTTGAATTATTCTTATCGACGCATACTTGAATTATTGCAACTTGAAGTATTCAGAAATACACCACACATTTGAAGTGCTATATCTCAGATTCGAATTGTTATATCACAGATTCGAAGTATTCAAAAAAGTACCACCAATTCGAAGTGTTATATCATAGATTCGAATTATTGTCAACGCAGACTTGAATTACACCAAAAATTTGAAGCCCTATTATTACAAATATTTAGTTTAAATAGATTACCCCAAATTCTACTCACGTTAAATGGCAAAAGGATCCTTTATAATCGTTGCACTTTATCACTGTAACATACACTTGATGTTTTATTAAATATTAAATTAGGCGTGACTTTCTGATTAACAGTGACATAGCTTCGCTCTGCCTGACTTTTAAACTGACCCGTCTTATCAATGCTCTGTGTTAATATAGGCTCTTTCCACTTACATGTGGGCTGTGTTTTCAACAAGTCCTGCAGATAGCTCAGCCAACCAGGTCTTTAATATTCCCTGCATTTCGAAGTTGTTTCTGATGTAATTTCTTTGGTTTTCCATGTAATAGTGTTTATTTGATACCTTATTATTCGTTATCTTGATCATACGTTGTTTTGTATAGCTATCGCCTTTTGGATAACTGAACAAAATAAATGATGTAACTTTAATGCTATTTTCGTTTATCTATTCTTATGCGTGTTTGAAACTGCGTTTTCTTATCAAAAATGTTTATTATTTCACCGTAATTACATAAAGCTTTGTTAGGTTTTATCTCTTATCTTCGTATTTGTTTTATAACTAATTGGAACACCTCTCAATGCGTGTTTAATTACATGTACTGTTATTTCTCTTAAATGCGCGTATTTTTGTTGAAAGATATTCTTACTTGCATTACTTAAAATTAATAACGGTCTATCTACAGAGTGCTAAATACTTGTTATTTACATAATGTATGAATTACCTATTTTTCTGCTAAATACGCGTTCTATTGTTGTAAGATATGCTTACTTGCATCGCTTAAAGCTAATTATGGACTATATACAGGGTGTTAAATGCTTGCTATTTGCATAATGGATAAATTACTTAATTTTCTGCTAAATAAATGCAGTTTTCTGCTTCCTATTGCAATTTATGGTTATCATACGACCCTTGCTACTCAATACACCCCTAAACAACCTTTTGGCACAGCAATATATATATATATATATATATATATAGCCGTGGAACTTTTTTAAATTTCGTGGCCACTCCTGGGCCAACACAAAATTTAAAAAAAAAATTAAAAACAAATTTTTTACCCTCTATTTTGGACGCCTTCGTATTTCTCTGTACACCCTGGCTAGCTTAGCGATCGGCCTCTCCTTAAATACCTATCATTTTAAGTACATACCCCTCTCACACTCACACACCATCAAATGACATTACCAAAATAATACAACAGCCTTACAACCTTTTATTTACACATATTAACAGATAAAATATTTACACTTGGGTACAAACGGTTTGGTACAATTGTTACCAGCTCTGCTTTAAAGTCCTTGGTTTTTAATATATTTTACACAAATTCTACCTGATACGAGTAGATGGGCCCCACATGCAACCCTAGTTTGAATTCATACTGGTCTATTGTGAGCTCATTATAACCCAGTATTTGTAAATGCTTTTAAACCTTGCATTTTATTGAAAACAAATTTAGAGATCCGTTTACTACTTACAACCACAATTTATAACACGAATACACCTTTATATATCATCAATAAACCCTTTTTTAATAATCAAAATTAATTGTCCTGCACATGTACCTCTATACACAAGTTTTAAAGGTAATAAATACGCCACCAATAAGTCAAACACCCAAACACAAAAATATCAACACAAATGTTTGTACAAAAACAGACATTTAAAGTTCGTTACCTGGAGTCACCTTCATTCCTCGTCACCGCTGAAGATGGTTACCAGAAATCCTCGTCGATGTGTTCATCTACTACGATGAAGCCAGGATCCACAGATCCCCATCATCCAAATATCCGCTACCAATACTGTTCTTGTCCCCAGATCTTAGCTTTGTCTCAACAGTAACATTCCATACCAATTGCTTTCAGTTTCGCTTACCCTAAATATTATCCCTTCATTTAATAGCTTTGTTGTAGTAACGACACCTTTTATCTAAACAAGCACCAACTCGTGCAATATCACTTTACAACTTGCGGTCCGCTACTACAGCTTTCATGATTTCTATACAGGATGTTTAATGTAACTTTACTGAACACACAATAATTAATAACCGAAAGAGCTTTTACTACTATGATGTTGTAGATATAAACCCGCATTCAGATCTAAATGGAAAGAAAGAGTGCTTTAATATCTTTGTTCGCGTATTTATATCATTTTCAAACCCCCCTAGTGGAAACTGTTTCACGTGAAAAGCTTATTTTCCAAGCTGCTTCTTAAAATTTGCACGGAACGAACACTGACTTCTCCAACAATCCCACTTTCGTCGTGCTGTTACAAAGAATATTGTTTATCACCGTAACGTACGCGCTTTTGTTGAAAACTGCTGGCCATCAACCAATGATATAGTTTTCCCTCGTCACAACGCTCCACATATCAGCTATCCATCTGCGTTCTACGCATATTTGTTGTCTCCTATAGAACCCCTTTTAAATTACAGAAAATCGATATTGTATCTGGCCTTCACAATTACCCGTGTATATCTTACGTGACTTCTACCCGCTTTATTTATACATTTCTCTCTCTGTTTTATATTATCGATCGTTTATTCCACTCACTCTTCAAGGCATTTGATATTTAACAGCTTATACAAATCGACCGTTGCAAACAATTTTATAGGAATCATGTGCTAACGTTCGTTTAACATTCTATGAACATGATATTTAACCAACAGGTGTTTCTTGAAATAACCGACCGTTTAGAATAACAATCCTCGGTTGCTTCCCTTTTTAGTATTTGTATAAACGAACGTTGACTTTTAAAATGCAAACATTTACGTTTGAAATTATTGATTTTCTATGCAAGCGCTCTCCCCTTTTTGCTTCCATGCGTTTGATTAAAAGTTGTTATAGCTACTTATGCTTATCCTTGGGTTGTTTATGTATTCTACAACTTTCTTCCATTATATAATTTTCACATTTCAATTTAAATATAGAAATACCTTAATACCCGTCCGTTTTCACTATATAAATTAATTAACTTGGCGCGTAAATAATTGGTTCCTGTCTCTATATACACGGTTGCTAAAATTTTATTGTCTACAGCTATTTACCCTCTAAATCTACAACAATATATATATATATATATATATATATATATATTGGACACCTATAAATAATACATTCCCGGGCAGCTAATTATTACAATTTTTTAATAAAAGTATTATGCGTAAGATCAGACACAAATATTTGATTAGTTTATAAACCAACAACCATAGGTTATACCTTTAAAGAAAGGGGATGAATCAAGGAAGATGTGTAATAGGTGCCCACTTTCACATGGGGACACATTTTTTGAGTAATTTGCATTTGAATAGAATGAAAAATTTTTCATACCAACTACATGTTACCAAAAATACAAAAATATTGATTCCCTTTTGAAATGATGGATAATGTTTTAAAAAAAGCTGACAATTATGACAGCTTAGACTTTCGTTTCCATGACAAAGAAAGAATTACGTTGAAAAAGTTGTTAGACCTTTATTAAGAATTATTATCCTAGACTTTTGCACGATTTCTACGGATGATGCAAAAGCTGCAATTTCGTTGAAACCGTAAATAATTGGTTTACAGCATATATATATATATATATATATATATATATGTTGTGGATTTAAAGGGTAAGTAGGTGTAGACAATAAAATTTTAGCGACTGTGTATATAGAAACAGGAGCAAATTATTTACGCGCAAAATTAATTGATTTATATAGTGAAAACAGACGGGTAATAAGACATTTTTCTATATTTAAATTGGAATGTTAAAATTACATAAAGGAAGAAAAGCTTTAAAGTACATAAAAGCTCAAGGATACGCATAAGTAATTATAATTTCTTTTAATCAAACACATGAAAGCAAAAAGGGAGCTTGCATGCATTAGAAAATCAATAATTTCAAACGCACAGGTTGTTCGTGTTAAAATCCAACGTGCGTTTATACAAATACTACGAAGGGGAGAATCTGGGAAGTGTTATTTTCAAACGGTCGATAATTTCAAGAAACACATGTTGGTTAAATGTTACGTTCAGAGAATAGTAAACGAACGTTAACATAAAATTCCACAGAAACTGTTTTCAAAGGTCAATTTGTATAAGCAGCAAATATCTTAAGGAGTGAGTGGAATGAACAATCGATAATATACAACAGACAGAGAAAAATATAAATGAAGCGTTGAATAGAAGTCACATTGGATATACACGTAGATTTGTGAAGGACGTCTACAACATCGATTTTCTGTAACTCAAGTGGGGTTTTAAAGGAAACAACAGATATGTGTAGAACAGAGGTAAAAGCTGAAGGTGGAGCGCTGTGACGAAAGGAAATTATATTATTGGTTGATAGCGAACAGTTTTCAAGAAATGCGCGATTCTGTCGGTGGTAAGCTAAATTCTAGTAAACAGCACGACGGACGGGAGAAATTTTTTAGAACTCAGGGTCGGTTACATTAAAAATTTTAGGAAACGGCTTTGAAAACAAGTTTTTCACTTGAAACGGGTTCCACTGGGGGTTTTGGAATAATATAAATACACGGGAGAAGATATTAAAGCTCACTTTCCTTTCATCGAGCTCTGAATAGGGGTTCGGATCTACATAATAGTCAAAGCTTTCGGTTATAAATTTTTGTGTTCCGTACAGTTACATAAACATCCTATTAGAAGTTACTAAAGCGGTAGTAGCGGACCGCTAGTCTAAAAGTGATTGCACGAGTTAGTGCTTATTTAAATTCAGGGTGCCGTTACTACGACAAAGTTATTATATGGATGGATGATTTTGGGGTAAGCAGAACTGAAAAAAATGTGTATGCGTAAAGTATCTGGTATGGAAGGTTACTGTTGAAACGAAGCTAGTATCTTGGGAGAAGCAGAATAGTGGTAGCGTAGATATTAGATGGTGGAGATCTGTAGTTCTTGGAATCAGCGTAGTAGATGGACACAACGACGAGGGGTTTCTGGTAGCCATCTCCAGCGGTGACGAAGAGTGAAGATGTCTCTAGGTAATAAATTTGAAATTTCTGTTTATTTATAAACATTTGTGGATATCTTGTGTTTGTGTGTTTGACTTATTGGTGGCGTATTTATGGTTTTTGAAAACTTGCTTAAAAAGGTACATGTGCAGGACAATTTAATAACTTTGAGTATTGTAAAAGGGTTTTATTCAGGATATATCAAAATTTATTCAGGCTATAAATTGTGGTTGTACGGAGTAAACGGGTCTGTAAATTTGTTTTCAATAATGCAATGTTTAAAAAGCATTTACAAAAACTGGGTTATTATGAGCTCACAATACACCAGTATGAAGTCAAATTAGGGTTACATGTGGGGCCCATCGACTCATATCTACTCGAATATGTTTAAAATCATTTAAAAATCAAGGACTTGAAAACATTCAATAAATTGAGCTGGTAATAATTGTACCAAAACGTTTGTACTCATGTGTAAATATTTTATCTGTCAATATGTGTAAATAAAAGGTTGTATGGTTGTTGTATTTTTTTGGTAATTTTATTTGATGGTGTGTAAGTGTGAGAGAGGTATGTACATAAAGATAGGTATACAAGAAGAGACCGATTGCTGAGCTAGCCAGGGTGGGCAGAGAAATTTGAAGGCGTCCAAAATAAAGGGTAAGAATTTTTTTATTTTTTTTGAAAAATTTTATGTTGGCCCAGGTGGGGCACGAATTTTACTGAGGTTCCACGGCAATATATATATGTATATATATATATATATATATATATATATATATATTATGATGTAAATTTAAAAGTGCCTTGTATTCTCATGTGTTAACGCCAATAAATATGACATGACATTAACGTCTGATGAAGATGTTGGAAGTCTTACAAGAATATTCCTTACCTAGAGCGTAAATTTTTCAACTGCTTCTGAACCCGTAGTCATTTCCTTTATCTAACCGTCATTGAATGTTCTACCTTGTTTAAAAAGATAACTATCTCGGCTAGTCAATGAGTAGAACAGATACTTTCTCTAGCTGAATCGTTATATTAAATCATAGAAAAATTATGGAAGTACAAAGGTTTACTATAAATATCAATAATAAAGCAAAATTAGTAAGAAGGGCAAATCCAATCACAAAAATGCTCAAAACTTACTACGTTATCTATTTACTGTACCTCACATATTGTTTAATTAGGGCACTTTTACCACCAAACCTTTACTAAAAAAATACTTGAGAACCAAAAAAATCGTGTAAGTTGCCTTGAATCATAAATCATGCTCTTAGTTGTTATGGAATTTATCAAAACTTACAACTACTAATTATATCTTAAAATTATTCAACTCACAACGCAGATTTCCAATTGCCGTTTACAAAAAACACACAGCTTTTAATCTAATCAGACCATGACTGCAGTAGACTTGAGTTATACCCAAATAAAGAGTCTCTTCCTCTACGATTGAAATACAAAGAAAGTTGCCCAAATCGACATCTATATTAAAATCCAAACACAAATCTTGTTTGAGCAACTCCAAACTAACTAAATTAAAACAATAGTTTCCAGTGAATGTATTAGATCTTGATGAAATGACTGCATTATCATTTTAAAAATTTTAAACGTTATAAAACTATATAAAGTAAAACGTATAACGTTTACAGAGGTACTTTTGGGTGGTGATTTGAATCCTTAAAATTACCCGCTTTTACCAAAACTCTAACAAGAAGGTATTACTTACGATTGAATCGTCTAAGCCGAACTTACATCATTTTTACTTTTCACACTTAGTTTTTAATTATTATTCGTACAGCACTTTCTGTATTTGCACGTCACTTGCTCACTTGAAAATCAATAATCATTCTCTCCTAGAACGTATAGTTATATTTATAGACATTAACTCCAATAACATAGCACTTCTATGAAAGAAATGATGAAACCACGCCCGGGGTAGAGCTTTTGAAATCGCACAGACACGATGATCAATAAGCGATTATCATTTCAAAATGTTAAAGTTCTATTAATTGAGAGATTTTAATGGTTTTTATTTTGACGTTATTCTCATAGATAAAATTCCAATAAGGCTTGAAATGATATAATTCAGTTATCTCCAACTATAAATAACAGCCTTGTTTTATCACGTAAAATTGTGACTATTTTTCAATGTTACGTGTCCGATTGAACGTAACAAAGATTTGAAGTTAACAATATATGATCTGCGCGATTAGTAATATTGGCATGTTGTTTCATAATAAATACAATTTTTTAGTTTACATTAATACGCTTATTCCGTTAACAACTTTCGTTGCTATGAAAAGATATGCAAAATATTACCTAATTTCTTAAAAACCAAGCACGTTTTAATAAAAGTTTCTAGCATCATAATTTCGAGTAGTTTCCATGCGGAATGAATGAATAGATTGCATAAAATCTTTCCTAATTTCGCTTGTATAAAACGCATTTCTACCTCATGCGTATTTACTTGAGTTGGTCTTATTGTATTTGCTGAGCCTGAGCTGGTATTCAACCCCTACGAATAAAATTTAACTTCCAATATATTGCCTTCCTCCTAATTCTAACCAAAATTGAGTCTATCGTGAGAGACTGTGGTACTGTGGTTTGGTTCTTTGATTTATCTTCCTGGCATCTAAGCATAGACGAATGCTTCTACCATCCTTCTTCACCATCAAAAACGGATTTACAAAATGCGTAAACCGCTATGAAACCAGGCTCCAAAATGTTGTTTATTTACAAATTAACCTGTTTCCTATACACCATTGGTATCGGATATATTTTGGAATGAAAACGTTCCGTATTCACAATCTCCAATTTATGTGCATAACCTCCAATTCTTGCTTCTGTACCAATTAATTCTGGATACTTTTGTAGAACAGTAACAACTTGCCTATTAATTTTTGCAGTACAGTTTATGGATCCAATTTCATTTACTCCCCTTATATTTTCAATAAAATAATATTAATGCAAACGGCGTCTTTCTCAATATTCAAGTCATCACCCCACCCCATACAATAATGCCCAATCATAACAGTTTTGTTCTCGACATTAAACTTTATTTCTAATTTATTTATTAAACACATTTTTATTATGCATTCTAACTAAAGCCTTGGTACTATTAAAGACCTATGTTGCTCTACATTAATCGCTATTGTCAGGTTCAAAATTACTATGCTATTAACTGTAGCGAACCTCTTATTGTTTGGCGCTATCTAATTGTTCTTCTTTACAGATATCATATTTTTTCCTAGAAAGTTTTTCTGTTGCATCATAAAACTTTCTGAGATAAAACAGTCTTCCGTCCTATTGTCAAATATCGTTTTAACCACCTTATCCACAATAATTGTTTTTATAATCGGCAAAACATTTTCATAACTAGTTTCCTTTCCGTCTTCCCTATGAAATTTAATAAACTTTAGCTGATGTTTGTACTTGTTTATATTGACAGTATTACATGGTTCGTCTTTTACTAAAAATTCAGTCTGAACGAAGGTCCTGGGTAAATAACTATGTCCGCGTAAGTGGTTTGGTTTATGTACTTTCTCGTGTGTTCCGTCGTGCGTTGGTGTCTTGTATTTTTCTTAATATTGTTTCCAGAGTCATATCTTTTTTACAACATTAACGTCTCGTATTTTCTCTAGTCGGTTTCATAGTCCCGTGTCTTTGTTTAAGCGCACCGTCTCTAAAGTTCGTTCAGTTGCTTTGTCGTCGTATGTACAAGTTTAATCTAAAGCTATTGATTTGGTTACCCATATTCATGTTCTCCGTTCGTCGTCTTAATTCTAAACTGTAGTGTTTTTTGAGGTACCCTGAAAAATATCCCTATCAGTGATGTATAACAGAGTCACGTATTGTCTTCCCTCATGTTCAAATCTCTAGCTAGATACTTCACGATTTGTTTGTCATCTAGTGGAGGGTCATCTTGTGACGCTCAATTTCTTCATGGCATATTGTTCTCTCGTCTGGCCATAGTCGCCATTGAATTTTTCCATCAATTAATTATCTCTGATTTTCTATTGCTGATCATCCTTCCAGTAATAGTTCAAAATTTTTTTCTCAAACTCATCCAACGTCTATATTTTTGACTCTACCAGACTAAACTAGATTTCCGCGTTGCCTTTCAACATTGCTCTTACAATATGTACTTTCTGCTGTGCATCCCAAATTGTTGCTATTTATTTAAAAATATCTTGGGATTTATTTCTCCATCAGCCTATTAGAAAATTGTTCCAACGGATAAAAATTGCTGTTGTACTTGACATCATGTATGTGAGATTGTCTTGCTTGTTTTTCAAAATTTCTACCTCGATCTCCAATTTACCAAGGTTTTTACTAATTTCTCCAAAAGCTACCCTCGAATTTTGTTCAATTTCTTCCATGATTTCTTGTAAGTTACCTACAATACGATCAACATGATATATCTGATATTTATCTCAGTCTTTGCTTTGGACATGTTCGAGTTAACTTCTTCTTCTACATTTTGCTTCATGAACAATGTAAAATTATGAAATCTATAATTAATTAATTATATATTTTGAAAAAATTTTATTTCGCGACAGAATTTTTCATGACTTTCTTCTAATTTCTGATGTAATATTGATCTAACGCTTCCTGATCTTGCCTGGATTTCTAACTTGAAGTTTACTAATTTTTGTTTATCATACTAGATTTTGTTTTTCCATTTTATCAAAAAAATTTTCAGACACAACAAATTTATCCTGACTAAGAAAAATCTTACGAACGGGCTGATTACAACGCGAATTTCAAAAATTTCGAATTTGGATAATTTCTAAAATTTCGAGAATTTCGAGCTCCTTTGTTGCGTCGCTATTTAGAATGTTGTGATATTAGTAGTGCATCGAACCCCTACGTTGTCAGCGCCAATAAATATAATGTGATATCGTTTTGATATCTGATAAAGACGTTAGAGGTCATAGAAAAATATCTCTTACCTTGAACGCCAATTCTTTACTGCTTCTAAACTCGTAGTCAACTCCTTTATTCAACAGTTGTAGAATCCTTCACCTAAATAAAGAACAACTACCTCGACTATTCAGTCAGTTGAACATATACACTCTCCAGCTCAATTGGTATATTAAAACACACAAAAATTATAGAAATACTAAAACTCACAATAGATTCCAATAGTAAAGCAATAAGTAAGCAGGGAAAAGTAAATCACAAAAAATATTCAAAACTTACTAAAGTATCAATTTACCATACATCATATACTGTTTAACTAGCAATCATGGTTAGAGCATCTTGTAGATGTCAATCTGTATCGAGCACGAAGAAAGACGTGATACTCTTACTGGTTCTCAGGGGTTCAGGTTAGCAATAACAGGCCGAGGGCAATATAACATTTATTATTAACTGTTGAAATACAAACTGAAATTACTTTACACGTCGTACTGCTGGTGATAAAAAGCCAACTTAACAATGTTTATAATGTTTTATAATACACCCAATTAAACACCCCTTAATGCAAACCGATTACAGCACGTGCTATCGCGCAGTTTTATACAAATTATCAGATTAAAATAAAGGTCAACACTTACGTTCTCGAAATCCTTGCAGGTGCAAGCGTATAAATACCTGCCGGTGTGCCGGGTGGCTTCACGTTATCTTTCACTCGGAGATTACACTAACACCATTGTTAACACCTTATATTACGCTACAAAAGCATCTTCATTACCCGTAACGATTTACATAATACTTCTCGCTAAATCTCTAAAACACAACTAGCAAACATCTGCAATTGATATTTACGGAGTAAATATCAAAGCTTTTATCCTAGAGGTATCCGACTATCATACATAATAATTAATAAACCTTATACACCCTCGGCATAGACAGCTGGCACAGCCACTTGTATCCACGCGCATCTAAACATCAACTAACTACCCGTAGCCCCTATTGACCTTTCTAGCTAAGCACCCTATATTTATCACCAGGATGGAAATACCAGGCTGATGTAGTTACCGCGTAGTGCCCATATTTTAAATAATCCTAATGAAATATAAGATTAATATATGTTTACATAGATGGCGCGTTACAACCTTTACCACCAAACTTTTACTAAAAAGAAAAAATACCTTAGATCTAAAAGAACTCGTATAAATTTGTTCTAGACACAAATCATTCTTTAATAACATTCAAATAATGAAAACTTACAACTACTAAACATTGTCTGAAAGTTATTTAATTAACAACGCACATTTTGAATTTCCTTTTATATGAGATACACAACTTACAATTTAATTTGACCTTGATTGTAGCAGACATAGGTTATACCCAAATAAGCGGTTTCTCTATATAGACGTTTTTCTCTAGGATTGAAGTAGCAACAGAGTTACTCAAATGGACATCCAATGAGCGCATAAATATCGAAGAAATGACTTTGTGTTATTATTTAAGAATTCTCTTAGCGTAATAGAACCATTTTAAGCGAAGCGTACAACTATAGTAGTATTTCTGGCTGTTGATTTGAAGTTTGTGTGGTGATTTGAATCGCTGAAATTACCTGCTTCAACCGCAATTCTAACAAGGAAGTATTACTTACGATTCAATCGGCTATGTCAAATTTACATAATTTTCGCTTTTCAAATTCAGTTTTTCTTTATTATTTAAATGTAACACTTTCTATATTTACACAATATTTGTTGACTGAAAAATCAGTATTACCCTACAGCCTACATAATGATGAAATTCTTTATAAAACTTGGTGGTTATCTTCCCGTGTGTGACGCTTCACCACCATTACTGAGCAATCCACTACTTTCACTGGAATACTCGAAACCGCTACCCATCAATTTCCAAGACAGGACCTTACCATGCCATAAAACGAAACTGAATACAGTCTTATTCACGGACCCACACCGACAATTGATTATCGAAAACGCCACTTTATTATTGCAATTTGTCGTAAATAGGGTTTCTTGTTTCTGTGTAAATTACCTCTATTAAAGCACCACCATAATTTGCTCGAAACAGGGCGCACTGGTCTCTGATTCAAATCAAGGAACTGGGCCAGACATTACGGGCTCAAAATGGACCATTGAGTGTCATAAGGTTACAAATCGATCAGTTCTCCGAAACTCTAGGCCATACTATGTTATTGGCATATCCGTGTTAGTGAATTGCCAAGCTAAAAATTAGGGGTGAATCGCTGAATTTTGGCTTTTCAGAAAATACTTTACCTATATATTTTTTTGTTTTAGATGATCAGCTTCTTATATCTTTTCTTCGTGGCTGCAAATTCAGTATTCAGAAGACAAAAACAAAGCTGGATCTTTACTACAGCTTCAAAAAACTACTTCCAGAATTTTTCTCAGGCAGGAATCCAATTTTACCGGAGATTCAAACAATATTATGCGCGGGGTAAATATAGAATAATTGTTTGAAACTATATTAACAAATTTTTTGGTTTAAGCGCTCTGATCAGCTTGCCTCATCATCAAAACTCAGACAAACCTATTATTGTTTTATGCCGGTATAGTGCATGCAATTTTGAAACAATGTCATTGGCAAATCTTCATAAAGTACTCTTTTTGCATTTTGACATTCTGCTGAATGAAGATGATAATAGCACCATTTCTGGTTTGAAAATTATTGTTGACTATAAGGGATTTGATCCAAAATATTTGCTCAATATCACACCAGCTAGAACTAAAAACCTCTTGACGTGTTTGCAAAGTGCGTACCCTTTTAGATTAAAAGGTTTCTATTGTGTAAATGTTCCCAAGATATTTGATACGATATATACTATAGCCAAACCATTTATGAATACAAAGTTTAAAAACAGGGTCAGTATTTTAACTGTTGCGTAAAAACTAAAAAAATATTGATATTGTAGGTCCACGTGTATTCTGAAAACAGAATTGATGATTTCTATAAAGACATTGGTCAGACCAACTTACCCCAAGAATACGGAGGTCAAAACAGTTCAATGTCGCAGCTAACAGGTAAACATTTTTTATTTAGTATTAAAATAATATATTCTTTTCAAGTTGATATAAAAGCAAAAGCAGAACAGTATCAAAAGTGGTTTCAAGAAGACGAGCAGTTTTACTCAAATGAGAGACTGCGTTCGCCTGATTCTCAGCACGATCCACTTGCCGTACTTGGAATGGAAGGGTCGTTCAGAAAGTTAACTATAGATTAAGGTTTGTAAATCATGTAATGTATATATTTTTTTGGTTATGTAATTAAATTTCTATTGTGTCCTATGTACTTTATGAAAAGTATACCTTACTCATGATGCCGTAAGTAGAGGGACTTTAATAATTTAAATCACTTCAAGGTCAAAGCTTCAACAATATTAGGCAGATTTAGCAGAACAACGTGATGGAATAAAAGTTACGCGTTAAAAGTGAACAATCACGAAAGTACGGCTTATCAAGTTAAAGTCACGCCGTCATCAAGTAATATAATAGATTATAATGAGTGATGTACATTAAAAAATTCTTCAACAATACTGTGGATCAAAAGTTTTTGGTCAAAGATATACGGTTAATAACGTCGGCCATCTCAGATCTACTTAACTATTGAATGACTCTTAGCGATGAAATGTTTGACTGGTTTATGGTAATCTTTTATTTGGTGAAGGATGCAGGATGCACTCATTAGTTACACTGACATCAGACAGGCCGTGTATGCAACTCGTTTTTTGAATAAGAACATATAAACGACTTTATTCTGCTATAAACTAAACCTTCAATTAGGTTTCCCACTGCTGGGGCAATAGTATTTCAAATTAGAACATAATTAACTAACTATTACTTAAACTCAAGTTAGGGCTCCAGATACTTTCATTAGTTTAATTTTACAAAACTAAATATCAATATAAATTGCATTAGAATGCAAAAATTCAAAATAAATTTTTGTTATTTAATTAACAAACATATATTAAACGCGGTTTCTTGAAATCAACCAAAACGAAAAGAATCCACTAAAAGGGGGAACTTCAAAATTTGATTATAACTACATATATCATATAAAATAAACTTACAGTGATTAAACTCGAACTATTCGGCAAAATAACTCGAGCTGTGCTTTCGTGACTTTGTCGAAATGTTCCTGTTAAATTGCCTACAAAAATAAATATTCGAATACAAGCATAAAGAATATCAGGCTAATTTTGAGCTCAATGGTATTACTTACCACAAGCCATCGCAAATTGAATTTTTATCTGATCTCTTCGTTGTTGTCAGTGATGAATAGGAAGGAATTGAGGTTTCTAATAAAGTAACATTGTGCATGGTAGGAATACACTAAATCTAAACATTGTAAAAGACGTATTATGTCAGTGGTTACGTAGCTTGCCCTGTTGATAAAGGACATGTGCGATTTAATATAAATATGATGATTATAAAATTTTCTATTTCTTCAGTGTACAATTTAAGTAAAGATCAACTGCAAGTTCATTTAAGTGGGCGTTGAATACGTCTTTGCCATGCCACTTTATTTAAAGACTCTAAAAATAACATTTTATTTTTCATCTTCAGTGTTAAGATTTGTTTAATATTTAAATTTATTTTTTATGTCTCGTTGCACCTTCTAGCGCTATTTCACACAAGTTTTATTTTACCGACTGCAGTGGTTTGTTTAGCTACGTCGAGCTCAGTTCGCATCATCACCAGTTCACAATGTGATGCTCAACCTGTTAGAACGTTATTGCATACACAAAACAAAAAGACATTTATCTCTTATAGGCGACCTTGAGAATTTTAATAGTTTCTTCCAACATGTGCAGAGGCGCTGTATACTTTTAAAATTGTTTTCTGTGTACATAACCTAATTTTCAACAGTATAAAACGATAAATTGCGAACGTGGATAACCTAATTCCAATTATATCGTAATTGTTAGATAGGTGCATTTGTAGATATTTGTAACAATAGAAGGTGCAGTTTACTTTGTGATTTAAGGTAAGAATCTTAGCAGTTGCAAATGCAATATTTATAATGTTTATTTTCAGATGGTAGACATTTATTGTGCAGTAGAAGGCTGTTGGGGGTCTAAGGAAAGTAAACATCGGTTTCCTAATCCAGCTCTATATTACACACTATTTCAAAAATGGGTTTCACTATGCGGAAATAAATGACTTTTTGAAGTAACCCCTGAAAAGGTTTTTACAAATTGTAGAGTATGCAAAAAACATTTTCAGCATTCTGGCTTTACAGCTAATAATTAACTTAATCGTCAGGCTTATGCAACACAGTTAATACCAGGTAATTCATTACTACAGTTTTTTACATTTGAAACTCTATGTAGCCTTTTACATCAAGCTAAAACAGTTAGACAAATACAATTGACAACATACATATAATTAAATGATGTAAAAAGCTTAAAATTGAAAAACAATAAAATTAGCGAAGTTCCATGTCTATTCACTTTATCAAATGTATTTGCAAATTCTCTTTGTTTATTTCTAGGTCAAAACATTCTTGTTTCATCTGTATCTGAACCTCTTCCTAGTTTCGGCAATGTGACTGGTGGTGATTTAATTACAGATATTCCTAAATTTCCTCAAGATAATAAGCTGATTGAATCATTCACAGAGAGTCCTGTCATACCTATTAAATGTAAGTATATAAGATAAAGCTAGCACTTATAGTCTGATTAAATAGAACTATTTAGGTTAAAGTTTAGGATCCCTATAGTAGGGGATAAAGAATACTACTATAGTAAGCCTGCTTATCGTAAAAGGCGATTAAAAGGCGCAGCAAGGGGCAGCAGCCTTGCTGGCTAAAAGATATTGGAGGAGGGTCGGTTGGTCTCGGGCGATCCTCAATAATTTACAAGCTTATTGGGGGTTGGCCGTAACGGATACGGCTTTTTGCTAAAATCTCTAAAAACTGCGTTGTGGAAAGATATGGGAGCCTACCACAATATTTCCCAGGTGTGCGTGGCCTAAAACACAAAATACATATGATAGAGAGCTCACAAGTAAAATTCTTATCCGGAGGTAAAATACTCCCTCATTCGGATCTCCGGGAGGGGGTACTTGGGGCTCGTCAGCGTAAGAAAATAAAACAACAGTTCGATATAGTGATAAGGACTTGGAATGTAAGGTCATTATTTAGAGTAGATAAGTTAACGAATTTATTAGTCGAAATGAGAAAGGAAAAGCTGGACATTTTAGGTGTTAGTGAGGTGAGATGGCCAAATAGTAATGACTTTTGGAAAGATAATTATAGAATAATTACAACTTCTTCAACTAATGGACAGGCAGATGGTTAGATTCAGTACAAAACCCACAGACACTGTTTTAGTACAGGTTTACATGCCAACAACTCAGTACGAGAATGAGGAAGTAGAAAAGGTATACGAGGATGTAAATAGTATAGTGAGTAAAAAGAGATGAGAATTTAATAGTTATGGGCGATTTTAGTGCGTCAGTGGGAGAAGGTAGTGAGGGAAAAATGGTAGGATAATTTGCGTATGGCAGACAAAATGATAGAGGAGAAAGATTAGTTGAGTTCTGCCAGGAACATAGATTAGTAACTGTAAACACCCTATTCGAACAACATGTTAGGAGAAGACATACCTGGAAAGCGCCAGGTGATAGGGCTAGATACCAAATAGATTATATTTTAGTTAAACAAAGATTTAGAAACCAAGTTAAAAACTGTCGTAGTTATCCAGGGGCTGACATAGATGGCGATCATAACTTAGTTAAAACGAAGTGTAAACTAAAATTCAAAAAATTGAGAAAGGTTAAAAGAGAGGGATGGGATCTAGGTAAGCTTAATGATAGTAGGGTAAAAGAGGAATATATAAACCTTTCAGAGAAGTGGATAGTGAAAGTAAGCAAAAATATAATACAGTTAGAAATAAGATAGTACATGAGTGTAGAAAAGCTAGAAATAAATGGATGGAGGAGAATTGTAACGGAATACAAGTTGACTTGAGAGTAGGTAAGACAGACAGGGCTTACAGGGCAGGTAAAAAGCTTTTTGGGGAAGATAGGAAAAATATAATGGTATTAGAGACGAGAATAATGAGCTTCTAATAAATAAAGTTGAGGTAGCACATAGATGGAAAAGATATTTAGAAGATTTATATAAGGGAGACGATATGGATGAGTTAGAGAACGACCAAGAAGAGGATGTAGAAATAGGGTTCTTAATATTAAGAGAGGAATTTGATAGAGCTGTTCGGAATCTTAAACTAAATAAAGCGCCAGGGATAGACGATATTCCCGCAGAATTAATAAAATATACAAGTCAGAAAACTTTAGACAGATTATATGAACTAGTAAAAGTAATATATGACACAGGTGAGGTTCCAATAGATTTCGAAAAAAGTATTATTATCCCAATCCCAAAAAAGTCAGGAGCTGATAGGTGTGAGAATTTTAGAACGGTTAGTTTAACTCTCATGCTTCCAAAATACTAACAATAATAATTAAAAATAGAGTAGAAGCTTTGAATGAGAATTATTTAGGCGAAGACCAATATGGGTTTCGTAAAGACAGAGGGACTAGAGAACCGATACTAATGATTAGGGTAATTATCGAAAAAAGTTACAAAAAAATAAAAAGACCCATTTCGCGTAGATTTAGAAACAGCATTTGATAGGGTTAATTGAATTGTTATGTTCAGGGTTTTGCAAAAAATAGGAATCTCTCATAGGGATAGAAAAATTATTTACGGTCTATATAAAAACCAAAGCGTAGTAATTAGATTTGATGAAATAGAAAAGGAAGCTAAGATTAGAAATGGTGTTAGACAGGGTTGTATACCGTCTACCTTGATTTTTAATGTTTATATTGAGGAAGCTTTAAACTTAGCTAGAGAGAAAAAAGAGATAGGTATTAGTGTACAGGGACAGAAAATAGACATGTTACGTTTTGCAAATGATATAGCCATTATAGCAAAGTCTAGAAAAGAGTTAGGAGAGTTTTTAAATATTTTAGATGAGATACTACGGAGTAACTATAGTATGAGAATTAACTCAGTAAAGACAAAGATAATGACAAGTGAGTTACAGCCTAGTTCTAAACCAAAATTAAAAATAGGTAATACCGACTTAGAGGAGGTAGATGAATTTTGCTACTTAGGTAGTATAATTACAAAGGATGGACGTAGCAGAAGGGATATAGTAGCTAGAATAGCTCAAGCTAGAAAAATGTTTTTAAAAAGGAAAAACTTACTAATAGCTAATAGTATTAGTTTAGATAATAGAAAAAGTTTCTTAAAGTCGTACGTATGGAGCGTTCTACTATACGGTAGTGAGACTTGGACAATTAAAGAAGTAGATAAGAAAAAGATAGAAGCTTTTGAAACTTGGTGTTGTAGGAGAATGTTAAAGATTTAGTCGGACAAATAGAGTAACAAACGAGGAAGTTTATAGAAGGATAGGTGAGGATCCCTGTATGTGGAAACAATTGAAGGTCAGGAGAGATAGAATGATAGGGCACCAGTTAAGACATGAGGGACTATTTAGTAAAGTCTTAGATTATAGACTACCAAATAAAAATAGAGTAGGAAGGCCTAGACAAAGCTATATTAGTCAAATTATTAGAGATTTAGGTTGTGAAGGCTATGTAGACCTTTTTAGACTAGCTCAGAATAGAAAAAATTTAGAGCTGCGTCAAACCGACTTTAAGTAAGTTCGAAAACAAAACAAAAAAAAATAAAAATCAGTTAACTAAATGTCACCAGGACATAACTCACAATTAGTTAGCGGTCTGGCATGTTGGTAGCGTTTCGTTGCTTAAGCCTTACCATAACATATAATTGAATAAACGTCACCATGACATAACTGACAATTAGGTAGCGGTCTGGCATGTTGGCAGCGATTTGTTGCTTAAGCCTTACCATAACATATAATTTAATAAAGGTCACCATGACATAACTCACAATTAGGTAGCGGTCTGGCATGTTGGCAGCGATTCGTTGCTTAAGCCTTACCATAACATATAATTTAACACTTTTCCTTTTTGAAGCAGATAACCAGGTTCTATTTATTTCCTTATAAATGGCAATCATGTAAACATGTTAGAGTTCTTTGACAACCATCAGGTTGCTAATATCTATGTAGAGCCAGTTGGATAGAAAAAAGATAGAAGGATATAGGAAGACCTAGACCAAACTATATTAGTCAAATTATTAGAAATTTAGGTTGTGAAGGGTATGTTGATTGGGGGGGGGGGGGGAATTAAGGAGGTTGATATAAATGTGTGATATAAATATGCAAATTATAATGAAGGACCAATTGCTTTTGTAGCAATAACGATAATGGTGGAGCGGTTATGTAATAACTAAAAACAACTACAAACTAATTAAGGAAGGGTATAAATACCTTAAGTCCTGTGCCGCTGTGGGCAATGAACTTCACACACAAAGAGCTTCCGACGGAGGACCAGTAACACGCTCGACCGGGTGATGGTCTCGCTTTCAAAAGCTCTAATACAACCGGCTTCTGCAAGGGTTCGATGCGACTTGCTTCTGTAAAGGCTCGAGTACGACTGTCTTCACACACTCACTGCCGGTATATAATGTTTCACTCAAAACTGTAGGATGCCCGCACAAATAGTTTTCATTGTCACAAATACCAAAGTTTTCAATGACGACGTAACATACCGCCCACCAAATTCATAGAATTTGAAAAGGAGGGAAGTAGGTTGGGTGAAGGAAATCACATGGGATTTGACCTTGCTAGGAAGACAGGTAACGAAAGATAGGGTGGTGCACTACAGCGAGCGATATTACCAACTATGCAAAAAAAAATAAAAATATATATGTAAATAAGCAAATATGTAAAAATAATATACTACTATACATGTAAAAAATGTGTATATACATCTAAACATAAAAATAAAATTAAAATAACGGTAGCGGCGCTAGTTTGACCAAAGGTCGTTTTAATGTGCCATGTGCAGTTTTGACTTCAGCGACACGTATAATACCGTCCGCACCGGGAAAGGTATTAATAATACGACCAAACTTCCATTAAAGTGGAGAAAGCTGGTCGTCCTTGATGAGGACAATAGTGTCCTTTTCGACTTGTCGGACACCTACCTTAGAGTGCCATTTAACCTTTTGGTTCAGAGTATGTAAGTACTCATGGTTCCAGCGAGCCCAAAAATCTTGGTGGAGTTTTTGCAGGAGTTTCCACCTGCTCTTTAATGGTAAAACGTTGGTTGAATGGTCCTCATCTGGTGGTGCAGAAAGAGGCTCCATAGTTAAGAAATGACCTGGTGTTAGGCAACGCAAGTCATTTGGATCCGAACTCAAAGCGCAGAGTGGCCTTGAATTTAGCACAGATTCAATTTGTGTGAGAACTGTGTAAAGTTCCTCAAAGGTAAGTTTTTGTTCGCCGATTACGCGAGCTAGGTGTGTCTTTACCGACTTAACACCGCTTTCCCACAAGCCACAGAAGTGAGGGGCGCTAGGTGGATTAAACGACCACTTTATCCTTTCTGAGGTTACTGCACTATGCAGATAACTCGTAAGCTGACGATAGGCACCTACAAAATTAGTACCGCAATCACTAAATATTTGAGAACAGCGTCCTCGCCGTGCTATAAATCGTCGCAAAGCAGCAAGAAACGCGTCTGCCGACAAATCCGAAACAAGTTCAATATGTGCGGCCTTAGTGGCAAAACAAACAAAATACAAATATAGGCCTTAAGAGATTTAGAGCCTCGTAGGCGGTTAGCCTTTATTAAAAGAGGGCCAGCAAAATCAACACCAACAATACTGAACGGTTTGATTTGGGTAATACGTGCTGCCGGTAGGTCTCCCATAGGAGGAGTTACCAGGACCGGTTTGGTACGAAAACATCTATGACATGATGATAAATAACTTCGGATTGAATTTTTAATAGAAAGGATCCAGAAATTCTGTTGGATAAGATACGCTGTGGTATTAACACCAGGATGGCAATACCTTTCATGAGTTGACAGAATGATAAGTTCGGTTAATCGGTGCCGCTGAGGCAATAACGCAGGAAACTTTTCGGAATAGGAAAGCGAAGAATGTGTCAAGCGCCCACCTACTCTTAAGATGTTTTGTGGATCAACAAATGGAGAAAGTTTTCGCAAGCCTTTAGGTAATTTACGGTTTGCCTTGATCGAAGCTATTTCCTTTGAAAATGTAACATTTTGTACATGCCGAACGATAATCATGAGAACATTGTGTAATTCAATGTCTGTTAAGGGACCCGTGTGACATTTAACCATGGGTTTAGTAAATCTATAAATGTAAGCCACGATGCCTTGGATTTTATATAACGATGAAAAGCGACTTAGTAAAATGTCAATGACGTTTGGATCTGTTTGAGCGACAAATGTTAGGATCTTCTTTTCCGTAGTTACCTCAGCAATTGAGGTTGACAATGTGGGTTGAGGCGGCCACGAGTCACTAGGGTAGTGAAGCCATTCAGGCCCCGCCCACCATAGCGAACATGAAATAACCGCGCTTGGCATTAATCCCCGAGATGCAGGATCAGCCGGATTATGCGAAGATTTAATATAAAACCATCGGCTAGGTGCAATGATTTCTTGAATGTGGCTAACACGGTTTGCCACAAAAGTTTTCCAACGAAAAGGTGGAGAACGTATCCAAGTGAAAGCGACCGTAGAATCACTCCACGCTGAAACATCGGAGATGTCAATCAAGCCTTGATAAGACCGAATGGTAAAAGAAAGTAAATCGGTTAATAAAACGGCGGCACATAATTCCAAACGTGAAATTGAAATGCGCTTAATTGGAGCTACTTTTGTTTTAGCGGTTACAAATTGTACAGTTATTTCTCCAGTAGTTTGATTTATGAACTGAAATACACTACCGCTGCATACCCTACCTCGCTAGCATCGCAAAACCCATGCAAATGACAAGTAAAAGGATCCGAAGGGGGTAAACAACGTGGTAACTTTAATGACGATAATAACGGCAACTCTTCTTGATACTGCTGCCATTGAGACGAAATGTCTGCTGGTGGGATGTCATCCCAATTTAAACCTAACATCCACAGATGCTGGATTAGGCGTTTTGCAAAAAGTGTTAGTGGTGCTAAAAACCCTAATGGATCATATATTCTGGCAACTTGTGAAAGTATGTTGCGCTTTGTACATATTGGGTTTAATGGTTTAACCCGAAATGAGAAAACATCTTCTGTAGGTGACCATTGAAGACCTAATATTTTTATTGATTCGTCAGTATCGAAATCGAGTGAAGTATATTGGCAAAAATCTGACGGAATGCCTTCCAAAATAGAAATTGAATTAGAACTCCATTTTCGAAGTTCAAACCCAGCCGAATGTAAAAGTCGATTAAGTTGATCTTTAATTTCGCGGGCCGATTGTATAGAATCTCCACCGGCGACAAAATCATCAATATATAGATTTGACCGTATAGCGTCAGCGGCTAACGGAAACCTTTTGCCTTCGTCAATGGCTAATTGCTGAAGAGTTTTTAATGCTAAATAAGGCGATGACTTAATACCGTAGGTCACTGTATTAAGCTGATATGTCTGGATGGGTTCTTCTGCGGAGAACCGCCAAACAATTAATTGAAACTTTCGATGTTCTTCGGTAACCAAAATTTGTCGATACATTTGGCGAACATCACAAGTAAAAACGAAACGATGAGTACGAAATTTCAGTAAGATTGACGAAATGTCGTTTTGGAGACTAGGTCCAGCCAATTGAGTGTCATTATGACACGTTGTTTTTAGCCTTTGCAGAGGCGTCAAAACCACACGAATTTTAGAAGTATGACCTTCTTCTTTAAACACAGGGTGATGGGGTAAAAATAATTATCGTTCCCAACGGGCGGAGAATCGAGTAATGCCATATGACCCGCATCAAGATAGTCCTGCATGAAATTGTTGTATTGGGCGCGTAGCTCCGGTTGAGCATGCAATTTGCGCTCCAACGAAAATAGTCTTTTTTTAGCCATCTTAAAGCAATTATCAAAAACGGGCAAAGTATCGTTGAACGGTAACGCAACAATAAAACGACCGCTAGGGTCCCGAGAAAACGTGTTTTCAAAATCAAATCTGCCTTTTCTTCTTCTGGAGAAGTATAAGGCTTGATGGCAACTCTTCTATCTCCCAAAACCGCCTTAGGGTCTGGTCGATAGGATCTTCTACAGAAGTAAAAATGCTTGGACAGTATCAGACTGCAAGCTTTTGTGGGACCAAGAATAGTCCAACCAAAAATTGTATTTATGGCGGCAGGCTGAAGAAATTTGCCATGTATAACACCGCCATTGATGATGAACGGATAAACATCTGCTTCAAGGAGCATGTCAATAGTTCCTGGAGAGTTCCAGGTCGGGTCTGCAAAGTGCAGGCCGCATAAGTGTTCCCAATTATTAGGAACTTCAACGCTAGGTAATTTGCCAGATATTGACGAAAGCACAAAAGTTGTGACTTCTAGAGATTTTTCAGAGTCTAACATAGAGCGAATGGTGCAGCTGACGGCACCCCTATTGACTGCTGAAGTTGTCTGCCCAAGTCCATAAATCGGAACTTGAGAACGTATGCGTGGAAGCCAAAGTTTGCTCACGCAATCGTCTCGAATAAAGCTAGCTTGAGAGCCAGGGTCTAAGAGTACCCTGATCGGTTTGTATCTACCAGACCGGTCTTGAACTTCCACAACAGCAGTGGAGAGTAAGACAGTAACCCCAAGATTTGAATTCGTCTGTGAAGACAAAACATTTGCCGGAATAGGAGAGGCTGACTGCGTCCTATTGGCATTTTTATGCATGTGTGTAGCGATCGATTCAGCTGAACGGCTAGAAGCAGGTTGCGGTTCAAAATGTAGCAAGATATGATGCGGCTTGGCGCAAGTTCGACAGGTATTATAAGATTTGCATTGCATGGACGCATGGTCTGTTCGTAAGCAATTTAAACAAAGGCGTAAGCGTTTGACAATGTCGAAACGTTCTGTCGGAGTTTTCTTTAGAAACGATTGACATCTGTAAATTAAGTGATTGCCTTTGCAAGAAGGACAATGGTGCAAAAATGAATTCTTTGAGTCACTGGAGCTACTTGGTGTGTCCAGTGAGACTACATTAGAAGAAACTCTTGGTTTAAACTGAAACGCTGAGGATTTCTTAGGCACTGATGTGTGAGATGTATGGACAGTCGTCGAATAAGAAACAGGTGCGGTTGAAGAAAAGGTTTCAACGCTGCACATTGTTGAGTTAAAAATATCTCAAATCCGAAATTAGGTATTTGCTTCGGATCCGATTGGAGTTCGAAGCGTTTTCTAGTGAACGGATCGAGTTTTCTAAAAGCAAATCGACTAGAATAAAGTTCCAATGTTCAGTGGGAAACTTTAAGTTAGTTAGAACAGCAAGGTTCTCCGAAAAACAATCAATAAGTGCCCTAAGTTACTTAGGGTCTTCTGATTTTAAAGGTGGAAAGTCTTTCATTGCTTTCCAATGCAAAGTTGCCAATAAACGCGGGTTGCTAAATCTCTCACGCAAGGCGTTATATGAGATAATAAAGTTATCCCCCGAAATGGGTACAGATTTAACGATTTTTAAAGACTCCCCGGTACAAGAATTGATAAGATAATTTAATTTTTCGATATTGGACAGCGACTCGTTATTATAGACCAGACTGTCAAATAAATCGATGAAAGATGAGAATTGGTTACCTCATTATTAAAACTTGGGAGTTTTAACGGTACCAATTTTGATACCGTGCTGCTTGGAGCATTTTCGATGATTTGTGGTGCTTTCATTTCTTGCATCGTATCGAGATGCAGCAGTATGCAAAAATAAGCGGAATCTACTTCCTTCCGTACAGCGTTGTAAGTTAATGATTCTACCTCGTCACATGAAGCTAAAACCGCAATTAAAATTTTGCTGAAATTTGTATAAAGGTCATGTATTCCCCTTGTTTGAATAAGGAACAATGCCTTTAAAGTTGGGTCACTTTGTATAGCGTTACAAAGCTCAAACATTTCTAAAATACGTGTTTTCAGTAATTCTAGTTCTACCACATGTGCCTTCTTTGGAGCCATTCTGAAAGATTCCGAAAGGACTACAATAAATGCTATAAAACCGTAACGCTCAGATGTACACGAAAAATGTTAAATAGGGTATAAACCAATAAATCACGTTTTATGACTAAGCAACACATAGAACCTAACGGTTTGTCAAACAAAAGCGTGAAGATAAGATTTACCGCTTAACAACCCGAGCGGTTACGGTCGGCCTTTACTTCAAAGCTCACAGAAACGTGGTTTTAACGTATTTGCCAAAAGATGCAGCTTAACGTGTTTGCAAGAAGAATGCAGCTTTTACATTATATTACCCTTTGCAGATGTTCAATATTTTACCGTAAACCGACTGAAAGATTTGTATTGATACTAAAAACGTGCAATAGCTTTTAAATACAGAGTAAATCCTTTCCTTTTCGTTTAAAAGTATAAAGCGATTTATAGTTTTCAGGTTGCTGTGCTTTATGCCGCTAAAATATATTTAAAACTGAAAACCAACAAATCTTATATTAAGGATTTGTTTGTAATTAAAACGCTTGCTGGTTTTAATTACGGCGAAATCACTTAATTTAGTCTAGAGAAAGTAAGTAGCTAATATTGTACATATTTTACCCGCTAAAAATGGAGCTTGAACACAAATTTAAAGCTAAAATATTGATTAATTAAAAAGCTCGCTGGTGTGCAAAATGATATTTAATTTAGGACATGTGTATACATAGGACTGATGAATCCGGATCGACTATAGGACCAATGATTGGGGGGGATTAAGGAGGTTGATATAAATGTGTGTTATATTTATATATGCAAATTATAATGAAGGACCAATTGCTTTTGTAGCAATAACGATAATGGTGGAGCGGTTATGTAATAACTAAAAACAACTACAAACTAATTAAGGAAGGGTATAAATACCTTAAGTCCTGTGCCGCTGTGGGCAATGAACTTCACACACAAAGAGCTTCCGACGGAGGACCAGTAACACGCTCGACCGGGTGATGGTCTCGCTTTCAAAAGCTCTAATACAACCGGCTTCTGCAAGGGTTCGATGCGACTTGCTTCTGTAAAGGCTCGAGTACGACTGTCTTCACACACTCACTGCCGGTATATAATGTTTCACTCAAAACTGTAGGATGCCCGCACAAATAGTATTCATTGTCACAAATACCAAAGTGTTCAATGACGACGTAACATATGTAGAGCTTTTTAAATTAGCACAGAATAGAAAAAAAGTTAGAGCTGCGTCAAACCGACCTTAAGTAAGGTCGAAAACAAAATGATGATGATTAGGTTAAAGTAAAATATCTTAGCCCCTAACATTTATTTCGTTTTGTTGTCTTATAGTTACATCAAGAAAAAGTATTCTTTTGTCAATTGGAATAACTCGCCAAGTGCAACTTATCTCTAAGAAACAAACTTTATATAAACAAGTTTCTCACTTCAGAAAGATTGCTTATAATACATATAAATCAAAAATGTCTTTCAAGAAACGATTGGATGAAGCAACAAAATTTTCAGGTACATTCAATTTTGAAAAACTTGTTCAAAATTTAAACTCTATGCAGGAACGTTTC
Source organism: Platerodrilus igneus (assembly GCA_036346225.1). Lineage (NCBI taxonomy): Eukaryota > Metazoa > Arthropoda > Insecta > Coleoptera > Lycidae > Platerodrilus > Platerodrilus igneus. Next base: position 3,923,428 of record JARFIW010000003.1, on the reverse strand, counting down.
TTTGAATGCCAATTAAACAATGCTGGTAAAAAAATTAAAAGGTCGAACATATTCAAATGAGGATAAGTTATTGGCATTAGTATTTTGAAACAAATGGGAGGTTCTGTGTACAAGTACCTTTTATACATATTTGCTTTACCATCGAAGCAAACAATGCTTAAATATCTTAATAGGATCTACATAAGACCTGGATCTTGTGATGTCATAATTAAGGCTTTGAAAGCTGAAGTTGAAAATTTTAAACATGAACAAGATAAAAGGCGACTTTTCACGACATAAAGTAACATATTTGATTATGTGTGTATGTGTTAAACTTGCGTTTTGTCGATAAAATTTACTGGAGGGATATCGTACGGCACCATTCTATCAGATAAACTAACATAACATGTTCTGTACCAGGTTATGACTGTGTATCTTCAACACTTGACCTTTACCGGGCAATTATTCAAAGCAAGGTTAGGGAATAACATACGTTTTTGCGGTGCCGCACAAGTACATGTTTCTTAAATAGTGGGGGGATATTTCAACATACCATGTAACGATTTTACTTTCTGTCATTATGTCTACAGATATTTAACCTATTTAATTAATAATAACCAACTTAATGCATAATGATGCTACACAATCTAAGAAATACATATTACATATTGTCAAATACAATATTAACTTTCAATTCGGAAGTGTAAAATTTTAAATTCTGCGGTGACAAAAGATACTTTTTGTTAGTGTCATCTTAAGAGTTCCCTCTGTTAGACAATTGTAAGATTAAGCTTGTTGCCAGGCGGTAACCCGCGTGATATTACGACTTCCAACTCAGCTGTCGTCAGGAAAGGTCAATTGCTCCTTGAACGCAAGGACGATGACGTTTAGTCAGTCCACGTGTTGGAAGCACACGAAATTTAAATTGTTTTCTTGATATGATATCGTCTCGGCGACGCGCACTTTGGTTGTCCACACTTGCTGGAAAATAGCTCGCGGATGACGAGACGTTATTTAGTTTGAAGGGCCTTTGGTTAACATGCAACTTTTGGTTAACATGAACTTTTGGTTAACATGAAATTTTAAATAACATGCAAATCTTAGTTAGCATGTAGTTCTAGTTAACATGCAACGTAGGAAAATTTAAGAAGTTTAACTGATTTGTTTGGACGGGAGAAGAAGTTTATCAGTATTTAGTAAAGTTTAACCTTTGTACGAATGTCGATTTGGCGTGCATCAATTATTTAATATGGACGCTGTGATATGGTTTGGAATTTCAGTAAGCAGCTAATTTGGTTGTATGGAATTGGACATTTCCTGTATTTAAGTATTGAAGCAGGCGAATTGTAAATCATCAATTATAATTCCGGGTATAGCCCATATGCCTAGCAGGTATTTTTCCATCGGATGAACATCTGGTATGTAAATTTACTTTCATATATGTCAGCTGTCGCATGGATATAGCAGACAAACAATTTTTTTGTCTGATCACGTGATCTGAACTTTAAGTTAGGTGAATGACAGACTATTTATTTTTCATATTAAGCAACAGGAACCTGTAAATTTTCATTTTAAATCTTTTTATTAATACATTTAATTTACGGAAGATGTCATTAAGAGATAAGAAAAGTTAAATTCTATATTTTATGAAAATTGATTTAATTATTCGAAACATGATTTACTCAAATCTTAGAAATTAAATTTTTACATTTCATATTCCACTAATTGCTGGGTGTAATATTTTTGTGAGATTAAGTAGTACTACCCAAACCAACCGAAATTGTTACATATAGTTAATTATTCAGAAAGTAAACTCATGCTCTCTCATTTCTAAATAAATTTTGCTAGACATTTCTAATAGAAATTACCATGTTTTAAAGGTGAGAAGTACTTATACTATCAAGTACTTATGTACATATTTTTCAAGAATTTAAATTAATCAAACTTATATTAAAGAAAAAAGATGTCTTGTAAATAACATGCTAAATACTGAAGGAATAGATTTTTATTTTGGTCAAGACTATTCTTTTTAATTGAAATGAATGAAGGTTGATTCGAATTAATTTTTAAATTTTGGGTATAAATGCACAAACAGTGCTATCTTTGTTTAATCTGTTTACAGGTGTAGCAGTGCATCTATAAAGGTCAGTCGAGCCATAAGGTAAGAAACTTTAGGGATTGTGTTGCAGTAATAAATTGTATAGCGGTAATTGAATAAAGGTTTCCGCATTCGACTTGTACAAGGGACTTGTAAGGTCTTCTTCGTATAGAAAAATTCGGTGGCGCCATATTCTTTACATTTTTGGTCGCAGTCCAACCCCGACCCACAGCTCATGTTCTACCCAGAGCAAATAGTTCGACTAGCCGCTTAGCCTTTTGAGGTTTCCTCATCTACGAGCCTTTTCCACCGAAATTTGCCGTGGGCTCTATACACTTACTGGAAATCCTCGTGAAGCTTTCTTGTGCCTTTCAGCTGGTCACATAGAAAAAAACTAATAGGAAAAATCTCTTAATATAAATGAAAAGGCTATAAATAGCGCCCAACGTATAGGCCTCGATTGCTGTACCAATTGTATAAGCACATAACGTGCAGGCTACGATTGATTTTGCATGCTTACACTTGTTGATTCGTGAATCATTTACCCTAAGATTAATTCATTTTATTGATGTTGTTCGACTAAAGTTTTAGTGCAGATTGTTTAATTGAGTTAAATTATAGTTAGTTAGCTAGTCTATTTCGTGATGGCTGAGACCTATCAAGTAGTTTATTTGCATAAAGATGAATTGGATTACGAATTGAGAATCCGAGGAGTTATTAGTAGCAGACCGATGCAGGATAAGAGGAAAATGTTAGGCCGATTATTAGCTAAAGAAACAGCAGTACCTGGTCGTTTAATAGATCCTTCCGCATATGTCGTAGAATTTTCAGATGAACATGATGAGATTGATGTATCGATAGAATCAGTAAAAAATGTTTTATTAGAATTTGAAGGTGAGTTAGCAGACCCTACATTTAAGAGGATACAGTCGAGATTAATACATCTTGATGGTCGAGTTAGGAGAATGAAAATCCCTTTAGATAATTCGGATGAGGTTACTTTATTTAAAAATGAATCGTTAGCAACTATCCTTACCATGGAGGCAGAGCTACATGAAAAGCTTAAGAAGAATGAAGATGTAAGCGGATATGGTGAATTTTCTATGAGAGAAACCATTCCAGCTGTTGTCAGTGCTCCTATTCACACTGTTTCATATTTAGTACCCCCTATTCCAATTGGTTCGTGGTCAGTAAAATTTTCTGGAGATCCAAGACAGGTTCATCAATTTTTGGACAGAGTAGCTGAGTTAGCACACTCGCGTAAAGTATCTGAGGAAGATTTATTTAATGCTTCTGTAGAATTATTCACAGGTAACGGTTTAGAATGGTATCGTTGTGTTAGAAGTTCTTTAACAAACTGGAATTCTTTGGTTATTCGTTTAAAGGAAGATTTCTTACCATCACACTCAGAGGACGAGATTTGGGAAAAAATTAGGTCGCGTCATCAACATAAAGGAGAATCTGTAGTCATATATATAGCTCATATGGAGAATTTGTTTAGTAGGTTACCACAATCACCTGCGGAATGCACGAAAGTTAGAATGGTAAAAAAGAATCTATTACCTGATTTTATTTGTCAATTAGCTCTAACGGAAATTGATAATATGTCAACGTTAATTAAGTTGTGTAAGAAATTGGAAGAAGCTTATGCATCCAAGCATAAATTAGTACAAAGTCCAGCGAAATATGTTCCGAAATTTGAAGTTTCAAGTTGAAAATAAGTGGTCAGCTCCTGTTAAAAACTTTTCAGCGCGAACTGGTCGTAGTTTTTATAATCAATCATTTCTACCTCAAATACAATCTCTTGGTAATAATAATAATAATAGTAATCTTTCTAGTAGAGTCCCTGTAAATAAATTTAAAATAAATAAACTTACATGTTGGAATTGTTTGGAAGAAGGTCATACATTTTGGAGGTGTAAGATTCCTCGTAAAATATTTTGTTATAGTTGCGGATATAGTGGAGTTAAGACAGTAACTTGTCCGTCGTGTTCAAAAAACGAGCAGGTAGGCAGATGCAGAGTGGCCGGCATCATGCTTCTATGCAAAAGGCTACGGTTATGTTGTGTGAACAGAATAATTTTTTTGATAAAGATGATTGGTCAAGATGGCTCGGAATCGTTAAAAATTTTTGTCAACGGAACGTCAAGCCAAAAGCTGACGCGTTATTTGTAAAGAAACCTCAGGACAATCGTCCGTACATTATGGTAAAATTGTTGGATAGAGACGTCACGGGTTTGTTCGACTCCGGTTGTACTACTACCGCGGTTGGTTCGTTAGCATTTTCTGTTCTTGAGGAATTGAATTTAAAAGTTTTTAAAACTGAAAAGAGAAAAGTTTCCACTGCTGATGGTGCTCTTCAAGAAGTTATTGGTTCAGTTGATTTACCTATTAGAATTGGAAGACAATATCGTATTATTAACGCTTTGGTTGTACCATCTCTTCCACACACATTTATTTTTGGTAGCGATTTCGCTAAATCCTTTGGTTTAATAGCAGATTTCAAAAACAACACATGGCATATTCAAGATTATGATAACAATAGTATTTCGTATATAGGTCAATCGTCAGTACCCTTAAGTTGTAGTAATCAGTTACTTAGTTTAGATGATTTGTTGGAAACGCAGCAAGTAAAAGCACGAATAGCAATAGAATCCTTCAATGAAATTAGTAGTGAAGAGAGACTAGGGCGTACAGATAAAATTGTTTTAGATATTGATACGGTGATGCGAAACCATTTCGTAAGAAACCATACGTCATGTCCCCCTTTATGAGTAAGATGTTAGATAAAGAGTTAGACGAGATGTTGAGATTAGGAGTAGTGGAAGAATGTCAGAGTCCATGGTCATCCCCTGTACTGTTAGTTAAAAAACAAGATGGCGAGTACAGATTTTGTTTTGACGGAAGAGCGCTCAATGATATTACTAAACATGATAGCTACCCATTGCTAAATATCGATAGGATTATTAATTTACTTAGAGGTGCAAATTATATTTCTAGTCTAGACCTTAGAAAGAGTTTTTGGCAAATCCCACTTTCCGAAACATCTAAGGATAAAACAGCATTTAGTGTTATTTCAAGAGGACAGTATAGGTTTGTTACCATGCCATTCGGATTAAAGAATGCTGCTCAGACGCAACAGCGTTTGTTTGATTCAATTTTTGGACCGAAGTTTGAACCACATGTGTTTTGTTATTTAGATGACATTATTTTGTGTTCAGCATCTTTTGAGGAACATTTGAAGTTATTAGAAACCGTGAAAGAACGTCTTAAAGAGGCAAACCTTACGATTAACTTAAAAAAGTGCGAATTCTTTAAGAAATCTTTGAAATTTCTTGGTTATATTGTTGGATCAAATTCCCTTCGTACAGATCCCGAAAAGGTTTCTGCAATGGTAAATTTTCCTAGACCTAAGACCACTACTGAAGTCAAACGTTTTTTAGGAATGTGTAGTTGGTATCGTCGTTTTATAAAAAACTTTTCATCTTTAGTGTCACCGATCAGTGATTTAGTAAAAGGAAGAAAAAAGGGTCAATCTATTGTTTGGACGTCCAAAGCTGAGGACTCATTTGTTCAGATCAAGCAGGCTTTAGTTTCCGCTCCATTATTATCACAACCGGACTACTCAGTCCCATTTATTGTCGAATGCGACGCCAGTGATACAGGGCTCGGAGCAGTTTTAGTTCAAAAAATCGATGATGTAGAGCACGTTATCTCTTATGCCAGTAAATCACTTACCCGAACTGAGCGAAATTATTCAGTCACGGAGAAAGAGTGTCTTGCTGTAATTTTCGCTATAGAAAAATTCCGACCTTGGGTAGAAGGCACCCGTTTCACTGTTATCACAGATCACTTTTCATTGTTATGGCTTAATAATATACAAAACCCAACCGGTAAATTAGCTAGATGGGCTGTCCGTCTACGGCAGCATACTTTTGAGTTAGTTCATCGAAAAGGAAAGTTTGACGTAGTTCCAGATTGTCTTAGCCGTGCAGTCCCAGTCGAAAATCATGTTGATAACTTAGTTGAGATCAAGTTGGATAATTTGGACCCTTGGTATGTGTCTCTTCGAGAAAAGATTTTATCTTCACCTGATGATTACCCACAATGGAAGGTGGAAGATAACCTTGTATTTAAATTTCTTTCTTCAAATTTACCACTCTCATCGAATGTAAGGGAATGGAAATATTTAGTTCCTAGATCACAAAAGGAAGAGGTTATTCGGATAAATCATGACCCTTCAGTGGCCGGACATTTTGGTTTTTTTAAAACATTGGCATGCGTACAAGAGAATTTTTATTGGCCAAAAATGCGTATTGATGTGATGAAATTTTGTAAAAAGTGCTTAACGTGTGGTGCACAGAAAGCATCGAATAGAGGACTCCTAGGGTTAATGGGAAAGGAAAAAGAGGTGAAGTTCCCCTTTCAGATTATTGCAATAGACCTCATGGGCCCATTTCCACGGTCCAAGGTTGGACACAAATGGTTATTAGTTATAGATGATTGGTTCTCAAAATTTACATTAATGTTTCCGTTACGTAGTGCAAAAGCGCATTTAATAGAACGTGGACTGGAGGAAAAAGTTTTTTTAGTCTTTGGTGTCCCCAAATTCGTTATTTGTGATAATGGCTCACAATTTAGTGGAAGAAATTTCAAGGCAGTATGCAAAAAATATGATGTTCAAAAAATTTGGTTTAACGCAGTTTACTCTCCCCAATGTAATTTTGTGGAAAGAATAAATCGAACTGTCGGAACAGCTATACGGTCATATATTAAAGAACATGATACTTGGGATATTGAGTTACCCCAAATTCAGTATGCGATTAATTATGCAAAACATCATGCCACTGGTTATTCGCCAAATTTCTTAGTTTTTGGTAGACATGTTCCCGTGTCTGGAAAATTTTATGGTCTTGATGTGGAACCCACAGATGATTTAGATATTATTCCTGGTGATAGACCTTCGTATGTGTTAGATCAACAAGGACTATTTGATATTTTTATAGACGTACAGAAAAGGTTACATTTAGCTTACATGCAGTCCAGTAATACATATAATTTGAGGAGACGTAACATTTCTTTCGAAGTAGGTGACAAAGTTTGGAGGTCCAATAAAGTTCTTTCGATAGCAAGTGATAAGTTTACTGCTAAGCTTGCGCCAAAATACGTTTTGTGTATCGTTAGAAAGAAGATTTCTAATTTGATTTATGAATTGAATAATGAAGATGGTTCAAAGGCAGGCAGATGGCATGTTAAGGACTTAAAACCTTATTCAGAGTTCAGTAATGATATTGAGAAAGATGATGTTTCTGAACGTTAATTAGTAGCGTTAAAATGTTTAATGGTTAAAAGTAGGAATTATTTCTGTCATATCTTTTTGGTAAAGAATTTATTTATTGTATTAGAATACTGTTTGGAAATCTAAAATTTGGATGTAGGATATGAAGTTAAAAAGGGATAAAGAAATTTTGTTGTACAATAAGGTTAATATTAGGTTGCTCTGAAACTGTTGGTTGCAAATTGTTTGTTGAATTGAGATGTTGTAAGTTGCATGTTACCCTAAAGGTCAAACGTTAGTAGAAGATGTTTATATTTTTGGTGATGAACTTTTGATAAGTTTTGTATATAATTAGTTGAAAATTTCTTTTGGATTTATGTATGTATGGTCATATTAATCTATGGTGAGTTAGGTATGAAATAATTCACTTAATTCATTTAATTCATTTAGTTTGTTTAACGCGTTGTATATAGTGTTTATATTAGTCCGAAACTTAGCTTCTCAAAAATTTCGGTGGAAAACAATTGTTTCTAGAGGGTAATTTTGTAGTCAAGAGGACAACCGAGATTGATGGTAGTTCTTGAGATTGTATTGGAAGTCAAATAATTTGAGTCCAAGTTAGATATTGGTAAGAGACCAATTATCGTTAGTAACTAAAATAGTTATGTTTATTATGAATATTGTGTGAGTTAGCAATGTTCTATTTTGTTCATTCATGCGTGAGTGAAATTTTTTTGAAGAGTAAGACGTGGTGACGTTTTGCTTGTCTCTTCATAGGTAGAGATATTTCTACATTTCTGTTAGCATAATATGCGGTAGAATGTTAAACATTCATGATTTTGAAATATGTTCGTTATTTTGGAAATATGTTCGTTGTGGATCCCAATAATATTAGGAATCCTTTCCTTTTGTAAGTATGTAAATTATGGTTAGTAGAGTAAGAGTATGTTTGTCATGATAGTTAAATCTTTGTTAATGAATTATAATACGGCAGTATTTTATGTTTAGTTTCTTAAATTCTCTGTGTGTAAAGTGAGTGATAAATAACCCCGAATATGTATTAGCTGATATTGTAATATTACCGATTATGACTTCCCGAAATTGTCCCCTTTTGGCGTGTAGTACGCGTAGTTACTGGTCACTGATTTACATACATACAGTATCTTTGTTGATTCAGAGAGTTATTTTTTGTTTTGGTATGTAGAAATTCATAGTAAATTGTAAATACTAATAATAAAAATGATAAAAAAAAAATTCTTCGCACTTATTCTGAAATATTTCCTCGAATTTTTCTCTTAGTAAGAGGCTGTGTAACGATTTTACTTTCTGTCATTTTGTCTACAGATATTTAACCTATTTAATTAATAATAACCAACTTAATGCATAATGATGCTACACAATCTAAGAAATACATATTACATATTGTCAAATACAATAATAACTTTCAATTCGGAAGTGTAAAATTTTAAATTATGCGGTGACAAAAGATACTTTTTGTTAGTGTCATCTTAAGAGTTCCCTCTGTTAGACAATTGTAAGATTAAGCTTGTTGTCAGGCGGTAACCCGCGTGATATTACGACTTCCAACTCAGCTGTCGTCAGGAGATGTCAATTGTTCCTTGAACGCAAGGACGATGACGTTTAGTCAGTCCACGTGTTGGAAGCACACGAAATTTAAATTGTTTTCTTGATATGATATCGTCTCGGCGACGCGCACTTTGGTTGTCCACACTTGCTGGAAAATAGCTCGCGGATGACGAGACGTTATTTTGTTTGAAGGGCCTTTGGTTAACATGCAACTTTTGGTTAACATGAACTTTTGGTTAACATGAAATTTTAAATAACATGCAAATTTTAGTTAGCATGTAGTTTTAGTTAACATGCAACGTAGGAAAATTTAGGTAAATTTAAGAAGTTTAACTGATTTGTTTGGACGGGAGATGAAGTTTATCAGTATTTAGTAAAGTTTAACCTTTGTACGAATGTCGATTTGGCGTGCATCAATTATTTAATATGGACGCTGTGATATGGTTTGGAATTTCAGTAAGCAGCTAATTTGGTTGTATGGAATTGGACATTTCCTGTATTTAAGTATTGAAGCAGACGAATTGTAAATCATCAATTATAATTCCGGGTATAGCCCATATGCCTAGCAGGTATTTTTCCATCGGATGAACATCTGGTATGTAAATTTACTTTCATATATGTCAGCTGTCGCATGGATATAGCAGAAAAACAATTTTTTTGTCTGATCACGTGATCTGAACTTCAAGTTAGGTGAATGACAGACTATTTATTTTTCATATTAAGCAACAGGAGCCTGTAAATTTTTATTTTAAATCTTTTTATTAATACATTTAATTTACGGAAGATGTCATTATGAGATAAGAAAAGTTAAATTCTATATTTTATGAAAATTGATTTAATTATTCAAAACATGATTTACTCAAATCTTAGAAATTAAATTTTTACATTTCATATTCCACTAATTGCTGGGTGTAATATTTTTGTGAGGTTAAGTAGTACTACCCAAACCAACCGAAATTGTTACATATAGTTAATTATTCAGAAATTAAACTCATGCTCTCTCATTTTTAAATAAATTTTGCTAGTCATTTCTAGTAGAAATTACCATGTTTTAAAGGTGAGAAGTACTTATACTATCAAGTACTTATGTACATATTTTTCAAGAATTTAAATTAATCAAACTTATATTAAAGAAAAAAGATGTCTTGTAAATAACATGCTAAATACTGAAGGAATAGATTTTTATTTTGGTCAAGACTATTCTTTTTAATTGAAATAAATGAAGGTTGATTCGAATTAATTTTTAAATTTTGGGTATAAATGCACAGTGTTATCTTTGTTTAATCTGTTCACAGGTGTAGCAGTGCATCTATAAAGGTCAGTCGAGCCATAAGGTAAGAAACTTTAGGGATTGTGTTGCAGTAATAAATTGTATAGCGGTAATTGAATAAAGGTTTCCGCATTCGCCTTGTACAAGGGACTTGTAAGGTCTTCTTTGTATAGAAAAATTCGGTGGCGCCATATTCTTTACATTTTTGGTCGCAGTCCAACCCCGACCCACAGCTCATGTTCTACCCAGAGCAAATAGTTCGACTAGCCGCTTAGCCTTTTGAGGTTTCCTCATCTACGAGCCATTTTCCACCGAAACTTGCCGTGGGCTCTATACACCTACTGGAAATCCTCGTGAAACTTTCTTGTGCCTTTCAGCTGGTCACATAGAAAAAAACTAATAGGAAAAATCCCTTAATATAAATGAAAAGGCTATAACCATACTTGAACAATTCAAGTATGTCGCGAAAAATCGCCTAAATATTGTATGCTTAGGTTTGATGAAATGTTAATCCAAACACATTTAAGTTATAATAAAAATGAAGATTGTATTGAAGGATTCGACACAATTCATGATAATAGGTGCGAATTTGGAAAGTATGCACAGGTATAAATACTGTTTTCTCCAAACATGACATAATTTGTATGTGAATATTTTTTTGTTATTTCAGGTGTTTATGGTTCGTGGAATCAGAAAGAGGTGGAAACAACCAATTATGTTTAACTTTACAGCTGGTCCAATGAAAAGCATGGACATTGTATTCATCGTTAAAAATCTTATTACAAAGCTCAAAGATTTGTTAGTGTATATTATTATTTGTGATCAGGGGTCAAATAACTCTGCAACTCTGAATTATGCAGTTAAAGAAACACGAATCAAAAAACTTCAAAAAACCGAGGAAATGGACATTTCTGAATTTTATTTTGAAATACAGGGCCAAAGGATACTTCCTCTGTTTGATCCCCGCATATAATAAAGTGCGTTAGAAATAACTTAATCAAGCATGATTTAATGTATTTTGATGATGGAGTGCGAAAAGTTGCAAAATGGAAACATTTAGTAACTGCTTATAAAATGGAACCATATTTTGGTAGCTTAAGAAGCATGCCAAAACTTACCGATTACCATATCATTCCAGAAACGATTTCCAAAATGAAGGTGGCTAATTGTACTCTAGCAATGAGCAGAACTGTGACCATAGCAATTAATTTCATGGCTCATTCAGGTATAGTATTATCATGATTGATTTATTGTATATATTTTTTAATAATTAATTATTTAAGAAACGACAGTGCAGATTGGAAATTACATTTTTAAAATGGACAAAGAAGCAACAGATACAGCTCTATTATTAGAATTTCTCCATAACATGTTCGACAGTCTAAATTTAACGGGATATTCACCAAAACCTTTAAAAAGGCCCGTTTTAGAAAATTCTGCTCATTTTAAGTTTTGGAATGAGGTAATACAAAAACTCCATACAATATAATTTGTAAATAATGAAGGAAAAAGTTTCAGACCACCTTGTTTAATGAATTATACAAAAACTATTAAGAATTTTTCAAAATTGTATATAGTGTTAAAAACATTAGATTTTGAGTTTATGAAGACTCGGCAGTTTAATCAAGATCCGTTGGAAAACCTTTTTGGACAAATACGTCAGCGTGTGTCATTTTTCAAAAGCTTACTTGTAAAAAATATAGCCACTAAACATGCTTCTGTTAGCAATTGCGAGAGATACAATAACGATATGTTCTTAGAACTGAACAATCTATCAGTTGAGGTATCATTTGAATCAAATATATATTTTTTATAAATTTCTTTATAGGATTTAAAGAGAAGGCTGATGGTGTTCAGCAAAGCATGAAGATTAATTTTCAGACTCAAAAGGAACTTCCATATGTAGAAAATCAGGTCCTTACCTACGTTCTTTGTTTTATTTAAAAAAAAAATAAAACCAATGGTAGCTGATTGTAGAGTTTGTAATGAAAAACTTTTTACTTGTTCACATAATGAGAGTCATTCTGTTCGCGCCAATCGTAATTTAATTTGTTATTAAATAAATGATGGTAAATCCAGTCTATATTGTACAACATAGAACTGGTTCTTATCTACAAAATTCTTCATTTTTCAAAATTATAAAACAGTTGAACCTTACTAATTGTACCGACGTGATTAAATTTTTGGTATTTGTTGAAATGCGTCAATCACATGTTTGATTATATAGCAAAGACTCACCGGTGGTTATAACTAGTGACCGTACGTAATAGTATAATACTCCAATTTCCAAATATCACTCCTGTTTTCCTCTATTCCATATTATTGCGTGTTGAATGAAGTGATAATCTACACCGCTTGGTAAGTCTCTGTTACGCATTATATCATATTAATTGTTGTTGTTACGCATATGGTCCTGCTATCGAAGGTATTTATAGTTTGAATATTGCATTCACGCATTTAATGTAGCACATTTGCTAAAACTCAAAGACATCTGGTCCATACGACCCGGGTTTGTTATCGCGACTTATGGAAAGTGGTTGACATATCTAAGCACGTTAAGTTTGTTTACAGTAGGTTCACAATTTTATAAATTTTCAACTCAAGTTTATTTTGCATGTTGTATACAAAATCTCATACAAAAGATTGTTTACAATTTGTGAGTTAAATTTTGCAATAATTTGTTAACGCATCTATATAATTTTAAACGCATTATTCCTAGTTCAAAATTTATATTAAAGTATTTAGTTTATACGACATTTCGCAATGCCGTCTAAGGAAGAAACTCTGAAAATATTGATAGCAAAAAAGGAATCCTTATTTAGGCGCATACAAAGGTTATACGATTGTAGTAAAGATCTTTAAAACAGAACCGCCATCAAAGAGTTTCGCGCACGGTTTGAAACCTTTCAAGAAACGAAAACCGAGTTTTATAGTATAATCGATAGATTTAACGCAATTTCGATAGAAATCGATAAAACATTCACGCCAGATTTTAATGTTCTGGACTCATTTGATGAACTGTGCGGATACGGCATGCTAGCCGCCAAGCAGCTTCCTCAAGAAAAGCAAACCACTTTGGTTACCGAACCGGTTAAAAGCACCGTAGTAAGATTGCCGAAGTTGGAGTTACCATTTTTCGGAGGTCAAATAGCGGAATGGCCTATATACTTTCAAACATTCAAAAGTTTAATTCATGGAAACGCGGATTTAGATCCGATTAGTAAATTACATTATTTGTTAGGTCGGTTGTCTGGAAAAGCTTTAACAATTTGTTCTACCGTGCCACCTGTTGCGGAAAATTATGAACTAATTTGGAAAACTCTTATTGAAAAATACGAGTATAAACGTTTAATCGCAAACCATTATATACAAACAATGCTAGAATTTAAACAAGCCCGTTCCGAATCAGGTGATCACTTAAACGCATTCTTAGAGAAGTTTGATACAGCGGTAAGCGCATTGAAAAGTTTGAACTTGCCAGATCTAGCGGATTTTATGTTGTCTTATTTAGCACTTTTTAAATTAGATAACGAAACAATTAAATCATTTGAAATAAATCGTAGAGATTCAACCGCACCTACATATACAGAAGTGCTCACTTTTGTTAAAGAGCAGAGCAAAATTTTGTGTCGTTCAGATACACGTGTTAATAAAAATAAACAACCTGATACGCAATTTAGGAAAGTTTCGCAGTCTTTCGTGGCTAATAGTACTATTATTTCATGTATTGTTTGTCAAAAGAATTTCCATCCTATTTACAAGTGCGATATCTTCCTAGAGATGTCGCCAAATGACAGATATAAATTTGCAAGGGAAAAAAGGTTATGCGTCAATTGCTTAAGTTCTGTTCATCGCATTAAATCTTGTAATTCGCAAAAGTGCTGTGGTGTTTGTTATAAGCGTCACAACACTTTGTTACATTGGCCTAAGTTAACGCCAGTATGTATTAAAATCCAGAAACAAGTACTTCAAGTCTATCGCCGACCGTTATTAGTGTTCCAGAACCGAACACTAATACATTTTGTTCAATTTCGCAATCAGAACAACACTCTAAATCTATCACAAATAAAGTAGCAGTACTTCCTACCGCATTGATTAAGGTGGACACACCTAAAGGGGACGTAGAAATAAGGGTACTAGTGGATTCGGCTAGTATGTCAAATTTTATAACTACAAAATGTTGTAAAAAATTGGGGTTGTCTATGTACAAGGTATATTCTTAGGTAACCGGTATTGGTGCCGGGGTGCATCCAATCAAATCGCAAGTTAAACTCACAATTAGTTCAAAAATTAATGCAAATATTTACTCTAACATTTAATGCATACGTAATTGATAAAATTACTGATCAGTTACCTGCAACATTATTAGACGCAAACTCGCTTAATTATTTATACCAATTACCTCACGCGGACCCAGCCTTTTGTACACTTTCTGAAATAGAAGGAATATTAGGTGCCGAGATTTTTGCAATGGTTATTGGTACCGCGAAAATAGTGAATTCGGAAAATAACTTAACCGCGATTCAAAGTTCTTTAAGATACTTAGTAGTTGGAGTCGCACCTGTAGCAATGTTCTCGATTTCTTCACAAACCTTTTGTGCGTTTGCGTCTGAATCAATAGATACAACTGTTAAAAGGTTTTTTGAATTAGAAGAAGTTCCGCACGCTAATGTAATTAGTAGTGAGGACGCAGAATGTGAGAAACATTTTGCATCGACCGTTCAACGTGACAGATCAGGGCGCTATACAGTAGGTTTGCCTTTTAAACAGGATCCTATATTATTAGGACGTTCTTACGAAACCGCAGTCAATAGATTTTTGGCATTAGAACGCAAATTTAATAAATTTTCTGAATTTAAGAGTGCTTATACGCAAGTAATGCAAGAGCATATTAAAAACAATTATATGGCATTATTTGTAAATCCTCACCTACCCAATCCCTGTTATTTCATTCCGCATCACGGTGTTCTCAAACCGCAAAGCAAAAGTACTCCTTTGCGAGTAGTTTGGGATTGTAGTTCAAAGACTACTAGTGGGAAATCATTAAATGATTTATTGCACACAGGTCCAAAATTGCAGACTGATTTATTATTCCTGTTGTTGAATTTCCGCATATTTGAAATTGCAATGACAGCCGATTTAAAGAAGATGTTTTTGCAAGTTCTAGTAAAACCGGAGCACAGAAAATATCAGTTGCTATTGTGGAGGTTTTCCCCAAAAGAACCTATTGCTATTTATCAATTTAAAAGATTAATTTTTGGCAGTACGTCCTCCCCATATCTAGCAATACGCACCGTACAACAACTCGCGTTAGATGAACGTGAATCATTTCCGTTAGCCTCTAACGCAATTTTAAAATTCATTTACATGGACGATTTTGTCCACAGTGTTGCCTCGTTATCAGAAGGTATGCAATTATATTCCGAATTATTACAGTTGTTTAGGGCCGGGGGGTTTGAAATTGCGAGGTGGTGCACTAATGCGCCCGAGTTAATGCAAGAAATACCCGAATCTTTTCGTTTAGAAAAATCAATTACTTTTGATGACAGTGTGCCTAAAATATTGGGTTTGCAATGGCACCCGCTTACGGATTACTTTTGTTTTACTGTGAATATTGAGAATGTCACTTGCTCAAAACGCAATATATTATCCACAGTCGCGCGAATATTCGATCCGCTTAGGTTATTGGCACCTGTTATACTATACGCAAAGGTATTAATTAAGGAACTTTGGACTGCTCATGTTGGCTGTGATGACAAACCACCCCAAAGAATTGTCGATCTTTGGAATCGATTTTATTCCGAGCTTCATGTGATAGAAAATGTTCGAGTGTTACGACACGTATCAGTGTTTGAAAATTCGAAAGTTATGATTATTGGATTTTCTGACGCCTCTGAGAAAGGTTATGGGGGCGTACTCTATTTAAGGAGTAGGTCGCCTAAAGGAAAAGTCAAAATAAGTTTACTTTGTGCAAAGTCTAGGGTTTCGCCATTAAAAATAACCTCAAATCCACGTTTGGAGCTTTGTGCTGCACTTTTATTGTTCAAGTTATTAAAGTACGTGATAGAAACTTATACTCCCCGCATAGAACTATATGAAATTTAGGCATTTCAATTCAATGGTTGTTCTTAGTTGGATACACGCATCGTCGCACCGGTGGAGTGTATTCGTTGCAAATAGGGTGTCCCAGATCCAAGATTTTTTGCCACCGCGTGTTTGGCACCATGTTGAAGGGCGGGAGAATCCAGCCGATTGTCTCTCCCGTGGATTAATTCCGTCGCAGTTATTAACCGCAACGCATTGGCTAACTGGATCTAAATGGCTTTTGTCCGGTAATAAAAATTGGCCAATAAAATCTTATCAAGAAAACAATTCAATTTTCCTCGAAGAGAAATCTGCAACTTTGCATGTTAACGTTTTACCTGATAGCCATTGGGAAAATCCACTTTATGAATTGATTTCGAAATGCTCGTCTTGGACTAAATTATTAAATACTACCGCATATGTTTTAAAATTCTTGAAATTATTACCTAAAGGATTTAATATACAGGTTAGCGATTTAACTAAAGCTTAGACACATTCTTTTGTTTTTCAAAAAGAATTTGACAATCAGAAAAATTAATTTATGTCAACAATGATTTTAAGAAATATTTATTTTCTATTGTAAAATAAATTTTGGTTAAGTCATAATTTATATCAAAAGAAATTAAAGGCTTCTATGATGAACGCGATTCGCACAAAAAACTTTACATGTGACCAACATACTCTCCTGAATTCGATCATTTTAAAAAATTTATAAAGATAAATTTGTATATTTTATTAAACAAATTAATAATATATTGAACGTAAAGGATACTCGGCAATTAACTTCTGCTGCACCTATTATTTTTCATAAGACAAAGGGTATTGCTTTAAAAAAATGTAGAAAAATTAGGAAATGTTAGATTGTAAGTAATTAACTATTAAACATGTTTTGGGAACTAGAGTAAAAATGACAAATTTGTGTATTGTCAATTTCTTTTATAATAGAAACAACGCGATTACGAATCCACTGTTTCTACAATCCAGGATATTACTCAACTGCTTAAATAAAAAACACTTTTCAATCATTTTCAAAATTGTGGATAAAAGAAATAAACAAAAACACTTATAAAACTTTAAAAAAATGATCCACACAGAAAAATAAAAAGTTCGTTGCAAGTTCAATATAATTTATTTTGTACATCAGAATCAGTTCAGGATAGTTTTTGAGAAATTGTTTTGATTTTGTTATACGGCATTGAAGTAATCTCTTGAATTATTTCCATGAAAAGCTTTGTCTAGTACATGTGATTTTGGTTTCCTTTAATTTTGTCTTTTTTTATTTTAATTCCACGTAACTGACTGCAGATTTAGGCAAAAGATTTTTTAAATTTTATATAGTTTACATTCTCAATAGAGTACTCCCCGATGTTTAAATGTGTACAAAATCAAATAATCATCATCATTTTGTTTTCGACCTCACTTAAGGTCGGTTTACCGCAGCTCTAACTTCTTTTCTATTCTGTGCTAATCTAAAAAGTTCTACATATTCTTCACAACCTAAATTTCTAATAATTTGACTAATATAATTTGGTCTAGGTCTTCCTATATCCTTCTATTTTTTTCCTATCCAGCTGGCTCTACATAGATATTAGCAACCTGATGGTTGTTAAAGAACTCCAACATGTTTACATGATTTCCATTTATAAGGAAATGAAATATTACCTTTTGATCCCCACCACAAAAGGAAAAGTGTTAAATTATGTGTTATGGTAAGGCTTAAGCAACGAATCGCTGCCAACATGCCAGACCGCTAACTAATTGTGTTATGTCATGGAGACGTTTATTAAGTTATATGTTACGGTAAGGCTTAAGCAATGAATCGCTACCAACATGCCAATCCGCTAACTAATTGTGAGTTATGTCATGGTGACATTTAGTTAACTGATTTTTATTTATTAGTTTTTCTTTGTTTTGTGTTCGGACTTACTTAAGGTCGGTTTGACTCAGCACTAAATTCTATTCTGAGCTAGTCTAAAAAGATCTACATATCCCTCACAACCTAAATCTCTAATAATTTGACTAATAAAGCTTGTCTAGGTTTTCCTAGTCTATTTTTATTTGGTAGTCCATCATCTAAGACCTTACTAAATAGTCCCTCATGTCTTAATTGGTGTACTATCATTCTATCTCTCCTGACTTTTAATTGTTTTCACATACAGGGTTCCTCACCTATTGCTCTATAAACTTCCTGATTTGTTACTCTATCCGTCCAACTAATTCTCCTATAACACCAAGTTTCAAAATCTTAAATCTTTTTCTTATCCACCTCTTTAATTGTCCAAGTCTCACTGCCGTAAAATTGAACGTTCCATACGTACGACTTTAAGAAATTTTTTCTATTATCTAAACTTATGTAAGTCTTTCTTTTTTAAAAATATTTCTCTAGCTTGAGCTATTCTAGCTACTCTATCCCTTCTGCTACGTCCGTCCTTTGTAATAATACTACCTAAATAGCAAAATTCATCTACTTCCTCTAACTCGGTATTACCTATTTTTAATTTTGGTTTAGAACTAGGCTTTACCTCATTTGTCATTATCTTTGTCTTTCCTAAGTTAATTCTCATACTATAATTACTCTGTTGTATCTCATCTGAAATATTTAAAAACTCTCCTAACTCTTTTCTAGACTCTGCTATAATGGAGATATCATCTGCAAAACGTAACATGTCTATTTTCTATCCCTGTACACTAATACCTATTTCTTTGCTCTCTCTAGCTAAGTTTAAAGTTTCCTCAATATAAACATTAAAAATCAAGAAAGATAGTAGTCCTGTCTAACACCATTTCTAATCTTGGCCTTCTTTTATATTTCATCAAATCTAATTACTGCGCTTAGGTTTTTATATAGACTAAATAATTTTTCTATCCCTATGAGACATTCCTATTTTTTGCAAAACCCTGAACATAACAATCCAATTAACCCTATCGAATGATATTTCTAAATCTACAAACACGAAATGAGTCTCTTTAATTTTTGTAACATTTTTTTTGATAATTACCCTAATCATCAGTATCAGAATATTGCAATTAATTCGCTAGAGGAAATGTTTGAAATCGCTCAAAAATGTACGGTTGAAGCAACTTCTTTTGGTTTATTTCGGGCAGAGTTCGAATCTCTCAAAAACGTTCAAGAAAATTACTTTACATACCATAATTGGATAGTGGGTGCAATTTTTTCCGCCGGTGAACAATTTGAAATGGAAGACGCTAATCGTAAACGTTGTGATAACCATTACTTTCAAACAAAAGCGCTCTATTTCTAACTGTTTACCAGCCAATTCTCGCCTCGGGCTAATGTGTCCCCGCCGCTAGATACTTTAAAGTCAAAAGTGTCTTTTCCTCCCCTGACACTTCCTACGTTTGATGGGGAAGGTTGTTTGTTTGAAAGCTTTATTGATCGTTTTGATACTTTAGTTCATCTTAATAACCATTTGTCGGACGTGGATAAATTTTCATTTCTTTAATCAGCACTAAAAGGTTCCTCACTGTTAACCATTAAAAACGTTGACCTTATAAAGGCCAATTACCTTTTTGCATACACAAAACTTCGCGAAAAATATCGTAGTGTTCGTCACATTACCTCAACTCTATGGAACAATATAGATAAAATTCTCAAATTGAATTCCGATAACCCCGCCGGTTTGCAAAAATTAGTTGATACTTGTGTCGATAATTTACAAGCGCTTAAAAAATTTGATATGCCCATAAAGCAATGGGATTTTATTCTTGTACAAATGATATTAAATCGCCTAGATGTACACACTGCTCGTAGTTTTGAAATGCATCAAGATCCGACCACTACCCCATCTTATAAAAAGTTAATTGCTTAATCTGGAAAATACGTGTAAATCCTTATCGAATTTCTCGGTTAACCATAAAAACTGATTTAAACAAAGTTATTCATTCCAGCAACCCGTCTAAGCCTCGATCCGCCGTTTCCATGTCAGTACAGACAAAATCTATGGTGTTAATAAATGTCCGCTTTGCAAACAAGATCACAATCTTTATCGCTGTAATGATTTTGTAGGCGGCTCCGTGGCGTAGTGGTATGTGTGTGACTACTACGCCCAAGGTCCCGGGTTCGAATCCCGACACGGTCCGCTTGAAAAATGTTAGGCGAGCATTTTTCACAAAAATACACCCTCGTTCGGATGAGAGGTAAAATGGAGGTCCCGTGTGTGAGTGTTGTCACGCACGTTAAAGATCCCTACCTTGCTTGGAACAGCAAGGGTTCGGCAAAATTCAAAATTTTCCAGGTAACAAAAACTCGCTTCCTGGCCAGTGTAGTACCTTCGTGTGGAGCATTGGAAAATCACATGTAATGTAATGATTTCGTTGTTAGGCGGCTCCATGTCGTAGTGGTATGTGTGTGACTACTACGCCCTAGGTCCCGGGTTCGAACCCCGACATGGTCCGCTTGAGAAATGTTGGGTGAGCATTTTTCGCTAAAATACACCCTCGCTCGGATGAGAGGTAAAATGGAGGTCCCGTGTGTGAGAATGGTCACGCACGTTAAAGATCCCTACCTTGCTTGGAACAGCAAGGGTTCGGCAAAATTCAAAATTTTCCAGGTAAAAAAAACTCGCTTCCTGGCCAATGTAGTACCTTTGGGTGGAGCATTGGAAAAAAAAATTACATGTAATGATTTCGTTAAACTTTCGTCGCAAGATCGCTACAACTTTGCAAAAAACCAACATCTTTGTGTTAATTGCCTTAGCAATTCTCACATTTTAAATAAATGCCAGTCCACTTTTTCATGCCGCCAATGCAATCAACGTCGTCATTCGTTATTGCACTTCGAGCGTTTCGTCTAAACCGGCTTTCGCTGCTAGTACACTACTGCCGCTATTCAAGACCGCTACAAGGCTTCCGCTCCTCGTGTCTCTGAGGAATCATCGACAACTTCGTCAACTTCGAATGTCATTTTATTTAATTCTTTAGCTAAAACTTCAGTTGTTCTACTTTCCACCGTTTAAGTGGAAATTTCTGATTGCTCTGGTTCTTTCCAAAAATTTCGCGGTTTACTCGATTCGGGCAGCATCACTTCTTTTATTTCGTAAAGTAGTGTAAAACGTTTAGGTTTTCACACTACTCCACATTCTCTTACCCTTAGTGGTTTAGGGTCCATGCGCTCTGCTGCTCAGCATGGCACTGTCGCCGTTTCGCTCAAACCATTAGGTGTTTCTTTACCGATTATTAATTTTCAAGCTGTAGTACTTCCCAAAATTTGTAAAAATTTACCTACTTCTAACATTTCTTTAGAACATTTAAATCATCTGACTAACTTTAATCTAGATGATCCGCTCTTTGCTCAATCTGGACCCATTGATTTCTTACTTGGCGCGGATATTTTCCCCCAAGAGTTATTAGACGGTCGCATCCAGGGTGCTAGCGATCAACCTGTTGCTATTAATACCATCTTTGGATATATTTTAATGGGAAGCATACCTTCCTCACCTGCTTCTGAAGTAACTAGCTTGTCTTGTATGACAGATTCTACTTCCCCATTGGAAGATATTGTTGGTAAATCTGGGAAGTCGAAGCTATGCCCAGCGCTCTACCTTTCACGCCTGAAGAAACTTTTGTTGAAAAACATTTTGTCGATATGTTTCGCCGCAATGAACAAGATCGATATGTCTTCTCACTGCCGTTTAGAGATCAGGAACCATTTTTTCCAGCTAGTCGTGATCTTGTCTTACAACGATTTGTTTCTTTAGAAAATCGTCTACTTAAGCAACCTCGTGTTTACGGACAATACGTTTCGTTTATGCGTGAATATCTGGATTCTCAACATATGCAATCTGTTGTTATTGGGTCTCATTCGGACTTTTCTTATTACATCCCGCATAATTGCGTTGTGAAACCCGAAAGCGTAAGTACGAAATTACGAGTTGTTTTCAACGCTTCCGCTAAAACTCTGTATCAATCGTTCTTAAACGGTCATTTGTTTGTTGGGCCGAAGTTGCAACTCGATATTACCGCAATTTTGTTACAATTTCGTCTACATTCTTATGTTGTCACTGCCGATATTCGTCAAATGTACAGACAAATTCTTCTAAATCCCGCTCAGTGTGACTATCAACGAATTGTTTGGCGCTTCTCCTCTGAGGAGCGAATTCAGGATTTTAAATTATATACCGTTACGTATAAAATCAATTGTGCTCCCTTTCTTGTCATACGCACGCTTCAGCAGTTGGCCATGGACAAAGAGAATTCTTATCCGTTAGTCGCTTTCGCACTTCGCCACTATACTTATATTGATGACATCGCTACTGGTGGAGATTCTATTGAATCAACCCTCGTTCTACGCAATCAACTAATTGCTCATTTAAAACTTGGTGGTTTCGAACTTCATAAATGATTAGGTAACCATCCCAAAGTGTTAAAAGATCTTTCCGCAACGTAGCAATTCGCGTAACCCCGCTCCTTTGAGGACCCTGGTTCTTAACCTCTAAAAGTTCTAGGTCTTCAATGGAACCCAACCTCAGATAATTTTTGTTTTCTAGTTCAGCCACTAAGTACCTGCTGTACGAAGCGCAACTAACTTTCTAACTTAGCCTGAATTCATGACCCCCATGGAACTTTTGCCCCTCTTACTTTTCTAGTAAAACACTTAATTCAACGTTTATAATCATTAAAATTAGAATGGGATGCTCCTCCTCCCCCGACCTCTTCCGTTTATGGGAGATACAATTGCATGAGTTACCGCTTCTTTCGGATTTCGCTTTACCCCGCTTGCTAATCCCGCCACAGTTTACTACGTGCGAAGTTCACTGCTTTGCTGACGCTTGCGAACGTGGCTACTATGCTGTTGTTTATTTTCGCTTTGTTACCTCGTTCGCCGTTGAGGTTCGCTTAGTGTGCGCTAAGTTTAAAGTCGTACCTCTTCGTACAATCTCTTTGCCTCGTCTCGGATTGTTGGCCGCCACATTGGCATCCAAATTATTAATCTTTGCCCTCAACACCTTTGATTCGAACCTTACTTTTCATAAAATTTACTGTTGGTCTGACTCCATGGTAGTACTTTCGTGGATTCGTTCCCCGCCGTAGCGTTGGAAGACTTCGTCGCCAACCGCGTTGCTTACATTCAGGAAAACACGCCTCGCGCCTGTTGGCTTCGCATCCTCTCCACCGAGAATCCTGCCGATGTCGGGTCATGTGGTTTACTCCCTACCGACTTGTGCCAATGCTTTTTATGGTGGGCAGCTTCACCAACCTTGTATCGGTCTTTCGAAAACTACAGTCCACATATTCCGCCTTCAGATGCTCCTGAAGTTCTCACTGAACAACGCTCTATTGTATTATCCGCTGTCGTAACTTCCTCTTGGATTCAATCAATTCTAGAAAATTACTCTTCCTTACCCTTTATTACCCGCATTTTTGCTTGGATCCTCCGTTTTCGTCATAATCTATGTCACCCACTCGAAAGGTACTCCGGACCTGTGTCATCTTCTGAGTTGCACAATGCTTTGATCCCTTCGCTTGCGTATACTCAACAATCTTATTTTGCTCTCGAGCTTGAGGCCATTCCTTCGGGATCCCCTTTAAAAAAGAGTTTTTGCAAGTTGTCCCCTTTTATTCGTGATGGAATCTTGCGCGTTAAAGGTCGCCTGGCTCACGCGTCTTTGTCCTCTGACCGTAAATTTCCCGCTTTGTTACCTAGCAAAAGTCAATTAACTGACCTGTATGTTATTTATGTTCATTTAAAATACTTCCACGCGGGTGCTCAAATGATCCATTTTCTCGTCAGTCAGCACTTCTGGATTATTTCTGGAAGGCAATCTATCCGTCGTATTTTGAGTCACTGTCTAACGTGTTGGAGAACCAATCCGGTCTCATTGCAACTTCCCATGGGCAACCTGCCTTCATGTCGAGTTACTCAAATCAAACCCTTCTTGTCTTTAG
This sequence comes from Platerodrilus igneus, assembly GCA_036346225.1. Classification (NCBI taxonomy): domain Eukaryota; kingdom Metazoa; phylum Arthropoda; class Insecta; order Coleoptera; family Lycidae; genus Platerodrilus; species Platerodrilus igneus. The sequence goes on along the minus strand of JARFIW010000003.1, from coordinate 3,899,227 downwards.
GCGTCGACTTCGCTAGTCCCTTTTCTTTTAGTGTCAAAGCTGTGCCCTTTGCCCTCAATGTAGAAAAGAGAATTTTTTGTTTTCTGTAAATCCTTTCTTTTGCTTTTTGTTCGTTGCAAGTTTAATATAATTTATTTTGTACATCAGAATCAGTTCAGGATAGTTTTTGAGAAATTGTTTTGATTTTGTTATACGGCATTGAAGTAATCTCTTAAATTATTTCCATGAAAAGCTTTGTCTAGTACATGTGATTTTGGTTTTCCTTTAATTTTGTCTTTTTTTATTTTAATTCCACGTAACTGACTGCAGATTTAGGCAAAAGATTTTTTAAATTTTATATAGTTTACATTCTCAATAGAGTACTCCCCAATGTTTAAATGTGTACAAAATTAAATAATCATCATCATTTTGTTTTCGACCTCACTTAAGGTCGGTTTACCGCAGCTCTAACTTCTTTTCTATTCTGTGCTAATCTAAAAAGTTCTACATATCCTTCACAACCTAAATTTCTAATAATTTGACTAATATAGTTTGGTCTAGGTCTTCCTATATCCTTCTATTTTTTTCCTATCCAGCTGGCTCTACATAGATATTAGCAACCTGATGGTTGTTAAAGAACTCCAACATGTTTACATGATTTCCATTTATAAGGAAATGAAATATTACCTTTTGATCCCCTCCACAAAAGGAAAAGTGTTAAATTATGTGTTATGGTAAGGCTTAAGCAACGAATCGCTGCCAACATGCCAGACCGCTAACTAATTGTGTTATGTCATGGAGACGTTTATTAAGTTATATGTTACGGTAAGGCTTAAGCAATGAATCGCTACCAACATGCCAATCCGCTAACTAATTGTGAGTTATGTCATGGTGATATTTAGTTAACTGATTTTTATTTATTAGTTTTTCTTTGTTTTGTGTTCGGACTTAAGGTCGGTTTGACTCAGCACTAAATTCTATTCTGAGCTAGTCTAAAAAGATCTACATATCCCTCACAACCTAAATCTCTAATAATTTGACTAATAAAGCTTGTCTAGGTTTCCCTAGTCTATTTTTATTTGGTAGTCTATCATCTAAGACCTTACTAAATAGTCCCTCATGTCTTAATTGGTGTACTATCATTCTATCTCTCCTGACTTTTAATTGTTTTCACATACAGGGTTCCTCACCTATTGCTCTATAAACTTCCTGATTTGTTACTCTATCCGTCCAACTAATTCTCCTATAACACCAAGTTTCAAAATCTTAAATCTTTTTCTTATCCACCTCTTTAATTGTCCAAGTCTCACTGCCGTAAAATTGAACGTTCCATACGTACGACTTTAAGAAAGGTACTCCGGACCTGTGTCATCTTCTGAGTTGCACAATGCTTTGATCCCTTCGCTTGCGTATACTCAACAATCTTATTTTGCTCTCGAGCTTGAGGCCATTCCTTCTGGATCCCCTTTAAAAAAGAGTTTTTGCAAGTTGTCCCCTTTTATTCGTGATGGAATCTTGCGCGTTAAAGGTCGCCTGGCTCACGCGTCTTTGTCCTCTGACCGTAAATTTCCCGCTTTGTTACCTAGCAAAAGTCAATTAACTGACCTGTATGTTACTTATGTTCATTTAAAATACTTCCACGCGGGTGCTCAAATGATCCATTTTCTCGTCAGTCAGCACTTCTGGATTATTTCTGGAAGGCAATCTATCCGTCGTATTTTGAGTCACTGTCTAACGTGTTGGAGAACCAATCCGGTCTCATTGCAACCTCCCATGGGCAACCTGCCTTCATGTCGAGTTACTCAAATCAAACCCTTCTTGTCTTTGGGCGTCGATTTCGCTAGTCCTTTTTCTATTAGTGTCAAAGCTGTGCCCTTTGCCCTCAATGTAGAAAAGAGAATTTTTGTTTTCTGTAAATCTTTTCTTTTGTTTTTTGTAAATCCTTTTTTTCTTTTTCTTTTTTTCGCTTTTTCATTCCGCCCCCCCCCCACTGTATAATTATTTTTTCTTTAAAATGCCTTGCGTTTTGATGGGCAGTATGTGCGGTTTATATTGTAAATAATTTACAGCTAAATTTATTTTCCGTTGGATTTGTTGATTATTTACGTCCGCTTCGGTATATTTAAATTTGTTAGTGAGGAATTTCCATGTTTTACTTCCAGCACGCGCCAACAAGTGCCGCGAGTGATAAACTTTTTTCCGCATGTGCAAGAACGTTGTAGTAATTGGGAAAACACACGAAGCAAGTTAAGTATCGATTTGTCGTTCTTGAACGCCGCATCTCTGCTTACATGTTCTTCGTAGAACCTTAATTAGAAGAACCGCTTTCTTTCAGAACAACCGCTATCGACATAAATGTGCTTTGCTACACCCGTTAAAGAAAAAAGTAGTTTTTTGTTTCCCCTTATGACGGACAGATTCTACCGTTTTGTTTACATCGTTTTTCCGTTGGCACGGCTGCGTAAACAACAGGTGAGTGCTTTGAAGTAAATGTTTAATTTAGCTAAAACCAGTAATTATATGTTATTTGTTAATTATCACTTATTTTTGTATACGTGTCCACTTTTGTTTACCACAGAGCTATTCAAAATTTACACCGCAATTTTACACGAAGCTTCTACTCTATTTTTAATAATTATTGTTAGTATTTGGAAGCGCCGGAAGTTAAACTAACAGTTCTAAAGTTCTCACATCTATCAACTCCTGAATTTTTTGGGATTGGGGTAATTATATTTTTTTCGAAACCTATTGGGACCTTACCTGTGCCATACATTACTTTTACTAGTTCATATAATCTGTCTAAAGTTTTCTGACTTGCATATCTTATTAATTCTGCGGGTATATCGTCTATCCTCGGCATTTTATTTAGTTTAAGATCACTAACCGCTCTATCAAATTACGCTCTTAATATTGAGACCATCTATCTGCTACCTCAACTTTATTTATTAGAAGCTCATTATTCTCATCTTTAATACCATTATATTTTGCATATCTTCCCCGAAAAACTTTTTAACTGTCCAGACAAGGCGTCTGTCTTACCTGCTCTCAAATCATCTTGTATTCCCTTACATTTCTCCTCCATCCATTTATTTCTAGCTTTTGTACACTCATGTACTATCTTATTTCTAACTCTATTATATTTTTGCTTACTTTCGCTATCCAATTCTCTGAAAGGTTTAAGCTTTCTTCTATTCTCTATTAACTGATATCTTTCTTGTTACCCAAGGTTTTCTCGGTTCTACTTCTTTCTTGTCTATAGTCTGTGTTGCTGTATTGTGTACAGCCCTTTTTATTTCTTTCAATCTATTTTCTACGTTCCCACCTATAGCTATCTCTTTGATGTTATTATCTAATATTTGTTTATATTCCTTTTTTACCTCACTATCATTAAGCTTATCTAAATATCGTCCCTCTCTTTTAGCCTTTCTCAATTTTTTTAATTTTAGCTTACACTTCATTTTAACTAAATTATGATCGCTATCTATGTCAACCCCTGGATAACTACGACAGTTTTTAACTTGGTTTCTAAATCTTTGTTTAACTAAAATTTGATCTATTTGATATCTAGCCTTTTCACCTGGCGCTTTCCAGGTATACCTTCTTCTAACATGTTCTTCGAATAAGGTGTTTACAGTTACTAATCTATGTTCCTGGCAAAACTCAGTTAATCTTTTTCCTCTATCATTTCGTCTACCATACCCAAATTTTTCTACCATTTTTCCCTCACTACCTTCTCCCACAGACGCATTAAAATCGCCCGTAACTATTAAATTCTCATCTCCTTTTACTTTTCTCACTATACTCTTTATATCCTTGTATAACTTTTCTACTTATTCATGCTGGTACTGAGTTGTTGGCATGTAAACCTGTGCTAAAGCAGTGTCTGTGGGTTTCGTACTCAATCTAACCATAGTTATTCCATCACTAAATTGTAAGTACTCTTTACCTTTACGTCCTATTCTTTTAGCTAACAGTATTCCTACCCCTGCTTGTCCATTAGTTGAAGAAGTTGTAATTATTCTATAATTATCTTTCCAAAAGTCATTATTATCTGGCCATCTCACCTCCATAATACCTAAAATGTCCGTCCAGCTTTCCTTTACCCATTTCAACTAATAAATTCGTTAACTTTTCTACTCTAAGTAATGACCTTACATTCCAAGTCCCTATCACTAAATTTTTTTTAAAATTTTTTTTAAATTATTACGATGACGAGCTCCAAGTATCCCGTCCTGGAGATCCGAATGAGGGGGTATTTTACCTCCGGACAAGAATTTTACTTGTGAGCTCTCATCATACATTTATCGTGATTTAAGCCACGCATACATTGGAAATACTGTTATAGGTTACCATATCTTTCCACAAGGCAATTTTTAAAGAGCCCTTGCTGCGCTTTTTAATTGCTTTTTACGATAAGCAGGCTTACTATAGTAGTGTTCTTTGTCCCCTGTTATAGGGACACTATATTTCAATGGTATGAATATATATATATATGTACAAGAGAAATGAGAAAATTTTCAAAATACAAATTAATTTGATTAATTTTATACGAAAATAATGCTATTTGCTGAGTTAGAATTGAACAGAATATCGTGATTGTATTTTTGTAGACGCTTTTATATTGCGATTTAATAAAAAAATGTCGATGTTAAAGCTACCCTTCCTAAAGCCTAAAGGTATTAAAATTTATAAATGAGATGAAAAATCTCCACTTTTTTAAAACATCATAACAGCTTTTGTATAATAAAAGCAATTATTAATAAATTTTTTGTTAGTATTATAAGTTTTTTGAATACTGGTTTGCAATGTGAATCGTCGTTGCAAATATTGTGAATAGCAAGCTCCATTTTATAGTTTGAATATTAACTTAATGTTTTCGTTAGACTATGTCATAATAAAGTATGTTTATAGAACCTTAAAAATAGTTTATATTAGGATATATGTTTTTAATTTAAAAATTATATTTTTGTAATAATATTTTTCTTTTTCTTGTGTAAGTCCTTTATTTCTTAGGCTTATATATGTAATTGTATATTGAACAAACAAGCCTCTGGTTTGATGCTTAAAATTTGTATTTATTTGTATATATCTATGATTATATATATTATAAATACATATCTTGTTTATATTATTTCCTTTTTTCTTATGCATGAAATACTGCAACAAAATTTTTACAACTATTGCTTTCAGAGAACTTATGGCCTTATCAAATTGAAGGGGCATGTATTGAACCTTGTATTAGTTTATCTACCAAAACCATGATTTAACAGTAGAAGTCAACAAAGATGAACAAAAATTTTGAAGCAAATAAATCCATAAACAAATATATCTATAGTGTAGTATCAACATTGCAGAAAGACATTTGTTTGTTGATTAAAAAATTTAACTTCAAACATAAATATGAAAATTATCCATTCCTGGTTTTATTAATGTCCAATCAAAATTCATATCACGTAACCAATCACTTATGCAGTAATGGTTTCTTCCCAACACCTAGATGGCGCTTCATAGGATAAAACTTACCACTTTAAGGTAGATGTCTATTGTTTGTCTAGACGTTATTGTAATTAGTAGTTTAAGTGTAACAATGATAAAAGTTTAATACAATATATACAATTACTGCGTTTACTTCTTTGAATAAGATTTCATGCAGTTGCAAAACCAGCAAAGTTACAGTCCGCTAAGCAGCTAGTTTCAACAGCCAAAAGGATTGACTAATAATCAGCAGAATTGCTGCCAACATTTCAAGATGGTGCTTTTCAATTAATTGCCTTCTAATCAAACCAACATATGGTCCTTCGAACCGGATATCATTATCCTTAAGCTGCATACAAAATTACGTTGAATATCAACAGGTTAGTAAACGCTTTAATTCAAACTTTAGCAGCAAGGAATCCGTTGCGTTTTTCATGTGCAAACTGTACAAGCTTTCGCACAGTCTAAACAAGTTTCATCTTCTCAACACCGTTGCATGACAGAGAACGCTGTAGTCAACTGTAACGTCCTTCTCTTTTACTAAACGAAGCCGTTTGCAATCAAGCTCTCTACAAAGAGAGGGAAAGCATTTCGATTTAAATAGGTTCATTGGTTTGTATACCTGTCTACTATTTCCCTTTCACACATTAAATGTCTGCCTGGCAATTGGCTCATTATTTCGTTATAATTCCTAAAATAAAATAAACACTGAGTTTTATTTAGGTTTAAGAATTATGCATATGCTACTTTACCAATTTAACATTTATTTTTGTATTTAAATATTAAATACGAAATCTGCCTTTCCAAAAAATCGGAATTAGTTCCGTTATTATCCACCATAAGCGTGCGCTTTATCGACTATCTACGATTTCTGTGTTATCTGCATATCGGTAGTGTGCAGTAAATAAGCACATTACTCATAAGTGGCGTACACTTGGTTGGGTATATTCCTGTTCGCAAATAATTTTGTGATATGGATTACCTTATTAAGTAATGTGGTTACATAAAAGCCAGACTAACTAAATTCGCAAATTATGTTACTTCCTTTGAACAAATTCAAAGGAACAGTAATCAAACAATTAGTTCGACGAAAGTTGTGGAATTGCGAAGAAGGCTGAACGATATAGTGCCTCTATTGTCTGAGTTCCACGATTTAGATTTCAAAATTCTTGAATCAAATCGAGATAGTACGGATTCTGGTTTGGATTTTGAAGATGCTTATTATTCCATAGTGTATCGTGCACTAAATCTTATTCAGCATCATGATGATGAGACTGGACATAGATCTGTTTCACCAAATTCAAGTGTTAAATCGCCTTTGGGAACCCCCAAATACGTCTACCTACTATATCGATTCAAAAATTCGGCGGGAAAACCAATCGGAATGGTTGGAATACTACGAATTCTTTAAAAATCTCATTCATGAGAATGATTCTCTGTCAACATTCAACGCCTTTATTATTTAAAGGCTAACCTATGCGGCTCTGCGGCCTAAGTCATTAAGTCTCTAGATTTTTGCTCCAGTAGTTACACAACTGACTGGAAGAAACTTTGTGAACGTTACAACGACCCTCGTATGCTGGTATATAATCATTTCAAGGCAATACTTGACCTTGAACCGGTTAACAAAGGATCTGCTTCCAAGTTACACGCGATAAATGATACTTTACCTAAACATTATTCTACTTGGACAGTGCAATTTTACCTCTGGTGAGAGTTCTGCTGATGCACTCAACAGAGTCTGGCAAATAGAACATTATCCTGCCGAGAAGGTTCTCACTGCAGAAGAAAGTGCCATCAAAGCACACTTTGCACAAACCACCCTTCGTAATTTGGATGGCAGATTCATAGTCTCTATTTCTCTCAAGCAACATCCCAATGTTTTAGGAGATTCGTTTCATACTGCTCAAAAGAGGTTTTTTTGACTTGGCTGCTCGTTACAACCAATTTATACAAAAATATATTGATCTGGGGCACATTTCTCTTACAGATTCCCAGTCGCCTTATATTTCTTATTATCTTCCACAACATGGTGTCCTAAAGGAGGACAGCCTAAAAACCAAACAACACGTTGTTTTTAATGGAATACAAGACACCACGTCTGGTTACTTTTTGAACGACATTCAAATGGTTGGTTCCACAATTCAACTAGATCTATTTTCAATACACGTACGATTTTGCAAACATGCTATTGCTGTAGCAGGCATCGTTGAAAAGATGTATAGATAGATTTGGGTGATGCCTGAACAAAGGTCTTTACAAAGGATTCCGTGGCGATTTTCTCATGCGGCTCCAATTTCTTCATACAACCTAAACAGTTACTTATGGCAGAGCGTCGGCTTCGAACCAACGAACTACCGAACCAACGAACCAACGAACCAACAAACCAGCGAACCAACAAACCAACGAACCAACGAACCAACGAACCAACGAACCAACGAACCAACAAACCAACGAACCAACGAACCCACGTACCAACGAACTAACGAACCAACAAACCAACGAACCAACAAACCAACGAACCAACAAACTAACGAACCAACGAACCAACGAACTAACAAACCAACAAACCAATGAACCAACGAACCAACGAACCAACGAACCAACGAAGCAACAAACCAACGAACCAATAAACCAACGAACGAACAAACGAACCAACGAACCAACGAACCAACGAACCAACGAACCAACGAACCAACGAACCAACGAACCAACAAACCAACGAACCAACGAACTAACGAACCAACAAACCAACGAACCAACGAACAAACGAACGAACCAACGAACCAACGAACCAACGAACCAACGAACCAACGAACCAACGATCCAACGAACCAACGAGCCAACGAACCAACGAACCAACGAACCAACGAACCAACAAACCAACAAACCAACAAACCAACGAACGAACCAACGAATGAACGAACGAACAAACGAACGAACGAACAAAGGAACGAACGAACGAACAATTTTTATTGATTTCGTTCGCTACATTTGAATTACTTTCCCAATGCCAGAAAAAATTATTCATTAAGAATAAGTAGATAAATTAATAAATAAAAAGAGGTAAAGTTGGAGGGTAGTTGAAACACGGTAGTTAAATGGATGAAGTTCTTCCTTTGCAATGTGATTGCAATTTCTTTAATTAACTACATAAAGATACTGGTTCGCTTTAGGCAAGGAATAAGTTAAAAAGCTGCTTTTGGACTGCCCTCAGTTAAGGTTTTGCGGGGTGGCTTTCTCAGAATTGCCCCAAAAACAATCCAAATTCCCATTTACCTTGTCGGAAAAGTTAAAGGGAGACTTTCAGCTTTTTCGGCCAGAATGAATGAAGGACTTATAATATACGCTCCTCCTGAGAGTGTGGGTGTGGCACAGCCTAAAGGCTGGATGAATAGTGACTTCTTTTTAAAGTGGTTGGTTCACTTCAAAAAAATTGCCCTCCCCTCAGAAGAAGCACCGATTTTTCTTATAGTTGATGGGCATAGTAGTCACAAGACCCTAGAAGTAATAAACTTTTGCAGAGATAGTAACATTCATTTAATAAGCTTCCCACCTCACACGACTCACAAGCTCCAGCCACTGGATCGCTCGTATATGAAACCGTTTAAGAATGCCTACAGCGAACAATGTGACATATGGATGAGAGCTAACTCAGGTGCAAGAATAACGGAATATGACATTGCAGGCCTTGTTGCAGATGCCTTTAAAAGGGTGGCACGCTATAAAATAGCACGTTCTGGTTTTAGATGTTCAGGAATTTATTCATTCGACATAAACATTTTTAGTGACCTGGACTACCTGGCAAGCGACATAACAAATATTCCACTGGAACAAGTTGCTGGCGAGATAGAAAACCACACAGATGCTGATGTACAATTACCTGCGCCGACTAGTTTTCTCTCTTCCAACGACCACGGAGGACAACATGACACCGTTTCTTTAGATTATTCCCCATCCAATACGTCGGATATTCCTTTGGACCCTATTCTAGAAGACCCGAATTCATCAGCAAACATTTCTCGTGAGATTGCAGCACCAAAAACTCCTCAGCCTTCTATTAGCAAATGACTAGGCAGTCAACAGGCTTCAGCATATAAATCTCCACAGTTGTCGACTAGCAAAGAAGTGGACTTTATGAGGAAAGCTATTTTAAATATCTCACCAATTCCAGACGCTGCCAAAAAACGAGCTCAAACTCGCAAACGAAAATCTGAAAAAAGTGAAATTTTGACTTCGTCTCCTTTAAAGCCAACCTTGAAGAGAAAAATAATGAAAAAAGGGACAAAGAAGAAAAAAACGCCTTCGTGTAACAGCAAAGAAAAGAAGCAAATAAAACACAACTAGAAACTCAAAAACTTTACAAGAAATTGATAGACCGTGTACGCCTCAGAAAGCCCCTGCGACTTCTTGTGTGGTTTGCTTGGAAGACAACGATAAAGATTGGATACAGTGCATCTCGTGCAAGGAATGGGCTCATGAAACTTGTACCGATGTTCCAGAGTGCTCTGATATTTATATATGTGATAGATGTAAATTGTTTTAAGTTTGTTCGCTCCTGGGTACCATATTTTATATGTGTCCGGTACTAGGAGCCACCTTCCGATATAGCAACAATAGTTAGTTTAAGTTAACTTTTAATTTTATTTGTCAAAAGTTTTACAGTGATTAATTTTTGTTTTTTATGAGTTCCTGCAAGTGTTTCATGCCTTTTGTTATAAATAGAAATGCAAAAAACAGAGAGTGGTTTTCTTTATTATGTTTAACGCTTAGGCGTCCGGTGCTAGAGGACTTCTCCCCACCCATACCGAAAAATTCTTGCGGGACGTTTTTTGATTTATGCAGTTGAAGGGTTGGTCATAAGCTATAAATTGTTCCAGGTATAAAAATTCTCAGAGAAAAAGCTATAAAATGATTTTATACAAGATGTGTTTGAACCGAGAAGAGCTGAGGGATCCAAAGGATTCGAATGTGTTACGAAATCTTTTTCTACCCTACTAATTAGCTAATTTAATAGATTAGTCAAGTGCTTGTTTATAACTTGAAACATACGATATACAAATTTCAGTTTAAGCAAATTTTATATAAAATATACGGTCTACTCAAAAATCAGTAGGCGTTCTATTACTGAGAACATTACCACAACAGAAATAAAATACCGGTTGTTGATAGAAATAAACGATTTGGAAACTAGTATATTACGAGCCGCAAAAACGTTTCGTATGTAACGTATAATTTATACACAAATACCCATTATCTATTCACAGATTTAGATCGTAGCCATTTACAGCAGATAACTACCTACTTACTTCTTTAACGCATTTCGTTAAATTGGAATCTATCGCAATTTTACGGGTTATTTGATGAGAGAAACAGTCTAAGGTTTTCGTTCCACTTTCTATAAAACATCAAATACAGAAATGGCTGACTAACTAACAAAATTAACAATAACAAGATTTGCTATCTGTATGATAATTTTCAGTTGCCCAAGTTATTGAAAAGTAACCGTTTAAAACTACATTATCCGGTTTTATCGACATTCAAATTCCATATGTCAGTGATAGTTCGTTTGGTAGATAGTTAGTTGTACGCATGAAAGTAAAATGGATATTCGTCGTCTCTCTGAAGTACTTCAAAAGAAAGCTCAACAAGAACTAAATGAAGATCAAAACAGGATACTAGAAGATTTGACCCAAATCAAAGATTGGCTGAAAAAACAAAAGCACCTAATTGCTCGAGAAGGTAATTATTTACAATATTTTGTGATAAAGTAAATTCATGAGTATGTTCTGCTATATTTCAAAACAATCCTAATAATAGATGATGCTTTCGCAAGTGTAACACTTATCAATAAAAATCAACGAACCCGTTTTTACTCAAGTCGTGATATTATTAATTTTTATAGTTTTTGTAGGAAATTTTAGGTGAGATACTTATGATTTGGGGTATATTATTTCTGGCTTCAAAATTAATTTTTTGGTAAAAAGCCTTATTTTTTTTTAGAAGATTTTTTTATTTAAGTTAGAATAGGTACGATTCGTAAAAAATAGGAATTGTAGTAATTCTTGATTTTTCGCCGTATTTACTTTCTATAACAAACATTTTGACTAAACGAATCCCTTCAAAAAACCTAAGAAATTGTTTTGGTTTATCAGAAAAACAAATTTTATAAATAATATTCTACGTCATTATCTTATTTAAAATTAGAAGTTAGATAACTGTAGTAACATTTTGCATTAAAATATTAACTTTTTCCGAAACACAACTTTACTTTTATTTAATTGTTTAATATGATTTCTATTAGTTAAGAAGTAAATACAAATCATGTCCTTAATTTTTATTTATTATTTATTATTAATTCTTGTAGTCAAAAATTTTTTAATTACAAGTTTTGGACACTTATTGCAGATAACCACCTACTCCTTCTCCACTCGGTGGAACAACATTAAAATCTGTAGGAATTTACCAACCCTACAATCTAGTTTGCGTATAAAATTACGTGTAGCACAAATGCTGAATTTATATAAACGTTTAACCTGCACCTAAACATGTTTTTGTCGCATATTACTCCACCAATAGATTCTTGAAATTCTTACATAATAACGTTTTTGTCTGTTTAATTGTTTCTTCACTTCGTAGAATAATTTTAAAATGACGTAAAAAGAAAGTTTTACATATCGGTCATTTTTAATATCTCGCTGCAAGATAGGCATATAAATAACATCACGCAAATTATGAATACAAAAATTTCTTTACTGTGCATTTAGAATAAGTTGCAATGAATTATGCTCAAAAAACTTTAAACGAACGCCTGTGAAATCGAAAAAAAAAGTTTTAAAAATTATCAAAGCAGCAATGCTCCATCGCGTCGTAAAGTATCGTTACTAAAACCAAAATAATATATGGCACTATCATGACTCTTTGAAATTAAAAAGTAAATAACGGTTGTCTAATTAAACGCTGATAATAATTTTTTAAAAAACTGTAGATTTCTTGAACGACGTTAGACGTTATTTTTTAATTATTTTTAATTATAGACAATCTTTTTACTTTCTTTTGTATTTGAAAAGTATCAAGCAGTAGAACCTTTAATTTGATTCTACAAAAAAAACCAGAACATAAAGATCCCCCCCCCCCCTCTATGTTTACGATAGTTATAACTTTTGTCAGTACTGTTGGTCCAAAAAAAGGTATAAACATCTGATATTTATATACGCTGAACAAACAAGAACACAAGATATATCTATCAGTTGTGTGTTTAGCGTATATAAATATCAGAAGTTTATACCTTTTTTTCGTCCAACAGTACCGACAAAAGTTATAAATATCGCATACATAGAGAGGGGGTAGGAGGATCTTTATCTTCTGTTTTTTTTTGTATAAACAAATTGAAGGTTACACTGCTTGCTACTCCTCAAATACAAAAAGTAAAAAAATTGTCTATAATTAAAAATAATTAAAAAATAACGTCTACCGTCGTTCAAGAAATCTACAGTTTTTTAAAAAATTGTTATTATCTGCGTTTAATTAGACATAATTTAAATAAGGACCGCTATGCTTGCGGCCACGTCCCCAATGCTCCACCCGTAGGTACTACATTGGAGTCGTGTTTAATTAGACATTACATGTGATATTCCAATGCTCCACCCGAAGGTACTACATTGGCCAGGAAGCGAGTTTTTTTTCCTGGAAAATTTGGAATTTTGCCGAACCCTTGCTGTTCCAAGCAAAGTAGGGATCTTTAACGTGCGTGACAACACACACACGGGACCTCCATTTTACCTCTCATCCGAACGAGGGTGTATTTTTGTGAAAAATGCTCGCCTAACATTTTTTAAGCGGACTGTGTCAGGATTCGAACCCGGGACCTTGGGCGCAGTAGTGACACATATACCACTACGCCACGGAGCCGCCGTTTAATTAGACATTATAATTTGAATTAGGGCCGCTATACTTGCGGCCACGTTCCCAATGCTCCACCCGGAGACTACATTGTGTTTAATTAGACAACCGTTATTTACTTTTTAATTTCAAAGAGTCATGATAGTGCCATACATAATTTTGGTTTTAGTAACAATACTTTACGACGCGATGGAGCAATGCTGCTTTGATAGTTTTTAAAACTTTTTTTATCGATTTCACACGCGTTCGTTTGAAGTTTTTTTGAGCTTAATCTATCGCAAGTTATGCTAAACACAATTTGTGTGTGTGTGTGTGTGGGAGTGGGTGTGGGTGTATTATATATATATATATATATATATATATATATATATTGCTTGCGGTGTACTTATAACGCTCAGCCACCTTACCTTTCTTTGCCTCTAATTAATCTAGATAATTTTAAAATCCTCTCAGTAAAATTTGTGCGTCGACTAGCTCAGTTTTACCCTGCACAGAGTGAACGACGATATGATAACAAAGAATTTCTGCCCCTTTCCCTCTAGCACTTCATACCTGAATAAGATAAACTAATTTAACCAAAATTTGTATAATGAACTGAGAAATATGTACAATTTACTCTACAACCTACGTAATGTTATTTGCTGTTTAAAACCTGTGAATCAAAATTAAAGTATATTTGTTTATCGCAAAATTATAACTCAGATTGAGCACTCAAAGCCAGCAAAAATAATTATGTTTTATGTCGAAAATATCCTTGAACGTTCATTAAACCCTTCTTTCTAATAACGTATTTTTTACGTATCAACTAAATTTTTGATGACCCTTTACACAGATATCAAAGTACATATTGCAAGTTTCAAGTGTTTAAAAAAAATAATAAGATTTATGCTGTTAGTTAAATATAATTGCTATCCTGGTGTTTTTCCTATTGGGTTTCTACGGGGGTCTCCTGGTTTGAATCAGTTGCTAGATTAGTGGATTCCAAGTAGTGAACGTGTAGTTCTGCGTCACCCCAATACTTTGAACTGCCGCAGAGTGCTGTGACTTCGTGTTGCGTTGAGCTTAACTTCTTGATTTAAAGTTTTTTTAGGGAGATTCTTTATTGATTTGTTTAGTGCGACTTCTTATTGAATTGCTTAGTTCGATTTTTTATTGAATTGCTTAGTGCCCTAATTAATAGATTTTGAAGATTCGTTTATTATTAAATTAAATTTAAACTTACATTTTATACTAACGGCAGATTTCTTATACACTCGTATCCTTGAACGCGCACTTGACTGTATTTTTTACTCGAAGTTTAAACTATTTTTACTTTTGCTTATAAATTTTTGTTTCACTTCACAATTGAACTTTGCGTAATACTTTTATTTCGATCAGTACAGCTCGTGCTTCGGTTTAAGGAATCAATAAATGTTATCAGCTTAATGTGTATTATATAAACACGCCATCCCACGTACTGTCATTGGTTGCCATTCTCTATCTTGTTTTATTACCATGGAAGAGGCGTTGCATTGCGCTTATTATGCAGCCGGTTGGATTTAACTCGGAATTTATATGCATGGTTCACACGTTTTAAAAATCACGCAATCAATAAGCTTTATATTATGAATTTCGTTGGAAATTGATACTTTTTACCTTTTAGCAACACGTAATTGTAATTTTGTACAGGGATTTATGAACTATGATATTTAATCTTGCATGTACGCCAAAACGTATAGTTCCATATTTTGTTTTTCTTATATGCTGGATTTTCTTCAAATTTGGCGATTTTACATTTAAAACTCTATTCTCAAACACTATCATAAACCGATCGGAACATTTCCTATCCAAAAACGAACAACATATTCTTTCCAAAGGATTAATCTTCTCAATAGCCTCCAGAAAAATTACCGCAAAGGAAATCGTTAGCTCTCTAGAATCAGCGATCCGATCTCTACCCCAAGACGATGCCAACCTAATTCGCTTTGAAACAATTAAATGTTTTCGACATGTTAAAACTACCAACAAAAACGCGACGGCCTTAAAACACCTACGAACGAACAACCAATTGTTATACCTCCTGCAGACAAAGATAATGCGACTGTAATTCTATACGGTACAGAATACAAAGAAAAGATTAACCAATTACTACAAGACGGTTCCTGCACTCCTATAACAAACGACCCCACTTCAAAGCTTGAACGGGAAATTTCAGCACTTATCAAATCCGCTAATATTCCCAAAGCTATCCAAAAATGCACAATACCTCTTGAATCTAAACCACCTCGCTTGTACGACCTTCCTAAAGTTCATAAACCTGATATCACTCTCCGTCCGATAGTGAGCACAGTTGACTCGCCAGCCTACCATCTGGCAAAATACCTAGCAAATTTCTTAAAATTCTATTCCGGTAACACTCCTACTAATGTTTTAAACTCCACTCATTTTATAGAACTAATTGCAAATATTGAGCTAGGCCCTAATGATATACTAGTCAGTTTTGACGTAACATCCCTATTCACAGACGTATCTGTCATCGACACTGTCCCCATTATTAATCAACTTCTACCTCAAGAAAACGAATTGTACCTGGTCACGCTCATTGAAAAATGCTTAACTTCTACCTATTTTGTCCTTGACGGGAAATTTTACAAACAAACCTCTGGCACACCCTTGGGCTCACCTCTATCCCCAATTGTAGCCAATATATTTATGGAGTCTTTGAATTCCATGGCTGTAGAATCTACAGACCCTATACCAAAACTTGGTTCCGTTATGTAGATGACACTTTTGTAATCTGTCCCCATGGACACCAAACGCTCAATAATCTTCTAGATCACATATACAATCAACATATAGATATTAAGTTTACTATAAAAAATTGAGAAGAATGGAACTCTTCCATTTCTTGACGTTCTGGTGCAGCGCCAACCCAACGAACGACTAGGTCATTCCGTATATCGAAAACCCACACACACACAGACAGATACCTACATGCGTCGTCACATCATCATCCGTGACAAAAATCATCGGTAATCAACTCTCTAGTCTACTGTGCAATTAAAATTTCACAACCAGAACATTTATCTAGTGAACTGACCCATCTAAAAACTATTCTTATGAAAAACGGCTATTGTAACTCAGATATCGGTAGAGTAATAAAACGGCATATGCATCCTACGCGAACCCCCAAACCACGCTGTAATCCCGATACACGATCTTTAATAATCCTTCCATATGAGTAACAAATCGAATTGGCAAAATTCTACGTTAATAAGATCAAAACAATCTATAAGTCCACTAATAAAATTTCACAAATATTACCAACCCCAAAAGATTCCGAAAACAGTTTTAAAATCCCAGGCGTATATAGTAAGCAGGACGGTTAGTAC